>CAUYUJ010007792.1:0-82500 GCA_963575745.1 Prorocentrum cordatum
CGCCTCCAACCTCTCCTCCTCCTCCTCCTCCTCCTCCTCCTCCTCCTCCTCCTCCTCCTCCTCCTCCTCCTCCTCCTCCTCCTCCCAGTGGACGTGTTGGTCCAGGCGCCAGGGGCGCCAACATTACGAGGGAGAAAGCCCAACGGCGGGGCCCAGGCCAGCTGCAGACAGCCGCGGACCCCCCGCCTTCTTGCGGGGGACCCCCAGGGGGGGAACTGGCTCCGGGGGGGAACATCGAGCTGGAATCGGCGATACGTCGCCGACAGATGGGCGATAAGCCCCCGAGGGCGAATCCGCACGATCCTTGGCGGGGTGGGCTCTCGGGCCCCTATCGCAGAGGACCGCGCGACCGGGGGTCGAGGCCCCCCCCCTGAGCCTGTCCCCCCTCCCCCCCGAGCTTTGCCCCGGACGTGTTTCTCTGTTCCGCCCCCTCTGAGCCTGTCCCCCCCCCCTCCTGAGCCTGTCCCCCCCCCCTGAGCCTGTCCCCCCCCCCGAGCTTTGCCCCTGACGTCTCTCCGTCCCACCCGAGACGGTGGACCCACTCCAGTCCTGGCCGGGCCACACCTTGCCGTCGCTCGGACGTCCATTTCCCGTGCACTTGTGTGTTTCGTGCGTGCTTTTTTTGCTCGATGGTCTAGGATGGTCCTCGATGGCTCTCGCCGAGAACAACTGCACACGTCCGAGCGATGCCAAGACACCTGCCCGGCCGCGCCCTCCCAGGCCTACGGGGAGGGCTCTCCCCCACCCCGTGGTCGATCTCCGGGAGTCCTTCGGTGGCCTCCGGATCCTCCCAGAGGTCCCCAGCGGTCGCCCGTGGCCTCAAGAGGGCTCCAGGAAACCACGAAGGCAAAACGAATTCCATAATCATTGAAAGCAGCCTCCGCTCTCCTTCTTCTCCTCCTCCTCCTCTTTTTTTCCTCCTCCTCCTTCCTTTCCTCCTTCCTGTCTTCCTCCTCCCCCTCCTCCTTCCTCGAGCGCGAGATTGGACTGGCCAGGTTCGGCTGCGAGAGAATTGTTATCGGGTTCTGGGACAGCCACGTCTCTACATCCTATCATGGGCCCAGAACCCTGATCGCCTGCTGCTACTGTAGGGATGCCGAGGCGCCGCTCCGCGCCCCGCGCAGCATGGACATGAACTCGTCGAAATCCACCGCCCCGTCGCCATTCCTGCAGAGCTCGGATGGGGCGCAAAAGGACATAGTAATACGATGTCCTCCTCGGAGGCGCGCGTCCGACCCGAACATATACCACGATCATCTTGTAGTAGATCGTTTCCCGAACGGTATGGCCAGAAAGCGCCCGCCACGTCTCGACACGCGCGCCGCCCATGGGGAGGCGACGTACACATAGTATTAGTAGAGTTCTTTGGGTGGCGCCGGATTCCTGCCGAGCTCGAAAGTCACCAACATATTGTTTCACCGATTTCTGGTGTCTAGGTCCTCGGGCCGTCAAAACAGTGTACCACGATAGGAATCTGAACGTTTGGCCGTGAGGAGGATTTGCCTGTAAGTGCTAAGTTGCCCGCCGATCCAAGCAAACAGCCCACTGTGGTCAAAACGAAGTAAGCGCCAACTTCCTACATGCCAAAACCAGATATCAGCCAGCGTTGACTCCAAATAGTAGGAGGACAGGAGGATGACGAGAGGAGGATGGGAGGAGGAAGAAAGGACGACGGGAACAAGACATGAGAAACATCAAGCAAACGCAAGCAAGCAAGCGGAAGCAAGCAAGCGCAAGCGAGCAATAGCAAGCAAGCAAGAGCCAGCGATCAAGTGCAAGCAAGCAAGGGCAAGCAAGAGCAAGCAAGCGAGAGCAAGCACGCAAGAGCAAGCAAGCAAATGCCATTGGAATAGGCATAGCCAAAGGAATTGGGGGATGGCACTGGAATTAGGGGGGGGGGAGAACGGACCTATGTGTAGGGTTTGAATTAGAATTCCTGTAAGGATAACATCACGCCAAATCAATCAAACATATCAACCGTGTCCGATTCAAAAACATAAAGCATTGGAAATAAACGCACGACACATCCACGTCGGCGGGGGGCTGGATGAGGGAGGCGCGTGTTTAGTGTGCTGTGCGAGAATACTTTTCTTACGGGGCTATCGACTCCTTCTGACACTATGATATGACTGAGGATGGCGACGCTGTACGATCAAGGGTACTGGCTGGTTCTGTACTGCTGTACTACATTCCCGTCCACTTCACTTTAATGCGAGCCCTACTGTTTCAGCTCCCGCGGCAACCTTTGCTACAGCACCAACTGCAGCCCCCCCACCGCCGCCTACTACACCGCCGACTGCACCCACCCAGCTTCTCCCCCTAGAGTCCTGCACTGCCTGCGTGAACACATGCCCAAACGTGCACGACAATACCTGCGTGCGCCGCAATACGTGTGCACTACGCTGCCAATACCGCGCGTGTGCACCAACATGCTTGCGGTCGCCGCGATACGCGCTTGCAAATCACTACCTGTGGCACCGCGCGCCATGTTGCATGTGTGTGTGCACAGCAAAGTGGGCGAATCTGTCTGCTTTCGTTATGGGGGCGCTTGCGAATGCGGCGCGGAGGTTTCCTGCCGACGAACCAACAGTGGTGCTCAATGCAACGTGCACGTGGTTCAATGCACTGCGCGCGTGCGTAGGGGCGTGCGCAAGCATGATGGCGCACGCATGCATGGTGGCGCGCGCAACCATTGCGGCGTACGCGCGCAATCTTGGTATCGCGCTGCTACAAGGAATTGCGCTGCACACATGCACCGTGGTGCGCCCGCATGAATTGTGCTGCGCACAACCCCCATGGCGCACGCAAGCGTTGTGTCGCACGGCCAGTCGCTCGACGCACCCTGGAGCGTTGCGGTGCGCACAAGCATTGCGCAACACGCGGGGCAATGCGAATGCGCGCGTACGGGCATTCTGGTGCAAGGAGGCGTAGGAATGAGTGAGCAGACACTGTGGGGCAGTCTTGGGGCCATTCGTTGAAACGCTCCCGAACCACCTGAAAACGACAATCACGATCACAACAACTATTGAACATTGAAAACCAAGATGTGTTTGGTTGATTTCGGCTTTCCTAGGCCTGTCTTCGGGTCCCTTGGATCGCCTCTTGAGGCATGTTGTGGTCGGGGACGTCTTCGGGGTGACTCAGGGCCGTCGGGAGACGCCTGAACGGCTCTCTGATCGCTCTCGGGGGCGACTGGTGGCCTTCCGAAAAGAACTGGCTGACCCCTTAGACCGATATCTTAGACGCCTCTTGGGCCGTCTTAAAACTCTCCTGTGCCGTCTTGGGACTCCTGATGCTGCCTCGGGGGGATTAGGAGGGCCACATGGTTCGTCTTGGACCTACGAAGACCAACACGAACGAACATATCAAACATTCACGTTCCGCTACTGGAATGGGACGATTTTTTCTTCACAGGGCTATCTTGGGGGCGGTCTTGGGAGTCTTTTGGGGCATCTTGGATGCCCCGTGGGCCTTTTGAAACGCCTCTGGAGCTGCCTGAGACCTCTCGAATGTCTTGGGGGTGACTCGGGGCCGTTTTGGGTCGCCTTAACTGCACTGTGGTCCCTATCGGGGCAACTGGGGGCCCTCGAAAAACAAACCCCTTACCAAAGACCAACATTTTGGCCGCCTGTTGGGCAGTCTGAGAGCTCTCTTGGGATGGTCGGGGCCTCTCTTAGCAATTCCTCAGGTTGTGTAGGGGTGGTTTTGGGAGCCTCGTGGATCGTTTTGCGTCTTGGACGCTGCTAAAAATCATCTGAAGGTGACCATTGCTGAATAGATACGCTTTCTAAACTGATGTGGAGTAATTTTGCCAGGGCCCTCTTGGGGGTCCCCTTTGACGGCTCTTCGGGAGTCTTGGACGCCTTTTTGGTGGTTTGAAGCGCTTGTTTGCCCGTCGGACACTACTGGAGACCGTCTTTGGGGGAGACTCGAGGCTGTCTTGGGCCGCCTCGGCAGCTGTCCGACAGCTCCTGGGAGCGATTTATGTGCCTCCTGGCAGCGGGCCTGGCCCCTGAAGTATACGTCAAGTTGCTTGGCACAGAGGCCCCCGAACACAATACTGCAATGGTGCTTCTCGCCATGTTCCTTGGTCCTTCAATTTCGGCCTGCGGACGGAATGAGAGAGAGAGGTAAACAGAAGACACAACGATAACTCCTTGTCGTCGTTTTCGTCCTCTTCGTCGTTCTAATAAGCTGTTCCTTCTACGTCCATCATATGTCCTCTTCCTTCCGCGTCCTCCTCAGCTCTTTCGTTGCGGGGGCTCCTTCTTGGAAAGGCTATTCAGGGTACACGACACCTTTTCAAGGGCTTCTTGTGGACTTCTGGAGGCCGCCTGAGAGACTGTTGGGGGCCTCTGGAAGCTTCCTCGGGCCATCATGCTGCGAACCACGGTCTCCCTCAACGACCAGGTCATGATTTGGAATGCTTCGGGAGACGTGCTGGGGCCATCTTGGGGCCCTGTTGGGCCGTCTTGTATATTGGGGCTTTCTTGAACTGTCAGCAAGCCCTGTCAATTTGTTTTGGACAACCAAAAAACCGAAACACCGAGTACTACATTATCCTGCGACGTGCCGAACCCGTTGCAAACATCGCTCGGCAATGCTAAGCACCGCTCAAAACCAACGAACATGATGAAGGACCCCCACCTAGCCGCCCCCACGGAGCCGCGAGGTCTCAGCTAGACGTGCGTTCTCGTCCACTCCGCCGGGCCTCCCAACAACCTACGAGCGCGGCGACAACTGCGCAGCTTGCAGCCCCCCCCCAGGCAGCCGCGACGCCGCGGCTGGCTCTGCGCACTCCCCCACACTCCGCTGGGCCGGCCTCCCAGGGGCCAACGAAAACGGCGACAACTTCGCAGTTCGCAGCCCCCCAAGGAGCCGCGAGGTCTCGGCTGGCTCTGCGTGCCCCCCCCGCTCCGCTGGGCCCCCCGGAAGCCTACGAGAAGCGGCGATAACTGCGCAGTTCGCAGAACCCCAGGGAGAAGCGAAGTCTCGGCTGGATCGGCGCACTCCCCTATTCAGCTAGGCCTCCAAAGAGGCCACGACAGTAGCGACAACTGCGCGCTTCGTAGCCTCCCATAGAGCTGTGAAGTCTCGGCTGGATCTGCATACTACCCAACTCTGCTGGGCCTCTCAGGAGGCCACGACAATCGCAACAGCTGCGCAGCTCGCAGCCCCCAAGGAGCCGCGAAGTCCCGGCTGAATCTGCGTGCTGCCCCACTCCGCTGGGCCTCCCATGAACCCACGAAAGTGGCGACAACTCCCCCGGCAGCCCCCCCGGCAGCCACGAGGTCTCGGCTGGATCTGCGCGCTCCCCTAGTCAGCTGGGCCTGGCCACGAATCGTTGTACTGGGCGCAGGAACCGCATGCGAGTTCCGCCACTGGGACCTTCGGTGGAGCTCCTTATGGGGCCACGAAACGCTGTACTGGGCGCAGGAACCGCGTGCGAGTTCTGCCACTGGGCCCTTCGGTGGAACTCCCCGTGGGGCCACGACACGCTGAACTGGGCGCAGGAATCGCATGCGAACTCCGCCACTGGGAACTGCGGTGGAGCTCCCTATGGGGCCACGAAGCGCTGCACTGGGCACAAGAACCGCATGCGAGTTCCGCGACTGGGACCTTGAGTAAAGCTCCCTGTGGGGCCACGAAACGCTTTACTGGGCGCAGGAACCACATGCGAACTCCGCCACTGGGAACTTCGGTAGAGCTCCCTATGGGGCCACGAAGCGCCGCGCTGGGCGCAAGAACCGCATGCGAGTTCCGCCACTGGGACCTTGAGTGGAGCTTCCTCTGGGGCCACGAAACGGTACACTGGGCGCAAGAACCGCATGCGAGTTCCGCCACTAGACCCTCCAGTGGAGCTCCCTATGGGGCCACGAAGCGTTGCACTGTGCGCAGGAACCGCATGCGAGTTCCGCCACTCGAACCTTCGGTGCAACTCCCTATGAGGCCACGCAACGCTGCACTGGGCGCAGGAACCGCATGCGAGTTCCGCCGCTCGTACCTTCGGTAGAATTCCCGATGGGGCCACGAAACGGTGTACTGGGCACAAGAACCGCGTACGAGTTCTGCCACTGGCACCTTCGGTGGAACTCTCTGCGGGGCCACGAAACGCTGAACTGGGCGCACGAAACGCATGCGAGTTCCGCCACTGGGAGCTCCGGTGGAGCTCCCTATGGGGCTTCATGGAGCTCCCTATGGGGCCATGAAGCACTGCACTGGGCGCAGGAATCGCATGCGAATTCCACCACTGGGAACTTCGGTGGAGCTTCCTCTGGGGCCACGAAGCGCTTTACTGGGCGCAGGAACCACATGCGAGCTCCGCCGCTGGGACCTTCGGTGGAGCTCCCTACGGGACCACGAAACGCTGGCTGGCTGATGATGACGATGATGATGTTGCTGATGATGATGGTGTTGAAGGGAAGGGGGAAGGAGGAGGAAGAAGAGCGGGGCGCTGTCTGTTCTAAACTAGGACTCAACACCACATGATGGTTGGAACAACTAATCGGATGATACGCATGTGTATGAACATACATACGCACACACACACACATCTATATACATAATACACACACGCGCGCGTCGCGAGCGCGTAGGTTCTAGTCACGGCTGCGCCATGTTTTGCTGCTCTGGTTTTCGCTCGTGTGATCATCGACGACGACGAGGCGAGTCCAGTGACGCCATATGGAAGCTGCTTTCGGGCCCAGGGAACACTGCAACTCGGTCCAGGACGCACTCAAACTCCAGGTTCAAGGCCCGACCTGCACTCACACTCAGACTCCCCCCCACTCGCACTCACTCATATCTCATACTCAGACTCATCCGCACTCTGACTCACTCACACCCAGACTCAATCACAATCAAACTCAATAGCACACAGACCTATTCACACACAGACCACTCACACTCCTAGAAGATTAAGCTCATACACAGTCACACTCAGGCGCGCACTCATATACACTCACACTCCACTTCTCCTCTGCCCTCTCATTCTCGTACTCCTCATCCTCCTCCCGCTACCCAATTCCGTTCGCTCTCCTCCTCCCCCTCGTTTTCCTCCTTCTCCTCATCCTCCTCCCCCTCCTCGCTCCCCTCCCATTCTCTCCCTGATCAAGATCATTCGCCTGGGCATCGTTGCTGGATGGGCATCGACGCACACAGACCCATTCACAAACAGACAACTCACACTCCTATAAGCTTAAGCTCATACACACTCACACTCAGGCGCACACGCATATACACTCACACTCCACTTCTCCTCCCCCATCTCATTCCCGTACTCCTCATCCTCCTCCCGCTGCCCAATTCCGTTCGCTCTCCTCCTCCCTCTCGTTTTCCTCCTTCTCCTCATCCTCTTTCCCCCTCCTCGCTCCACTCCCCATCCTCTCCCTGATCAAGATAATTCGCCTGGGCATCGTTGCTGGATGGGCATCGACTGCAAGGGCCGATAGACGCATTAGGGCCACTGGTGGCAATCGTATGCCATCGTCTGCAGCAGACGATAGCAGACTATAGGACCAGCTAGCGGCCGCCAGGAACCGCTGCAGACGATTGCAGACGATAACAGACGATAGGTCCAGCTGGGGGCCGCCAAGAACCGGTGCAGACGATTGCAGACGATAGCAAACGATAGGATCTGATAGGGGCCGCCAGGGGTGGCTCTCGTCTGCTACCGTCTGCAGCAGACGATAGCAGACGATAGGGCTAACTAGGGGCTGCCAGTGCCCACTGCAGACGATAGAGAAACGGTGCAGACAATAGCAGACGATGGGATCCGATAGGGGCCGCCGGGGGTTGGCTGTCGTCGGCTGCAGCAGACGATAGCGGACGATAGCAGACGATAGGACCAGCTGGGAGCTGCCAGGATCCGCTGCATACGAAAACTGACGATAGCACGAAACCAGCTGTGGGGCCGGCAGGAGCCGCAAGGGGAAAACAGGAGGCAACAAGGCACTTGGGTGCAATCGTCTGCTATCGGCCTCTATCGTCTTCTATCGTCTGGCACCAAATAGCCGACAGCGTTTGCAACTACAATGTGTTTTTTGAGCCTTCTCGCTTTTTCGCTTCCGATGGGCTCTTGAGGCCTCAAGATGGGCCCAAGGTAGCCCAAGGGAGCCCCAAGAGGGGCTAAAGGGGGCCCCAAGATGGCCCCAAGAGCGCCCACGAGCGCTCCAAGAGCGGCCAAAGAGGGTCCCAAGACGCCCTTTTTAAGCCTCCGAGGGAGAGGACCTGAATTTGGGACATCCCTCTTTTTGAACAAATGGGGGCCAAGACGGCCCCAAGAGGCCTCCCATACCCCCACAAAGAACCCCAAGAGGGCAGGAAGACACCCAAAAAGAGCCCCACCCCAAGAGAACCCCAAGAGACCCCCAAGATGGTTCCAAGAGACCTCCGAGAAAACGCGTCCGAGGCGATTGTTACACAGCCTGCTTCCACCATCACTGTCAGCACCATCAGCAGCACCAGCAGCAGCAGCAGCAGCAGCAGCACCACAACCACCACTACCAGCACTAGCAGCAGCGGCAGCACCAGCAGCACCACCACCATCACCAACACTAGCAGCAACACCAGCGGCACCAGCAGCACGAGAACCGGCAACAGCAGCAGCAACAGCAGCAGCACCAGCAGCAGCAGTACCAGCAGAGGCAACAGCACCGCCAGCAGCACCAGCACCCTTCGCTACCAGTGATATCCCAATTCACCGTTGTTGCCCGCGCTGTTTCACTATATACGTCTCTCCCCCCCTTCTCCCATCAGCTCTCCTGGGCATCGTTCCTGGATGGGCTGGTGGGAATACTTTTTTGGTCGGCGGCCGCGCGACGACGGTCTGGCGGCGAGAGGCAATGTCCAGGGCGGGCGGCACAAAGCTAATTGCACTCAGATCGTGCAGTTGCACATGCACTGAACAAAATGCACAGCATTCACCAGCAGAGCTGGTGGGAATACTTTTTGGTCGGCGGCCGCGCGACAACGGTCTGGCGGCAACAACGATGTCCGGGACTACGGAACACGGCAAATTACACGCGATGCGTGGAATGCACATGCACTGAGCAAAATGCTCTGCATTAAAGCAAACGCACATAGGCGCCGGCCACACACTGGTGGGAATACTTTTTGATTCGCGGCCCGCATGGAGAAGTCCAGAGGGCGGTATGACCGAGGCTGGGGCACAGCGACAGATAATTGGCGCGACACCGCGCAGAGTACTGGTGGGAATACGCGAAGCGTCAAGAAATTGCCCTCCAGAGGCCTCCGAGAATACTCTGAAGAGGCCCGAAAAAAACATCCCCGAGGACTTTGGCCCACAACCCGAACACTGTGGCGGGGTGGGACAAAGCCCATTGGGATGATCATGAACATCATCAGCATCGTTGTCACCGGCATCTTCGACCACATCATGGGCAGCATCACTGTCATCAGTATCCACACCAACAACACATGCATCAACATCGTAAGCGTCAACATCCCATCAGCATCAACATCCGCATCGAGGAAGCCAAACTTACCATCAACAGCATCCTTGTCACCACTACCCACACCAACAACATGCGCATTGTCATAGTGAGCGATCACCTTAACCAGCATCAGCGTCCAAACAAATCGCCAGACACATCATTATCGTGAACGTCGCCATCTGCAGCATCCGAGTCATCATCGTGTTCCTCATCAGCATCATCGAAATCATTATCACAACTATCAGCACCATCATCATCATCATCATCATCGTCATCATCATCATCATCGTCATCATCATCAACATCATTATCACAGCCACAATCGTAACAATGAGCCTCATCAGCAATACCCCCGTCGACAGAATCATCGCCACGATCGTCCAAACCCTCCTCATCGTCATAAGCAGAAACTTCGGCCTCATCATCATCGGTGTCGCCATCATCATCATCATCATCATCATCATCATCATCATCATCATCATCATCATCGTCGGCATCACCACCACGAACACAGGATCTCCGGGGACCTCCGGGAACCTTCGTGGATCTCTGGGGGTCGAAGACCAGGGCGGGAGCAAAACTTACCATCAACAGCTAACTTGTCACCACTATCCACACCAACGACATGCGCATTGTCGCAATAAGCGCCATCACCCTAATCAACATCAACGTCCAGAAGTAAATCACCAGAACATCATTATCGTGAACGCCGCCATGTGCAGCATCCAAGTCATCATCGTACTTGTCATCATCGCCCAAATCAGTATCGCAATATCATCGCCACCATCGTCACAATCAAAATCGTTACAATGATCGCCATCAACATATCCCCCGTCGACGGAGTCATCACCGCGATCGTACAAACCATCCTCATCATCATAAGCACACGCTTCAGCCTCCTCATCATTATCATGTTCGTCGTCGTAATCATCATCGTTTTGGGCATCACCACAACGAACACAATCAGCATCATCATTACCATCGTCGTCGTTACGATTATCTTATGCCTCATCATTAATTATCATATACTTATTTCCCTCCCTTCCTCCTCACCAACACCATTCATGCTGTCGTCCTCCTCATCACTCTTCAACAACTAGCGCATTGCCATAATAAGGGCCATCACCCTGATCAGCATCAACGTTCAAAAGCAAGGCACCCGAAACATCATTATCGTGAACGCCGCCATCTGCAGCATCCAAGTCATCATCGTACTCATCATCATAATCATGATCCAAAGCGGGCATCTCAACATCAGCACCACCATCATCATCATAACCAAACTCGTTACGATGATCGCCATCAACATGTCCCCTGTCGACGGAATCAGCACCACGATCGTACAAGCCATCCTCATCATCATAAGCGCACTCTTCAACCTCATCATTATCATCGTCGTCGTCATCATCATTATCATGGGCATCACCACCACGAGCACAATCAGCATCATCATTACCATCGTCGTCGTTATGGTCATCATCTCCCTCATCATTACGATGGTCCTTATAACATGCTATTCTCTACCTGCTTCCCTCTCTTCCCCCCCACCATCACCAATCATTTTGTTGTCATCCTCCCCACTTCTCCAACAACGGGCGCATTGCAATAATAAGCGCCATCACCCTGATCAGCATCAACGTTCAAAAGCAAAGAACCATAACATAATTATCGTGAACGCCGCCAGCTGCAACATCCAATTCATCATCGTACTCATCATCATCATCATAAACATCATCATCATCATCATCATCATCATCATCATCATCATCATCATCATCATCATCATCATTATTATCCAAATCCTTATCTCAATACCAACATTATCAACAATACAATCAAGATCGTCGGGTGATCCGGGAGTCCGGTGA
Source organism: Prorocentrum cordatum (assembly GCA_963575745.1). NCBI lineage: Eukaryota > Dinophyceae > Prorocentrales > Prorocentraceae > Prorocentrum > Prorocentrum cordatum. The sequence continues at coordinate 11,324 of CAUYUJ010007792.1, forward strand.
GTCCGGGAGTCCGGTGGGTCCTGCGAGTCCGGTGAGTCCGGCGAGTCCGGTGGGTCTGGTGGGTCCAATGGGTCCAGTGTGTCCGGTGTGTCCAGTGTGTCCGGTGTGTCCGGTGTGTCTGGTGTGTCCGGTGTGTCCGAGGCATTCGGTATGTCTGGTGTGTCCGATGTGTCAGGTGGCCGGCGTGTCCGGTGAGTCCGGCGCGGTGGCTTGAGCAGCAGGCAGGACCATTCTGGGCTCGGATGCATCCCTTCTCGAAATGCGTGCATTTCGAACTCCGAAGGTCTCGAACCACGGAGTCGTAGCAAGCCCGCCCTTGAAGTCCGAGCTTCTGCCCTGGGAGACGGCGCGGCGACCTGGCCGAACCTTCGTGCAGCAAGATCTCGATGAGCTGGGGGGAAGTGCTGGCGAGGGAGACGGTCACCTCGAGGTCATTCTACAGAAGCGCGAAAGAAGGCATCGACCAACCGATGCGGAACGGGGAGAAGCACGCGGCGCCCATGGGTCCTCTGACCTGCTTTTCAGACACTGGCGGGCTGACACGGACACTGTCCCAGGCATCGCGCAGAGTGGCAAATCCTAAAGCAAACGGCGTCTGCTGAACTTGGGCGCCCCTGATTTCCCTAGGGTATCTGGAGATCGGAGCAATGGCTGCACGGTGGAGCGGGTCATTCTCCAAAGTACCCAAACTGGCCAGGGACACGGCCATTTCCCAAAGACGGCGCGCAACAAACCCATTTCGTAATCCGAGGTCCCGAAAACTGAAAAACCGTAAGTAACCGAGGCCAGCGGTGCAGAAAAAAATCCTCCTGGAGAATCGCTCCAAAGCTGGTCGGCACCTGACCACTCGTTTCACCCTCTGACGGAAAACGTGAAGTCGTGCAGCCGCTTTCTTACCTCGACCTTTGGTGCGACGGGCCTGCCCAGCTCCATTGTCGATGCCTAAATTGACGGCCGTGTGAACTTGATCTCCTGGGACGCCGTGAGCGCCGCAGAATTTCTTCAAAGCGAGCCCGGCCAATTTGGCAGAGGCCACCACTGCAGCCTTATCAGGAGAGATACGAGATTCCATATCGTCCTCCGGGGCCAGGTCCAGGGAGGTGGAGGCCTGCTTTAACGACGACACGACCGACTGCCCAGAGCCACTGCTGGAGAGACAATCATCGTCGATGTAGATGTCTAGCTGGACCTGGTAAGGGAGCCTCATGGGGTCCATAGTCGGGATGACGTAGACCCTGAAGAATGACGCGGCGTATCCACATCCAGCCACCACCCGGTGCTCACAAAAATGAGGCCCGTGGAACATACCACCCAAATACATAAAGCGGGCTCCACGGTAGGCCCTGACAGCAACCTTGTAGATCTGCTGGGGGAAATTAATGGCCTCGCAGCTGTCAATCATGTCGAATCGATTGGCGGTAGACGACTTCCAGAACGGAGTTGAAACCGCCCGCGGCGAGGTGCGTTCTCTGATTCCCGGCTTCCCAGCGCTGAGCGCAAGGTCTCCGGGCGCGAGCCCGCAGTCTGTAAAAAACAAAGAAAAGGCCGATGGGCCTACACCGTCCCGCGGGCTTCGCAAGGGGCAGGGCGATGATGGCCTGGGTCTGGTGGGGCGTGAGCCCCGCGCGCACAGTCGCGTGGAACGTGGCGCACGCTGCGGAGAGCTCTGGCTGCACAAGGAAAAAATTGCGCATGTGGGAGCCATCCACGCAAGAGGCAGCACCTGGAGCATATGACTCACTCACAGCGATCAGGTCCTCGGAGTAAAGCGGCCCGATCCCTTCCAATTGCTCGATAGGAAGCCCCCCGGACTCGGGAAGCTGCAACTTCGAATTCCAGAGCTTCCCGGAACGCGCGCCCTCGGCCTGGGGCAGGGGGGAAGGGGTCCGAAAGGGCCGTGCCCTCCGCGGAAAGTGTAGGTCGAAGCAACCCGCGGCATCAGCTCCCTGGTCCAGCGGTGCGCATTCGTTCCGCCCCTGTCGATTCCATCCAAGAGCCACTTGCGCCGAGCTTTCAATGGCCGCTGCGAGGAAGACCTAGGACATTCTTCTTATCTGGATTCAAGAACAGCTTGAAATTCGAGCGGGCCTCCAGGATCTCCGCGAATGCCCCCAATCCCAGAAGCCAAATCCAGACGTGGCTGATCAAACTCCAGGAGCTCCCCCAAAGACTGGAAGATGCTAGGAAGGCGGGCCCTGATGATGGGGGCGATGTCGGTTGAACGCGCCGACGTTGCTGTCGGCCATAGCGCCCAAGATGAACCTGGCAGTCCGAGAGAGCCATCTAGCCGAAAACAATTCATCCAGGGTACCTGTAGGAAAAATTGGGGCTCCGATCGAGGGCCGAAGTTTAAACCGGGCGGGGTCGTCTACCCCTGGCGCCCCAAATAGAAGGGCCCTTCTGGAGGACCTGGGATGATTCACATTCGGCCGCGTCGGCCCAAAACCAATATAGAACGCCCAGGTGGCGCTGCACCTTGCCGCGAGTGGCCTTGCGGGAGGTCGCTTCCATGCTAATGCGTAATCCAAGACAGCGCTGTGATCGGCAGGTTGAGACTGCGGACCCATCGGGCGTTCTTCGGGCAGCTTGGGGGGGCTCGAGGAAAGTGAGGGCCTCGCGCTCAGCCGGCCGTGAGTGAAAGAGACAGACTGGGGTGTGAGTCCTGATGTCCGTGCCGATCACGGGCTCCGCGGCCTGTAGGCAACGCGCGAGGCCTGACCGATGCAATGAGGGCCTTCGTACTCGCCGTGCCGCGCTCCGACTTCGGCGAGGACACTGAGGTTCCTATCTGAGAGATCCTCGCAATCGCAAAGGCAAACCGAAGTGAACGAGGTTTGGGGCGCTCCAGGGACCGACGCGATACCGCTGAGAGCCATGTGGGGGGCGGCGACAGCATCAAAATCAGGATCGTGAACTCCAAGGTGCTGCCGAACGAATATAGCCACCCCAGCAGACGTTCCCCCTTCCCTAGTTCTGAGGGCGGGGGCGCACCGAGCTTTCCAACCCCTCTTCAATGCCCATTGTCCTGAATTCGCTATCTCGTCAATGGTAACGAGTCGATGCTCCCGGGCCAAGAGAACGTGCGAAGTCGAGGTAGTGGCCCAGGGCTCCACGGAAGACCGCGCCGTACAACTGATCGTTTCAACCACTAACTGGAACGTGCATGCAGGGCAAGGAGGCAATGAAAGGAAATTGGCTGAGTCGGAAGGGGGCGCTCCCTCCGTTGGGGGCCTGGGTAACTTGCGGGTCCTCTGGCTGAGGTCAGCTGAGCAGCGCTAGCGCGACAGCCCCCCGCCCGCCTGGGGAGACTTAAAGTGGTGACGGGATTCCGAAACAGAAAAACGAAAAAAACCCTTCCTGCCGAGTGACCACGAGTCACACGGCACTCCCCACGACGACCAATCAAATGCCATCGGCAGGGGGGACTGGAAGCTGCTTCGCGGCCACAGCGGCCTCCTTGGCAATGCGAGCGGCGTCCGCCCGCACACCGGCGAGCAAAGCCCCCCCTGCTGCCGAGTCGGCAACTGGAGCCGCGGGCCCGGGGTTCCCCCCAGTTCCCTCAGAGGACCTCGATGCTCTAGCGCTCCCCGATGAAGGCGGCCCACCAGCAACAGCGGCGTCAGCAGCGCCAGCAGAGGCCTGGCGTCGTTGGTCTTGCGCTTCTTGTCCGACAAGCGCGTGACCAGTGCGCGGTGGGCCTCCTTGGCGTTCTTGACGGTGTCGGCTGCGGACTGGAAAAGCTTCCTGGCCTTGGATTGGAGCACGGCGACGAAGCGAGCCCGCCTGGCGTTGAGCTCGTTGATGTCATCCTGCTCCACCAGCAGCGTGGAACCGTCCACATCGAAGGTGCTCCCGAAATCGATGTCGAAAGCGTCCACCGAGCCTGCCAGGAGCGCGTCCAAAGAAATGGACGGCGCAACCGATTCTCTGGGGCCTCCCCGCTTGGCCACGTTGACAAACTTGGCGGCCACATCCTCATACTTCTTATCATGCTCGTCCAGCTCGGAGTTGATCGCACTGACCACAGACCGCTGCTCTTCGAACTGCTTCTCCAGCGAGGCCACCTTGGTGATGGCCGCCTGGAGCTTGCTGGCGTGGTGGATGCGTGCCCGCTGCACCTGGGCCAGCTGGTCCTCCACTTGCACAGCTTTGGGCACCGCCTGAAACTCGGCCTTCGCCAAGGAGTGGGCCAGCTGCTTGTATCGAGTGATCTCCGCGGCGGGCCTGCCCTCCTTCGTTCTGAGCGTGGCCATCTGAGCCGCCTCCACGGACGTGAGAGACTGCGAGACAGGCCCAGGAGGAGCAGGCTGCCCAGGACCGCCAGCACCGCTTTTGCCAGTCCCATTGTGGCTTCCTTGGGCCAGCCCTTTGCCGTACTCCCTCTTCCCTTTTCCTTTACCGTAGCCGAAAAGCGCGTGGGAAAAGGGGATTGGTCGACCATGGCGGAAGGCGAAGAGGCCCACACGCCGCCAGGCGGCTTGGGTTCGGCGATTTCCCCCCTTGCCAGCGGCGAGTAGCAGGCCTTGCGCCACTTGTAGTGTTACATGTTCTTCTTGCAACCACACACCGCGCAGGCAGCCGCCTTGGGCTTGCCCCCTCCTCTTGGCCACGTCCACTGTTGGGAGAAGAAACCACCGTCGTGAGCAGGACCAAGAACCGAAAGAAGCGCCATCCCTGCGTCGTCGGAAAGTGAGGGGGCCCGTCCCCTCGGTGAAGGCGAGAAAGATTGCCAGGCTCAGGAGCCTTGAACTAGCCCCGGACTAAACGTATCCACCGGTTGCCTTGTGCATCTAACCATCTTGAGCCAACATGGCTGCGGAAGACAGCTCCAGAGGAGCTGTCTACTATCCAAGAAGCCCCCAAGACGGTCCCCGAGGGCCCCTGGGGGCCTCGGGAACTTTTTCATAGCGTGCCGGGCGGCGACCCCGACGACACGATATGCCTTGCGACCGGAAGCCGTGTCACTACGCCCCGCTAGGCGGGAGGCTCGAAAAAGCTCGGGAAGTTGACGCTAGGGGACTGGGAAGAGGGTAGCGTGTCGCGCCAAAGCGTGGTGGGCCAGAATCGGTAGAGCGACACCGGATCCAAAGTTCCCGACCGTACATATTCTGGCGGGGGTCTCCTGTCCACCTCCTTCAGGACCTCGGCGCAGGTGTCTGCATCCAGCATCCTCGAGTTGCTTCCGCCCCTCAGCATGGTTACAAGCTCCGACTTGGACACCTTCCCGTCCCCGTCGAGGTCAAACACGCGGAAAGCAGACCAGCAGACGTCCTCCTGTGAGGGGGAGCATTCGGGCAATAGGGGAGGGCGACCAGCCAGGGTGGGAAGCATCGAGCTGGAATCGGATACAGTCAAACCCTAGTAAGGACGCGCGGTAAGGACGCAAGACCCTTGGAAGCCGAAGTTGGGATTTTTTGGGGGCGGAAGGCGACGAAGACCCCAAGGACGCAAGGGCAAGGGAGAGCAAGGACGCAAGGGTACCCTGAGCAGAGTCGCGCGTCCTTATTAGGGTTTTTGACCGTAGATCGGCGATGGGCCCTCCTCGGCGATAGACCTCGAGCCCGCACGCTCCTGGGCAGGGTTGGGGGGCCCTCAGCGGCGATGCGTGGGCCATTGGGGGTCGAGGCGGCCCCCCTCTGACCTCCTCCTCCGCCCTCCTCCTCCTCCTCCGCCCTCCTCCTCCTCCTCCTCCTGCTCCTCCTCCTCCTCCTCCTCCTCCGCCCTCCTCCTCCTCCTCCTCCTCCTCCTCCTCCTCCTCCCTCCTCCTCCTCCTCCGCCCTCCTCCTCCTCGCCCATCCTCCCCTGAGCGTTGCCCCCGATCCTGCAGGTACTGCTTCCGCTCCAGCATGGCGGCCAGGAACTCGGTGTAGTCGATGATGGGGGCACAAGCAGTGCCATAGACAGGCAAGCTCGGAGGTCCGCGCCGATTTGTTGGAGGTCGGCCCCGGGTCCCCTTCCTGGCGCGCGGAGCGCGCCAGGGGCGGTGCTGGAGGCGCCGCCGAGGGGGTCCGGCGCCGATCAGAGGAAGCCGCGCGGACCTCCCGACTTTTTATGTTCACGCCACTCATTGTTCCCCCGGATGACGCCGCTGCAGTCGGCATCGATGCCGTCCATAATCTCCTTCGGCTGCACGTAAAAGGGACCTCTGGCAAGAATGCCCTTCAGCGCGCCGCATGAGTGCGCCGCGGGGGAGCCGAATCCAACCGCGCACAAACCAATGCTAAGGCACTGGTGGGGACCACCCCCTGGGCCCGCACCGAAGGTCACTCCAGCGAACGGTGACTCTTACGTTGGAGGCCTCCTCGAAGGGGTCCGAGTAGATGGGGTCGGAGGATCTCGCCGCATCGCTGATACATCGGCGATGCATCGCCGATGCGTCGGTGATGCATCGGCGATGCGCTGGCGGCGTCGGCGATGCGTCGGCGACGTCGGCGCGGATAAAAATTGGGCCCCACATCGAGCTGCATAGCCGATGCGTCGCCGATGCATCGGCGATGCGGTGCGATCCTCCGACCACATCTACTTCGACCCTATCCAGGAAGCCTAGATACGTGTAGCCGACTCCTGCATGTCGCCGGGCGGCACCGAGACGCCCGCACGGCCGAGGCCCTCCTTCATCTCGGCCAGGCTCAGCATCCCGTCGCTGTTCCCGTCCAGGGACAGGAAGGCCTCTCTGGCGGCGGGCAGGGGGCGGGGGGGAGGAGGAGGAGGAGGGAGGAGGAGGAGGAGGAGGAGGAGGAGGGGAGGAGGAGGAGGAGCAGGAGGAGGAGGAGGAGGAGGGGAGGGCGAGGAGGAGGGCGGAAGAGGGCGGAGGAGGAGGAGGAGGGCGGAGGAGGGCGGCGGAGGAGGAGGAGGAGGAGGAGGAGGAGGAGGAGGAGGAGGAGGAAGAAGAAGAGGAGGGGGGGGGGCGGTGCGGCGAAGGGGGGCGCGGGGCCTTCTGCGAGGACCCTCGGAACCAGAAGCCAGGGCAAGGCTTCTGGGCCACGTGCCCTCCCAACGGGCCAGGAACCCCCCTCGCCGCCGCTCGGAGGGCCCCACGGGACACCTGGGCAAGGCTTCTGGGCCCCGTGCCCTCCCAGAAGGGCCGGAGCACCCCTGGCCCCAGGCAGAAGCCTCTAAGAGGCTTCTTAAAAGGCCTCTTAGAGGCCTCTTGGAAGCCGCTTAGACGCCTCCTAGCAGCCTCTAAGAGGCTTTTAGAAGCCTTTGCCTCGTAGAACCTCGTAGAGGCCTCTAAGAAGCCTCTTAGAGGCCTCTCTCTCTCCCCCCCCCTCTCGTGCGCACCGCCGCGGCCTCACGGAGGCCCTTCACCTGGGCCTCGTTCGCCTGCTGCGCGATCACGTGCAGGGCGGCCTTGGCAAACTTGTTGTGGCAGCGGAAGGCGCGCAGCTTGTCCACGAAGCCGGCGTCCAGCGGGACGTTCTCCGCCTCGCGGGGTGGGGGGCAGAATGGAGCGACGAAGACAGAAAAAGAGAGAGAGAGAGAGAGAGAAAGAGAGAGAGACAGAGAGAGCCAGAGAGAGAGAGAGAGAAAGAAAGAAAGAACAAACACTCAGGAACTCAAGATCAGGAAGGGGGAGGAAGGGATGTGACGGTAGGACGGCGGGGGCAGGCACGAGGAGGATCACGGGGAGGGCGAGGGGAGGAGGCGGGAGGAGGAGAGGTCCTCCTCGTTTCCGTCCTCCTCTCTCGGCGTGAAACAAGCACGCCCGTGTCCTGGCTCCCGGGGCCCCCAGGACAGCATCCTCAGACCGAGCCGTTTCTCGACGGCCGGGGTCCCAGAGGGCTCCTCGAGGGGCACAGGAGGTCCAAACCCTCGGGATCCCTCTCCCTCGGGACCCCTCTCCTCGCGGGGGCGCGCAGCCATGGATTGGCGATCCATGCATTTGGCGCGCGGTCGCCAAATCCATGGATCGGGGGAGGTGCCGCCCCCCAAATGCGGCTCGTGCCGCCTCGCTCGGCGGCGGAAACCCGCGATTTCCCACGGAGCCGGGACCCGTCGCGAATCCACGCGCCCTTGATCCATGTTTGCGATCGCCTGACTCTCCCTCTGGACCCCTCTCCTCCATGGCGACATGTTCTTCTCCTCTCCTCTCCTCGCATCCCCCCCGCGCCGCCTTGGGGGCCGTATGCTTGATCCACTGGTGGCCAAGCGCCTGCTCGGCCGTGTACCGCTCCTGGCGCCAGGCCACCCGGGGGGGCCCGGGGGAAACCAGCGCCCAAGCTGCCGCTCGCGCCTTTCCCGCGCCGCCTCCCAATGGCCCTGGCCGCCGTCGGTTCGTCCAGCTCCGCCGCTCGTCGTCGTCGTCGTCGTCGTCGTCGTCGTCGTCGCCGCCGCCGCCGCCGCCGCCGCCGCCGCCGCCGCCGCCGCGTCGTCGTCGTCGTCGTCGTCGTCGTCGTCGTCGTCGTCGTCGTCGTCGTCGTCGTCGTCGTCGTCGTCGTCCTTGCCGCCGTCCGGCCGCGGGCGGGTCCGCGGCGACTCGGCCAGAAGGGCGGGGCGACTGGCCGGGCCTCTGTGCAAACCCTGGAGGTCCGCGCTGGGGAGTGCGGGCGGCGGGGCGGGCGCCTTCGGGTCTTTGCAGATGAGCTTGCGGACGAGCGCCTCCCGGGGGGGGGATGGCAGAACGGATAGAGAGGCGGAGGAGGGCGGAGGAGGAGGGGGGTGGGGGGGGTGGGGAGGGGGGGGAGGAGGGAGAGGAGGATGTGTGCAGTTCTGCATCCTCTGTCCTGCTCCTCCTCTTCCTCTTCCTCCTCTTCCTGCTCCTTCTCCTCCTCCTCCTGCTCCTTCTCCTCCTCATCCTTTTCCTCCTCCTCCTCCTCCCCTTCCTCCAATGTTTCTTTTCTTGTCCTCCTCCTCCTCCACCTCCCCTTCTGTCCTCCTCCTCCTCCTCCTCCTTTCCCTCCTCCTCCTCCTCCTGTGAACTGTGCTCCTCTTCCTCCAGCTGTCCTCTTCTCTTGTCCTTCTCCTCCTCCTCCTCTGGCCTCCCTCCTCCTCTTCCGCCCCCTCCTCCGCCTCCCTCCTCCAGCAGCTCCTTGGCGTCGTCGGAGACTCCGCTCCAGTCTTTGCCGAAACGGACGTGGCCGACCTTCACCTGCGGGTCCGCAGGGCGCGCAGGCGCGCGCGGGGCCCCGTGCGCGCCGCAGCCTGGGGTGGCGGCGAGGTGCTTCCCCCCCCTGCTGTGTAGAACCTTTGCGCCGCCCGCCTTGAGACATGCAAGTTGGAGGCAACGAACCGTGTCGGCTACGGGTCGTTCGGCCGTTCGCGCCACGGCGCCGAGCTCCACAGCATAGTGCATGTGCAGACGCAGCGCCTTTCAATGTTTCAGCGCCCTCCCCGTCCTCCCCAACATTTCTCTCCCCCCGCCCCTCCTCCACTCTCCAGCGCCGCGGCACGTTGGAATACGAATAAAAACCCCGTGCGTGGCTCGCGGCCACCGCTGGTGCGCATCGACACGGCGCCGATGCCGCCCCCCCCCCCCCTCTTCATCAGTGGTGTCAATGTGCGGTATCCTCCCCCCCTCCCCAGTTGTGTCAATGTATGGTATCCTCCCTCCAACCCCCATCCAGAGAGAGCCTCCGCCCGCGTGCGCGAAGCTGGTTCCAGCGGTTGGGTTCGGCAGCGCTTTTGCGGGCGCGCGGGCCGTGCAAGGGCGCGAAGGTTGTGGGATTGCCGCGTGGCGCTGCGCCAGTCAGGGGGGGGATGAGGAGGACGAGGGGACGAGGAGGAGGAGCAGGAGCATGAGGAAAAAGAAGAAGGAAGAGGAGGAGGAGGGAACGGAAGAGGAGGACAGCGTCTCCTTTTTTTCCTCGTCCTCTATTAATGAAGATCGAACTCTCTTTTAATGAGCGGGCATATGCGGACATACGCTGCTGTGCCACACTACCAAACGGCGATTGCAATTACTTGAGCGAAACGCCGGCCGCTGCACAGTATTATGGGGGCCTATATCGAATCACCCCCTCGACCTGGTACCAGGTCGGGTAAACTACGTGCAATATTTTTATTGCTTTGCCTGAATGCAAACGGTTCTGGCGAGTGCGTGGCACCGACATTGACCGATGCGCAACATGAGCAAACTCTTGATTTCTGTGCACAGGGCACAAAGTTCATCACGCGCTGGGCACCATATTCAATGCTATGCGCGGCGCGACTGACAGAGCGGTACAAAAGGTGACCAACAATATGGCAGGATTTCGTTCCTGTCTTATTTGCCACACCGGCTCTGTCAGACATATTCACTTGTAGCAATCGTCGTTAAACTTGCGACAGGCCTCAGGGACGAAGGAACGAGGAACATGTCCGAGGGTTCGCTGTCACCCACGTCCTCCTGGCCCTGACGAATGACGACCTGGACCTTTTTCCCTTGCCAGCGCGCGCGTGCCAATCCTCGCGGTTGCGTTTCCTCTTCGTCATGCGCGCCCTCGCGTTGTCCTCCGCGATGCTGTCGCCATTCCAAGCGTCGCGCTGTTCGTCGCTGTCGTGCCTGAAGTCCGTGGCATCATCGTGATTCGTCCTTGGTTTCTAACAGGCGGACTGCTCGCTAGTCCAGTAGAACCGGCCGGGCGACTCCCAGCGGATGCTATAGGAGCGTCAGAAGATCGACGCAGTCCACCCCTGGTCATGATTGGCAGTCTTTTCTTCGCTTATTGGGTACCCATCCCGAAAAATGGTTGGCCGCCCATGCTGGTTAGTGGCCCGCATGTGGTAGTCGCGCGGAAGTTTTCGGGCCCGCCGGAGAATCGCCCCCTCTGGGCAGGCACCGCGAATATGGGGATACCAATGAAACGGGTCATCAGCCCTCTGGGTGTACATTTGCCTGAAGGCATCTTGCCCGCGCGTGGCTACAGTCAGCTTCGTTCAGTGCCATGTTAATTCAGATGCGTGCCAGCGCGGCATCGCATGCGTGAGGCTCACTGATGGCGGCGGCGAAGTTGTGGCACAGCACCTCCAGGCCGTCACCGATGTCGGTGCAATTGTTCGCCAACCCACGGTTTTAACACCTGACTGCGACCGCGAACGCTTGATTGGCACCATGGTCGTTCTGGATTGTCATGTCACTGCGGAGCACTTATCGCCGCATTGGTGGCGTTGCCTTGCCACTCTCGCCCCCGGAGCTCGGGCATGCAGATGGCGTGGGCCAGTCGTGCGCTGGGCGAGTAATGTGGTTCGTTACTCGAGGGGGAGGCAAGCTTCTGGGTCATCGGGTAAGCATGTCTGAATGCCCATTACAAGGGGCCCCCCATCATCGCGATCGTCCCCGCGCTGCTCCGAGAGCGCGTCGCGCCACTCCGATGGGACTTCGAGGTAAGCCTGGGGCCGCGTGTAGTAAACGCAGCCGTGGCGTTTCTTGACAGTGTCCTGGCAGCTGGCGCGGTCGTTCTGCGTGGTGGTGCTGCCGGGTAGGTCTTCGATTTGATGCGTCATTGTTAGCCCAGCCCCTGGCGCGGTCACCGGCGACCTCCTGATTGCCCCCGCCAAAATCAAGAAACCCGCGCGGCGGCCTTCAAACATGAAGAGCGCGGTTCGGATGGCCAGGCGGCAAGTGCAAGTGAGGCGCCACAACGAAGTGCCCCTCAGCCCGCTCCGAACAGTCAGGGCTAGCAATTTCGCGAGCACGTGCGCGGGCGTCTCGGCCCATCGGGCAGGGTGCGCGGCGCGGCGAAGGAGGCCCGATGGGGCGCTCCTGAGGGCGGCGATTCTGATTCGAATTCGTCCACGGGCGCGCTTTTCACATTTGCCTCCACCCACCTTGCATCGCATCATCTTGCGCTGGCGCTCCCATCGGTGAGCTTGGCTCTTTCCCCCCGTTGTGCGAGATTGGCCGCGGCCGATATGGTGAGTGCGACTCTCGGCTTTCTTCGGCTCAGCTGGTTCAGGAGGGTTGGCAGAGCCTGGCGCGCTCGAAATGCCCGGTGAGTTAGGTAGCGCTGCCTTGCGCGGCATCGCGTTGCCTGGGGCCTTGGCTTGGGCTGCCTCTGGGCCATCGCCTTGGTCGCACGCCGCGCGGTTGCTGGCCCTGGGGCGTCCAAATCTTCCTGTGCCTACCTGAGCTGGGCGCGCGCTTTGCTCATCGCTCAACATTGCGCTCACCTCTCTAAACCGGCTGCTTTGCTTATCAGCTGGGTTGCGCGGGCGTTCCTCGCACTATGCGACCAGGTGGTGGGAGGAAAGAACCCGCTGCTGGCGGATGCAATGGGCGTGATGATTGCAATGCTGGCGATGCGCCCTCGATTTTGCGACGACGCGCGATGTCGATCTCCCTCTGCGTTACAATGTCACTAGCGTCCCCGCTTTCTATCTCACAACCATTGCCGCGCTCGACCTCGCTGTCAATATCACTTTCGATTTTTCTATGCATCCCGTTCCATCGCCCTCAATATCGATCTCACTATCGACTTCGCTATCAATGCCAAACGGGGGCGCCCCTGGCCACCGCCCGCCCACCGCCGACGGAACGCTGGCGGGACACCAACGGGACACCGCGGAACACCACGGCGGGGCACCCCGGGCCACCGCGCGCACGCTGGGGGCGGAGGGCCAGTCCACTACATCCGAATCGCCCTAGCGACGGCGAAGTCATTCCTCTCGCGCGACCGCGCAGCTTCGCAACGCCCGCGCGCGCGACGCGAACGCGAAACCGATGCAGATTTCCTGGTGGGGGTCTTCCTGTTCCACTGCGATGTTCTCCATGGTGGCGGGGCCCCTGGGTCGGTTATGTCGACGTCGGCGCCGTTCGTGGTTAGCTGGGTCATCGGCGTAGCATTGCTCTGATCCAGACCTAGCTCCCTCGCGAAAGTTCTGCATGCCTCTGGCCAGCCCCATACTTCAATCCGCAATTCTTCCTGGGCCTACTCCGTGATTCGGCCCAGAATCCGGGTCGATTTCGTCTTTCCTTCTGGGTCCCAGCCTCCCTCTCGCCTTCACCTCGTTCCCCTCCTGTGCCTTCCTTCCTTCGAGCCAGTGGACGTCAGGGTCGCCTCCGAACATGATCAAACCGCCCAGGTCTCACATGGCCGAAAACTCCCACGATCGCGTTTGAACACTCAGGGTGGGGCGCTTCCCGAGGAGATACCATCTCGCTTAGAAATGTCCAGATACGCCTCTTCCAATTTCTCGCAGCATCACGGGTGCCGTGATCTGATTGGAACAATCTGCCGCGTTTGCCTGGCTCATGCTCTTCCACTGGTAACTTCACATAGATGTCTTCTTGACCTTGGGTAAAGAAGTAAGTACGCGGAATGAATGTGAATGACGTCCTTGGGTCCGTGCTTCATTTTCCCATCCTCAAATTCAACTCGCTCAATGACGGCCATGGAGAATCATAATGTCCGCGCGTCAAACGATGGCGCGGCCGCAAATGCTGTCTCAGCATTTGAACTCGCCTGCTGTGCCACAAGTATTGTCCTGTATTTGGGTTGTGGGCCATTCCATTTGCTTTTGGCAATCTGGCATGCCCCTTGAGGCGCGGATCCAGCTACTGTCTAGCGTTCATCCTCCGCTTGCCTGTTTTCGTGGTCGATTCTGGGGTCAGGTCGACTCCAGCGACGTCATCCCAGACTCTGCTTGTTCCATCCTCTCCTTCAAACCCACGTGATCTGGGCTAGTGATCCAACCTTTCGCAAGTGGCTGGCGCCTCGGGCCTTCCTTGGTGATCGCGCTTGAACATTTCCATTGATGCCCTTGCTTGTCTCTGCTGACTACGTGCGTAAACTCAGTGAGGGTGCTTCTAACGCCTCCTTTTTAACTCTCGTCTTCTTTCACATTGGACTATTTGGTCAGTTCTCCGGTCCGCGATTGTATCTCCGGCGCCGCGATCCTCCTGTAATGCGCAATCCCCGCCTGGGCCCCTCTGTTCCAAGCATCATTTGCCGAGTGTGTTTTGGTGTCCCTTCTGCTCCACGTGCCTTCTGATCTCTTGCTTCTGGGGGCCCCTGTTCAATCCTTCAACTTCGCATGTGCCGCAGTTTATTTAAAGGAAGCAAATTCCACGTCGCTCCCCTTGAACCGACACCCGGCTCGGTCATCCCGTCGCCTCTCTGTTTGACGAGCCACTCTAACTAATATGGATCGGCATAGCTGGCCCTGGTGCACGTCCGATCTGTCGGTGCTTCCACCTCCCACGCGCCCGATGCGCGCGTGAAGTCCTTGGCTTCGATTGCTCGGCTCTGTTCCAATCGGCGGTGACTTTGCTATGAATAGTATTGTGCTTGCTGCCCGCTCGTTTCCGCGGCGCTTGAACGCCGTGCCGAAGCTGCGCGCGCCCCCGCGGTGGACCTCCAGCTCGGGGCGGCCCCCTGCTGTTCAGTCGGCTCAGACTGGCGCGCGGGGCCGCCCACAGACAGCACAGCTGCTTTAAACTGGACTGCTCTTTTTGTGACATGTCGCGCGCGTTGAAATCCAGTGGGTTCCCGTGCTCGACTGGCTCTGACTGCAACGGGATGTCTGATGCCCTCGAAGCAGTAAAGAAGGAAAACACTATAGTTGAAAGAAAGCGCCGACAAGAGCATACTTGTAGAGAGGATGCAGAACATGCAATCACTTGTTGTCGCTGATGCACAATATGCAATCAAATTATTGTTGCTGCTGGCGGCCGGATCGGCGGCTGCAAGCCACGCGGCGTGCCGCGGCCGGAAGACCGCCAGTTTGTAGTTGAGCACCCGGTGCGCCAAATTGCAGAGTTGAGGGCGGTGGTGGTCGTGCCAACCACGCAGCATGAAAGCGCTCCGTTCGGCCTGAGAGAGGTCGGCCGGGAGTGGTAGAGGTAAATGGAGCCCGTGCGCTCGACGAAGCGGCTCCGTGGTCGGACATTCGTGCGTCATGTGGTGGGTGTTGTTGTCCACCTGGCAGGTGGGGCAGGTGCGCGAGAAGCAATCCGGATGCAGATGCGAAAAGCGCACTGCGTTGGGCTCGGCTGCCATCGCGCACCTCTGTGCCAACGCGAACCGGTCGTGGTCGGCCCTGGCGTGCTCGTTCAGCCATTCGCAGAGGGTCGTGTGGCAAGGCGCTGGTACGCGGCCGGCGGCCTCCTTGCGGAGCGTCCGTCGGTGGTAATGTGTCCAAATCCATGCCCGCCATGCCTGGCGCACGTGGTGGTCCAGGTGTTCTTGGCGAAGGATTCGAACATCGAAAGTTTGATGGTCGAAATGGTACTTCCATGGACTGTCTGTGGGCTGCCAGAAACGGGAGACGACTTGCCGGATCCGGGCAGCCAAACGATAGCTCCACGATCCGTCCGCACGACCTCCGTGCTGCTCCTGCTCGTGCAGGTGGGTCCAGGCTCGCTCCATGGTGCGCGCGGTGTCCTCGCTACACGCCGCCTCCGCGAGACACTGGATGAGAACCGAGAACTGCACCGCGAAGGGCTCCACGAGCCATCCTTTGTCCGTGGTGAGCCAGAAAGCACCGCCGTGCCTCCATGCCCAATGTCTTTGTCTCCTGGTGATGGTCTTTTCTATGTCGTCGCGCATGCTGCGCAGGTCCGTGTCGTCGGCCATGACCCACGGAGCGTCCCAGCGCCACAGGGACATGGTTGCTCTCACCATGGCCATGCGCCTCCGGGCCCCGAGCCCGGCAGCTTTGGCGATCCTGGCGATGCGTCGGAGTCGTTCCTGGAGCCACCCTGCTCTCCGTTCGGTGCGCGGGCCGCTGCGGGGGTTGCGGGATCCAGTAAGGTCGAAAACGATGCCTAGCACCTCGATGTCGGTGTCGATGTGGTTGTCGGCGCGACTGTTGTCCCGTGCTCGTCGCGCGTGGTCCGACCCATGGCTAACAGTGGTGATCGCTGCATCTTTTCTGCTATGCTTGTGGCGCGCACGGGTGAGTGAGTGGGCTTCGCTTGCGTGAGCGCGTGCCGTGGATTTTGGTTTTGCCACGCTAGGTGGCCTGATTGTAAGCTTCATGTGCTTCCTTATGCACGGGCGTGTCTTGATCGTGGGTGATCCATTTCTCCGTGATTCCGCGAAGGCCCATGTCTCAGAGGTCCTGGCTGGCCTCATCCAATGTTTCGTCTTCCTGTCCATCTATGCGGTTAGTTGTTCGCCTGTTGCCTTGTCCAGGTCGCGCTTCGGCCTTTTTCTACATCCGAGTGCCATGTCATGCCATGGTCACATCCGTCGCTGCTGTCGACGATTTCGACCACTGTCCACCCGATGGTCGTGCTGCTGATCGGACTGATGCCGTCGCATCACCAGCCGCCGCAGGTTTCGGTGATGCTCTTCGTTTGCCAATCAATTCCGTGAGTGGCCACTTTGTCCGAGATGCGCTCTTCCAGCTGGGGAATCCGGAAATGCCGCTTCATTCTTCATTATCTCTCGGGGTCAAGCGTCTCCTGCTCGTGTGCCGGCCATTCTCGCTGAGGTGTTTCCTTTCCTTGACCAGGGGTCAAGTTTCTCAGCGACCGTCTCGCTGGTCCTTCCTGCTCTGTTTCGAATCTGATCTTCCACCTCCTCGCATCTGTCAATCGTCCATAGCAGTGACGTCAGTCTGGGCTTGGCTGGCGATAGTCTTGTCCGCGCTCGCCAAAGAACCTTGCGCCCGCGACGCCTGGGGGCGGCCCCCGCTCCGCCGCGTCCGTCTCGCGCTGCGGACACCCCCCGACCCGCCCGATGAGATTTCGCGTGAACTCTGCCGGCTCTCGCCGGGGCCGACGGAATTGCAGCGACTGCTCTAGGTCGCGCTTCGCCACTCGCCGCGCTGGGGCCCGGCTGCCGCGGCAATCCCTCGCGGAGATCGTTTCTTCAAAGCGCCATCTTTCCACCTCGCCCCCTTCCGTCGGCGTTCTGGCGTTCGAGTTGCACCGCGCTGTCCACAGCGTTTACGGCATGCTCATGAGACGCCTGGTGCCCAAATCTAAACAATGATATGCCTGTGGCGCCAGCCGCGAGGAATCGCGCGCGCCGCCCGAACTGAAACTATGAATTTCGGAAGTTTCGCTCTCGGCATCTCTCGAGAGCGGTTTCCCCTTCCTTGCCCGCGGCGCCAGTGTTTATCAGTCACGATGCGCGCGACGCTATTCACGGCGCCTCAAGGTCATCCACGGTAATGCCCGTCTGCTACTGGAGCCCGTTCACGCCTGTCCTTGAATTGTCCTGGCCGCGTCGCCGCGAGCCGCAGTGGCCCCCCACTTGGCCTATTTCCTTTCCCGTGAACATGGCTGACGATGACCTAGCAGCATCCTCTAGGGCGGTCGTGGGCGAGTCTCCATCGCGTCTGAGCGTCGCCCCCTGGTGCCCGGCGACCGACGGCGCGTCTGCCATCGCCCTCGTCGGCTAGCTGTCCGCGCTTTCCCTGTTGCGCACTCTGCTCTATGATATGGTTCTTCCGCGGCGCGCGCGCCCGCCCTCGGGCCGCGTGTCATCTGCGGAAACCGCGGATGCATCGTCGAGGTTAATCCAGTCTCTGACTCTGCGGGCCCTCTTCTGGCCTTCCCGCTTGCGCGGTGGCGACGCAAGTTTTATCTGTTAAGAGGCTGGTGCTGTCAGCTCGACGTCCTCCGCGATCGGCAGCGGGTCGCGCGCCGCTCTCTCTGCAATTTCAGCTCCCTCGCATCTGCGCGCGACTTTCTTCGCTCATTCGCGATCGACCACCTCGCGCGCGCCCCCGCCGATCTCCGCATTCCCTCGTTCGCCGGGGCTTGCGGGGCAAAATGGAAACGACTCTCCTGGGATATCCCCAGTCTCGGCAGGCCATCCACGTCGCTTTCCTCGCTCGGCCTGATGCGCCTGTCTCTCGGTCTTGCCTGCAGGGGCCCGATTCACGGTCAGCCGGGGTGCCCCGTTTCGCTCGGGGAGCAGCGTTCTCCTGCTCGAGGCCTCGCGCGACGTAGCTGCGCGATCTGCCGCCGCTGTCTCCGTCCAGCAGCATCTGGTTGCCCGCTTCTCGCTGGCCCGAGAACCTCCTCAACGCGCGCGGCGCGCATGGGCGCCGCTGCCATCTCCTACTTGTTCCGTCTTGATATAGCACGCGCTGTAGCGGCGATAATTTCTCGAAGAACCGGTCTGCTTGAAGGTGCAAGGGGTGGCCGCGCTGGTCGGTCCGACCGCGTCGCGCCCCCCTGAGTCCACGGCTGCCGCGACCGCTTCCGCGCGAGACTCAGTGTCCTTGTCGGTGGCGGCGTTCATATTGCCTGGTCGGATATTCCCCTCGCTCAGTCCCACTTCGCATCCCAGCGCCCCACAATGATCATATGTTTGGCACCTCAATCCCTCGCGCTTCATCTTGCGGCATCTGTCTCGCGCCGACTTGACCCATGCGTTCCCCAAGGGGCTCGCAGGGCTTCTCGGGGGTGGTCTGGCTGGCCCATGCCTAAGTCGCAACGACGAAGATCCACCTCTATCAGCGGTTGCCCCAAGATACATTCGCGCTGGCCGCTGTCAGCCGGCCCCGCCGACCCCTGCGTGCCCTTCCTGATCGTGCGAGTGGAGCTCTCGCTCGTTCGTGGGCGCGTGCGCTTCGCCGCCTGTTTTGCCCTCTGTCGCGCGGGCTGTTTTGCCTGATCCCTGTGTCCTCCGTAGTTTCCTCTAGTTTGCCATGTTGGCCCACTCGGGTATCCATCGCCTTCGGCGTTGCTATTGCCTCTGCCTTTGGCCTTGCAATCTCGGACACCATGGCTCTGTCTGCCGCGCTGGTGACGCGCCACCCGTTCCTTCTCTATGCCATTGCACGCGGCATTCACGTCGCCATCTCCCCAGCTCTGGCCCCCGTTCCAGCAGTTGTCGCTGTCATCCTTCATTGGCCACCTGCTGTTGCCTTCCTCATCGCAATCCCCCTTGGGTACCTCATGTTTAAGTGCCTGACTGTCCCTGAGCATCGTCTTTGCTGACTCTGACCATGTCCATGGCGTCGCTGAATCATACTGTCGGCGCCCAGTTGTTTCTTCCGCGCCCGGTTTTCGCACCTGAACTGGATATTTTGATCGGTCTTGGTGGTTCGCGCACTGGGTGTCTTGAAACAGCCCTGCTGTCAATCCACGGGCCATTTTCCTGATTCTCCTGCATGAGGCATGCTGATTTTTATGCCGTCATCTAGAACACTCGTGCGCTCCTGCTCGAGTTGACCTGGCGTGTCGCTCGCCTTTTGGGCCCTCTCAGGGTTCCTGGCAAGGTCCATATTTTGCTGACAGGGTTTTCCTCCATGCAGCGGAATGCCACTTACACATCTTCATATGCGCACTCAACACTTCGCGTCCTACTTGCCTGGCATCCCAATGATTTCGAGCGTATCGGTGAATCTGTGCCGCGGGACTTCGTCTAACTTGGCGATCTCGGCTTCGTCCAGGATCCGTTGCTTGTTTCTCTGGCCTTCCTCCGTTTTTTTTTTGTTTCATAAAGTTGTTTATGCTGCAGGAAGATAATGACGGGCAGTGCCCGTTGTGTACACCACTACGCCCCTTTACTTGCACGACTTTGCCAACTCGCGGACGCGCGGCTCACGCGCCTCTGCCTGCTTCGCGGGAGCCGTGTTTCCCTGGCGGTGCGGCATAAGAGTTTCTGCGCGAAGCGGCGGAAGTATTTGTGACGTGAGGGCGGCAGCCTTGCAGCTCGCTGGTGCGAGCTGATTCCTGGCGCTCCCTCCCCAGCTGGTGCAGCCCGTGCTTCGCGGGAAACCGTTCGCTGCCTATTTCGTGATCGTGACAGGGGGGCCCCTCGTCGCTCCTCAAACACCTTTTGGCCTGGGGGCTGGGGCTGGGGCCCCAGGAGCCCCTGGCACTCAAAGTCTGGCCCCGATGGCGCCTGGGGGCTGGGGCCCCAGGGGCTTCTCGCGCCCAGGGTTTGCCGATAAGGACTGCGCCCCAAAGGCTCCTGGTTAGGAGCTCTGCCCAACCCTCGCCGCTGTCTGGGGTTTGCGCCAGCGCTTTGTCCTGGCCGGGAATCTTCATGGTGAGAGACCCAGAAGGCTCCAGCCAGGCAACGCTTTCCTACATTCCCCTTGCTGGCGCAAGGGCGCCGGCCATCCTTAGTAGTGGGTCTAAACGCTTTTATGATTTTCGTGGCTGGTGTCATTCTATTCCGGGGTTGTCACGCGCTCGCCCAACATCATTATGTTGTCCTCTCCTTCACTGGGGCCGAGGACGGTTCGTTCATAGTCTCTTATTCCGATTACAGCGTTAAGAGGGACTTGCGGCTTCCATGGTTGATCTGAACCAGAGCGTTGGGCAACCGCTGGCTCAATTCGGGGAACTTGGTTCTGTCACTGCAGAAACTCTTTAATGATGAGTGGTCGCTTGCGGGCCTCTGGTGCATTTTGTTTTTGCCTGGCTCGGCCTTGTGTTCATCAAGGCCAATCAAATTCGTACCCATACTCTCTGCAAATTCCCGTTCCAGTTCAGCCGCTCTCGACGCCACTATCGCCGCTTCCGTCTCTTATCGGCTTTCCCTGTTGATTATGCTCGATAACATTGCGTTGGTAGTACCGAGCATTGTTATCAGTGACGTCGCACGTTCAACGGGTAATTCCTGGTTGCCTGCGCGCTCATGCTCACCCAAGTGATTTGTCATTGCGTCGCCATTGCCTTGCAGTGCGGTTCTGACAAATTCATAGTCGCCTTATTGGTTAGCTTCGGTCGACTCATGACTTGTCCTAGATATGCACGCTCCTGGTATCGCTGCCATAACCTCGCTCCGCTATCATGTAAATCTAACCAGGCGATGTAAATTAGGATTGCTCTCGGTTTTACAGTGGGCGGGCGGAACCTAAACTACACAAATGTGTCACACCGCCCAGCGGCGGTTACAATTGCTTGAGCCAAACGTCGGCAGCTGCACAGTAGCATGGGGGCCTATATCGAAACACTTCCTCCTCTTTCTCGTCCTCCTCCTTCCTACTCCTCCTCCCCCCTCTCCCCGTCCCTTTCCCCTCCGTAGGTGGGGACTGGTTCAAGGGGGGGGACATACGTCTGGAACAGGCGATACATCGTCGGCAGAGCGGAGGTAGGGCCCCGATAACGCAATCGCGAAGTCCTGGGCGGGGTGGGTTATGGGGCCCCCGTGGGCGATCAATTTGCGATCATGGGTCGATGCGTTCCCCCCTGAGCTTATGCCCACCTAGCGTTGCCTCAAAAGGGAGCGGGTGGGGTACCGTAGCCCAGAAGGGGCGCCAAGTAATCAGCGAGTCCTCCCCCTCCTCCTTCTGCCCCTTCATTTCCCTCCTCCCCCACACTCCCCCCCCCTCCCATCCACCTCTCTCCTCTCCCTCCTCCCTCCTCGCCCTCGCCACCCCGCCTCTCCTCCTCCCCCTCCCCTTCTTCCTCCCGCCCGGAGGGGTCCAAGAGAACTCCTGGGACCCTCCGGGCGGCGACGGCGACGGCGGCTGGCGGGTGCGCCCGAAGGAGAAGCGTGGGGAGGGAGAAACCAGACCTTGGCAAGAAGCTCCCTGTCGTCGGCGCCCTGGAACGGGGGGTAGCCGCACAGCAGGATGTGCATGATGACTGGCGCCCAGCGTCGCCGTCGCCGCCGTCCCCGTCGCCACCGTCGCCACCGCCGCCGCCGCCGCCGCCGCCGCCGCCGCCGCCGCCGTCGTCGTCGTCGTCGTCGTCGTCGTCGTCGTCGTCGTCGTCGTCGTCGTCGTCGTCAGTCGTCGTCGTTGTCGTCGTCGGCTTCCCGTCGCCAAGGCTGGACGCGGCCCGAAAGAGGTGGACCCCAGGAGGGGTCCGAGCCGTGGATCTCGATCTCGAGCGGGCTCCGATCGAAACGCCATCATCGCCGTCGTCTGCCAATGGACGGAGGTCGTCGGTGTCGCCAGAGGGCGAGGGTCGGGGTGCGTGAAGACGCGCCAGGCAAGCTGCAAATCCACTGCGTCGCTCGCAAGGCGCGCCCGCCCGCGATTTTTTACACGGCGTGTTCGCCCGCGGTACAGTCAGCAGGAAACGTTCAAGCCTGGTCATCTCCATCTTGAGCCTTCTCTCAACGTCTAGCGCTGACACGTGGACATGTCCGTGAGGATCATGAGCTGAAGACTCCTGCGCCCGGTGCGCGAATCGGGCTCGACCGGCCGCACGGCCCACGATATCACTCTCTTTCAACGCTATCGCCTCCGCGAGGAACGGCGAGACAAGCGTTTCCGTGTAGATCCCGCCCGTGGCGATATCAATTATCGCACTGACTCTGGCTCCCTTCTTGCGCGCTTCAACAACGCAAACTGCCGCTACATCAACTCTATACCATGCGCCACCGTCAGAATGACATAATTGTGACGTTGCACCATTTGGCTGGGATCTTCGGCTGTCGACATCATCCATGCACCCGATGCGTGCAGAACCGTCTCAGGAGGAGGCGAAGGGTGGAGAAGGAGGAGGAGGATGGGGATGAGGAGAGAGAGGAGGAATGAGAGGGTGGAGGAGGGGGGGAACAGGTGGGGGGGGGGCAGAGGGAGGCGGGGTGAGCCGCACAGCAGGATTTACGTGATAATGGCCGACGGGGAATGTGTCAGGACCCTTAGACCATTTCCCTTCCCCTCTCCTCCTCTCCTCCTCCTCCTTCTTCTCCTCCTCCCCGTCGAACGTCCAGCTCTCAATATTCGGCCCGTGGCAATCAACGCTCCCTAAGAGGGGGTGCAAGAGGAGAATCCCACCAGCACTAGTGGCGTGAGTGATTCAGAGTGTGTCAACTTCCATCTTCCCTCTTCCCCTTCCTTCGGGGAGGGGTTTACCCATCCCCCATACCCCCTCCCCGTCCCCCTGGGTCGTGACCCATTGGAGCGTCCAGTGCGGCCTCGGCGAAAAGGCACACACAATTGATTTGACGCAGGCTCTGGGCCATGTGGGGGGCGGGGCTACTTTACTACATCCCTATATGATCGAAGTCCCTCCAAGATGGCTCCAAGATGGCCCCCACGGCTCCCAAGAGTGCCCCAGGAGGGCCCTCAGAGGTACCCAGGAGGCCCCAAAGAGGCACCCAGGAGGCCCCACAACGCCCCCAAGAGGTCCCCCAAAGGCTCCAAAGAGACCTTCAACATGCTCTAAGAGGTTCCCCCACGGCACCCAAGACGCTCTGAAATGCCCCCCAGGACTGCCAAGAAGCCCCCAAGACGCCCCAAGAGGACTCCAAGATGCTCTCAAGAGACACACCAGGAGACGCCAAGAGGCATCCAAGAGGACTCTGGCCTTTCTGCTCGCCTTCCTCCTCCTCCTCCTCCTCCTCCTCCTCCTCCTCCTCCTCGTCCGCCTGTTCCTCCTCGCACCTCCCCTTCCCCTCCCCTCCTACTCTTCCTGTTCCGTAGCTACTTGGGCTCGATAGCACCGCTTTGCGCAAGCTGGTAATGGATACCTCTGATCCGCGGCCAGCCCCAGCTCTTTATCTAGAGCCTAACACCGCCCAATGTGAAGCATCACGCGAATTCGATCACGGCACCAGTGCCGCTTCTGCGCGCACGGAGGCGAGCGAACCCGACGCTCTCTTGGGGCCGACGAGGCCAGAACGGTCATGCGGCTCTTGCACCAGAGAGCTTATCTGGGCGAGCCGGATCGAGTGCGCATGCGGTCGCGACGCTCCTTGGGCCATCAGGGCCCAAGCGGTCGAGACACACAAGACTGCTAACGCACCAGGAGGCGGCGGTGGCAAGAAGGGAATCGGCGAGGGCGCTGCTGGCGGAACACGGCTCACGAGTCGTCCGAGCTCTTGCGGCGCTGGAGCAGAAGCTCGACGCCCTGGCCATCACCTCGTGGAGTACGGTCCGGTGGCAACTCATGGAAGCCTCCCTTACCATCTTGTCGGCTCTTGCGAACCGACGCTGGTCGAGGCTAGTTCGACGCCACGTCGACGCCAAATTGACGCTAATCGACGCTACACTAACCGACGCTAGATCGGCGCTGCCTTATCGACTTCCAAACGCTAATCTAGGGCGACGCAATCTATACATATCCACTGCTCCCTGGCCAGGCCCATCCTGAACACAGCAGCTGTGTATACGCCACGCCCTCCTGGTTTGGCCAGGAGGGCGTATACACAGCTCCTGGGTTCAGAATGGGCCTGGCCAGGGAGCAGTGGATATGTATAGATTTCGTCCCCCGATAATCGACACCAGCCGACGCCAAAAAAGGACTCAAGATGGTAAACCATGCTCCGATGAGTTGCTACCGCAGCACGGGGCCAACTACGGCAGCAGCCGGTGAGAAGTCCGAGGCCCCTTGGGCCAAGGATGGGGCGGCAAGAATGGGGGGGGGCAGCCCGTGCTTACGGACCCCACAGCCGACGACGGCAAGAGAGCCCAGATATCGCGCTGCAGATTCAGGAGCCCAAGCTGTCTCAGAAGCACATGCAGGAGAGCCCAGAATCGAATCGATAAGTCGAATCGGCGATCGAAATTAGTCGGATCGGCGGAAACCGGCAGCCAAGTCGGAAGGAATCGAATCGGCTGAGATCGGCAGGCTCGCACGCATCCAGTGAGAAATCGGAACCCAAATCGGAATCCCAAGTCGAGTCGAATCGGAATCGGAATCCATCGAAATCGAATCGAATCGGGGCAATCGAAATGAGCCCTGCACAT
This sequence comes from Prorocentrum cordatum, assembly GCA_963575745.1. Taxonomy (NCBI): domain Eukaryota; class Dinophyceae; order Prorocentrales; family Prorocentraceae; genus Prorocentrum; species Prorocentrum cordatum. Next base: position 35,801 of record CAUYUJ010007792.1, read on the forward strand.
GCCGAAGGGGGATGCGTTGAAGGATATGCGGGTGGCGCTCCATGGCAAGCTGCTGGCCTTGCGTGAGCAGCGGACGCAGCTGCGGCCACCCCCTGCGGCGCACAGGAAGGCTACCCAGGACGTAGCGAAGGCAACGTCGGCAGTCGAAAAGCACACGAAGGCGACCCAGGTTACGAAGGAGTAGCTGGCCAAGCTGCAGGAGGGTATGGCGAACCAGGATGAACTATTTGTGGCGAAGAAGGCAGATGCGGCGTCGCTGCATGAAGAGTTCGAGCGCGCCGCTGCGCTGCTGGCTCCAGGGGCAGGTTCGGCGACGGCAGGACGCGGAGCAGGTGGAACAACTCCTACCCCCAATTTGTGCCGATCAAGATCGAGAGCGCGGAGACGATCAAATCGTAATCGCCTGACCCCGCGCAATTCCTGAACGTCCTGTCGTGGCAAGAGCTGCATGAACACATCCGCGTGGATCTCGCCAACGCGGCCATGGGGCAAGGCGGTACGGCCTCTCCTGTTCCTGTTGGCGACGACGACGATGATGCTGCTGATGATGATGACGATGATGATGATGCTGATGATGATACTGATGCTGATGCCGATGATGATGCTGACGGCGATGCTGATGATGCGGATGATGGTGATGATGATGCTGCTACACATGGTGATGCTGAGTGTGCTGATGATGCTGATGGTGATGATGCTGATGATGATGATGATGGTGATGATGCTGATGATGATGCTGCTTACGATGCTGTTGATGATGAGGACGCTGATGTTGACGAGGATGCTGCTGCTGCTGATGATGCTGATGCTGATGGTGCTGCTGCGGCTGCTGCTGCTGATGATGTTGGTGATGCTGATGATGATAATGCTGCTGCTGCTGATGCTGCTGCTGATGATGATGGTGATGATGATAATGCTGAAGCTCTCGGATGTGCATGCGCCAAGTCTGCAGGCCGTCAAGGAGATGTGCGGCTTCGCGAATTTAGCGCCGATGGGGTCCCAGATGCTGTTCGCCAGCTGCAGCTCGTTCGATATCACCGCGAAGCTGCAGCAGCTCTTCGAGGGCAAAAGGCAACGGCGCTGCCGATCACGCGACGGAGGACAGGACATCTGGGGGCACGTCCGCGCGCTGCGGGTGCCATACGAGAGCCCTGTCAGCAGTGAGGCCCACGGGCGCGACACCTCCCCACGTCAGAGCGCGGGCCCGACTGAGGTGCTCCTCGAGCCTCGTGCCCTCAGCGTCGCCACGGGGTCTGCTGTCGGGACAGAGTGCCCCCGGAGGATCATGAGAGCGCGGGCCCGAGGTGCTCCGCGAGCCTCGGGCCCTCAACGTCGCCACGTGGCCTGGGCGCATGCAGTCAGTGGCTGGAGCCGGTCGGCAAGCACGAGAAAGGTCTGTGGACGGCAAGCGTGTCTTCATGGTGCTCAGGTCAGTGTCTGTCGGGGTGGTCCCAGGGAAGCCCCAACCATGCTCTTCCTGACATGGTCGATCTGCCTGCAGGGACATCAGCTCAAGAGTGTTCAATTGCAGTCAGCGGCAGCGAGATGGGCAGCTAAGCTTTCCTTCGCCTGGATTTCGAGGTTGGCGGAGTTGACTGGCGACGGCCCCCTGCACTCCAATGGCGGAGTAACCATCCTCGACAACGTGACGGCGATGATGACACCAACCCTGCTCGGTGAAGCGCTGCCATCGTGCCGTGTCGAGATGGTGAGGTTGAACATAAGCTTGGCGGTGCCGCACACGGTGCCAATGTATCTCGCCGCAAACATAATAATGACTGAACGGAACGTCGTCGTACCTGTGCATCTCACGGAACTTCCTGGGGCTCTGATGGGGCCGTGGATCATGTTGGGCAGCTTTGGTATGCTGCCAGAGGACATGCAGGAATGGGCTTCGAGAACTGGTGCGACACTGCCAACCACGGGAGTGTCGACTTGTGAAGGCATGGCGCTCGACAAAGGGCTGTGCTCGAGGGTCCTCTCGGGCTTCGTGCAGCCTGTCGTGCCGATGCATGGCTGCCACGACGCAGACGCACACGTCTGCGCAAGTCAAAACGAGAAGCCTGCTCGAAGAAGCCCGAATGGTGCGCCCAATGTTACTGCTTGTATTTCCCGCTAGCAAGCCGCCCGTGGGACCAGCGCCTGCGGACGGTCCCAGAGAAAAATTGGCCCTGTGCCGTGAGGGTGGCACTCTTGCGAGATCTCGGTGAGCCATGTGCTGTCTGTCTGGTTTAGGCTGTCTGAAATGTACCTTGCTGAATTTCACGGGTTAGCCGAATGGGCCAGATCTGCCTGCATTGGTAGGGATCAGGGTTTTCATATTGCAAAACGAAACTCTTGTGCAAGCCTGGGACAGTTCCCTCAAGCAACACTCGAGCGCCATGCCATCTTGTCGGCTCTTGCGAATCGACGCTGGTCGACGCTACATCGGCACTAATCGATGTTAAATCGACGCTAATCGAACCTACATCGGCGCTATCTCTTTGACTCCCAGCCGCTGATCGAAGCAAAACAACGGAATTAAGAGGATATGCCAGGCTCCCCGGATTCGCTATCTTACAAACCTGAGATGTGAGTCAGATTCCATTCGGCGGCCTTTCCCCTGTCGGAGCTTGCGTTTGCAGCCAGAGCTCGTCGATGCCCTGCCCTCGCCGCGCTTCGCAGACAGCGCAAAGTAGCCAATCGCAATGTGAGCGTTGGCCCCATTTCTGGGCAGGAGCGCCAAGTAGACAGATGGTCGACCATTTCTGGGCAGGAGCGTGTTGACCTGCTCGCCTCAGCCGAGGAGCTGAGGCTCCCCAGGGTGCACGAGCACACCCGGCACGCACGAAGAACGTGGAGGGTACCCTCCCCGAACCGACCTCGATCATCTTTAGACCTCGACCTGGCTGTATGACCATGGCCACCCGCGAACCCCGCCTTTGGGGGCCAACCCCGCACGCGAGCGGGAACAGCACCCTGCGCTGCGGGACGTCTCGTGGCCGAGTGCCGAGCAGGCGGGAGCTGGGAGGAAGCTGGGGCATCTCGAGGCGTGGGCCCCGAGGGGGGGCCCGCCGCTGGTGGGATGTCGGCGGGCAGGATCGCCCGATCTGCCGCCCAGCGCCTTGCCCTCGCTCGGACGTCCATCCCCCGTGCATGCCTCGGCGTCGCGCGGCTATTTTTTCAGCAAGGTGGCCCGGGATGCTACTCGAGGGCCCTCTCCGAGAAAATCTGCACACGCCCGAGCGATGCCGAGTTGGGTGCTGAGCAGGAGGAAGCTGGGGGGGAACTCGGGCATCGCGGCGTAAGCCCTGCGAGGGACCCGGACTGGTGGGAGGTCGGCGGAGAAGGCTCGCCCGACCTGCCGCCCATGGCTTCAGGGCACCTTGATCGAAACATCAGCAACTACTCGAGTACAAGCAAAGCGTGTATAAGGACGGGTGGTGAGGACGCGAGATCCTTGGAGGCCGAAGTTTGTGTCCTTTTTTAGGGGGGGCGGCGGGCGGCCAATGAACATGACAAAGGACGGGCCGCAGAGGCAAGAACAGATGGGCACTCCAGATGAAGGCGCGCGTCCTTAATAGGCGTCTTGAATGTACTCGACGAGTGCTGGGTTAGGATGGGACGAGTTTCACCCCAAACAGATGGCCTTCCTTCCAGTTTCGTGTCTGGACATGCTGCATGCCTGGGAGCTGGCCCCAGGGGGACAGGACCTCTGGGGCCAGGACCTCTGGTTGTGGCTGGCTGTTTTTCCCACCAGACCCAATCCCCCAGGCGGCGAGAGACCGATTGTATTGTGTTCGCTCTGGACTCGCGTTTGGTCGAGGCGTCATCATGTCGTCGCTCGCAGGTGGGAGAAGTCTCTCGAGGACGTCGCCTGTTGGGGAGATTTGGGGCGCGCATGTGACTGGTCTGGTCCTGGTGCGCAAAATTCTCCAGCGCTTCGCACGAACCAAGGGGTTCTGCTGCAAGTGGGCTGCTGGACCTCTCGAAATATTATGAGCACATCTCTCACCACGGAGTGTGGTAGGAAACCATCAGTGCCGGTTTCCCTCTGCATCTGCTCAAGTGTCGTTGTGCTGTTCCTCGGCCGATCTGGCCATGCAGTTGGACTCTAACTGAAGTATGTGCGAAGAAGACCACCTTATGGGCACGGGGTGCCTAGGCACAGATGCTAATGATGGTCCGTCGCGGCGGGTGGGCGAGCAAGACGAAAAGTTGGCCGAGGCCAAGAAAGTCTCGGCTCAGGCCCAGCAGCTGAGAGCCACAGGTTCCATGTGCAGCACCATTCAGAGGGGGTCTCCGACAGCGACGGCGGTTTGGGGGAATGCGGTCACTGGTCTCTGAGACCTTACGTTGCTCGGTTTGAGAATGTCGGCCCTCCGCGCGGAGGGTCGCCTCCCAGTCGGCACATCAGTAGGGCCCAAGCTTCGTGTTTCTCCCAGTGGTTATTTCAGGTATCTATGGCTTGTGCATACTGTAAAGATGGCTGAACACTGTTCTGTCTGCCCTGCCTGAGCTCCCTGGGCGTGGCCCAAAGCAGGCCTGTTGGCTGTTTGTGAGGACCCCCTCGACAAAGCCAGGCCTTAGGCTCGGTAAGTGGTGCAACTCTGCATGGCCAGCGTGAGCATAGACGTGCCCTCAACCTTCTCGATTTGTTCCAGGGAGCTGGATGCCCGATGCCTGAACCCACGCCAGGCTTCCTTGCGGATGGGGGCCAAGGAGGATGCCTTGATCGCCGAGCTGGCACCTCCTGAACAAGGCTACCAGTGAGGGCCGGACGCCCCGTCATAAGGCAGTGCTCCGGAGTCTGGCAAGGGGAGCCTCACGGGCCTCGTGAAGGACTCTTCGGGCACGGCCGGGCGCAGCACGGGAAGCGTGTCCAGTGCGGAGGGCCTGGCGCCCTGCACCATCGGTTTTGCAAGTGCCCCTGCATCAAGAGGCATCGTCGAGACGAGTGCCCGCCACACGTGCGGGAGAGGTCGCCGACAGGGTTTCTTCGAAAAGACCAGAGCTGGCATACATGTTCTGCAGATGCATGTTCCCATCACCAGCGAGGCGCTTCCGTGTCCAAAGGCGAGGCAGGAAAACCAGCTCATCTGGATTGGGGTCCCCTCGGGATGGTAGTTTTCGGACACCATTGTTGTGACGTCAGCGTCTTTGTTCTCCAAGTTCTCGGGTCCTTCGAGGGTGGGTTGGCCCATCATCCACATAGACGGCTCAGCTTCTGGTGACTTCGGAGTTGTGCTTCTAAACTGCACGCGCAAGAAGACGGAGCGTACCAATTGTTGGTTGAATTTTCGGAGTGGAATCCCGAGGACCCTTTAGCCGTCTGCTCAGACTGCTCTGGATCGATGGAAGGTGTTGTCAACTATAGTGCGGCCCTCGACCCCATGAGTATTAGAGGGCACGTCTGGATTCGTCGGGGGCGCGCAAACATGGATTAGCGATCCATGGATTTGGAGCGCGGTTGCCAAGTCCATGGATCGGGGGAGGTGCCCTCCCCAAACTGCGGCCGGTGCCACCTCACTCGGCGGCGGAAATCCGCGATTCCCCATGGAAACGGGGCCCGTCGCTAATCCACGCCCCCTTGGTCCATGTTTGCGATCGCCTGAGTTCGCTGGTGGGAAAGGAGCGGCCAACATGCCTCAGTAGTAATGGTTAAGGCGCACACGGCCCGCTCGTCGTCGGCCAGCGCTGAAGATGGCCGGCTCACTGTTGGCAACAAGTTAGCGGATGCTTGGGCCACGCGGGGGGCTTTGAGTTGGTCCCTCCAACAGCTCGCCGTCGTACAAGGGGCTGACGACATGCCACACACACGATGTTTCGAGATGGCATGTGAAGGCCCAACAATTGTTCGTGGACGGGGGTTTCATGTGATAGGAAGGTGTTGGTGGGACTTTGGACATCTCATTCGATATCAATTTGGATCAGTGGGGAGGGCGCTCGAAGAGGGTGCGAAGGAAGCTCGTGTCCAGCGAGGTGGGTGGATAATCCCTGTGGGTGGAACTGCCCCGTCCTCCACCCGTCCCCCTCCACCGCCTCCTCGTCCTGCTGCTGCTGGTTCTGACCTGGCAGAACGTGACCGGACCGTTCAAAATCTATAGTGGCCACAACTCAAGAGCTCAACATAAGGATTTCTCATGTTATAAGGACAGCGGATTCTGAAAAAAGCTCTCCTGAACAACATCTCCTCATTCTCCTCCTCCACAGGATCCTCGCCTCGCGTTCTGTCGCTTGAGTGAACATGCCGGAGAAGTTGGACTTGTGGCACGATTAGGGGGATATGTTGGACGCCCTCGGCTGAGGGCGCCAGCTCAGAGCCAACAGCTCTGTTCTGCAGCGCTTCCCGGTCCGAGGTGCACGAGAGCGTTCGGTCGGGGGAGGGGCTGGACGATGTCGCCTGAGGACCCAGCGCTCCCGCCTCCGCCGCGGGCTGGTGTCAGTCAGACCTCTGTCAGGCCAGGTGTGGCACATGTTCGCCAACCTTCGACGGCTGGAGAATTTCTCAGCTGCAAGGCTTTGCCTCCCTCCCCAGTTTGGGAGTTCGCTCGAACTCTCAGGGGGGAGGGGTGGGCCTGATGTCTTCCAGGAAGGGCCTACTGATATGTTGGCGTGTGCTGCTCTTCGGAGAGGGGACCCTGCCCCATGTAGTCAGCACACTCATCACACCCTGCTCCTCCGATTCCTCCTCCACCCGCCCCCTCTTGGAGTATGACGGCTTCTTCAGCCCTTTCTTTGTTCCACTGCATGCTCCGCCACATTCCTGATCATGGCAACTCGCCTCGGCATCGCTTCTGGATGGGTTGGTGAGATGACGTGAAACGTCTAGAGTAAGCATGCTATCTCTTACAGAAGACAAGCAAGTAGCACGTTAAGAACTTGCACCCCCCTTCCCACCCAACCCGAACACAATGCCTCCAGCGTAAGAAATGCGAGGGCCGCTCTGGCGAAAAAACCATTGCAAGCATCAAATAATCGATGATGTCTCGAGCGGCAGTCGCGGCCAACGCATCCGCGCAAATCTTGAAAATACAACTGTTGCGGGGCGTTGTCGTGACGCGTCTGGCCTCCTTTTTACCACTGTCGTTGCGAAGTCCCTTGCGGCGTTTGCGAGATACTCGGGAACTGCGTTGAGATCCCGCGGAGCCCAGATGACAATCTGGCGGCTTGGGCTCCAGCCGCGGCAGCTTTGCAACAACAATGTTTGACAGATCTGGCGGTATACGGGCTCCACATACAGTGCTTGAAAAACGGCTTCTCCATTCAGAATTTGTGCCACTCCCAAACATTTAATTTGAAAACGTTCGAGTTGGCGCCCAAGGCCCAGAGTCCCACTTCTAGTCCATAGGGTGCCCAGGAAAGTCTGGCAAATCTCCAGGTCTAGGGGCTCGCCGAATGGATATATTGGTCACTGGCGCGCTGGCTAATGCAATGATAAAGGCAACCCTTGCTTACAAACTCGCCGGCTCCGCGGAGCCTCGAAGATCCGGCCGGTAGCGACCATGTCTCGGTCGGGGACGTCCAAGAGGGGGGCGTCCAAGAGGGGGGGGGGCGCAAATCGTGGCCGGCGGCATGTGCGCGGCCCCGGGGGGGGGGGGGCAGGGACGCATTGAAATAAGAACAGGCGCCACGAAATCTGGGGAGATGCCATGGCCCCCGCCATGATATCCCCCCCCCCTCTGATCATCACCCCCCTCTTGGCCGCCCCCGAGTCTCGGCAACCGCACCAGTCTTAGGAAGGCACCAACTATACACCAACCCCGATCCTGGCCCAGGACCACCCTGGGCCCAGGATCGGTGTATACGCCCTCCTGCCTTGCGCCAGAAGGCATATACACCGATCCTGGGCCCAGGGTGATCCTGGGCCAGGATCGGTGTTGGTGTATAGTTGGTGCCCTCCGAAGTCTGGCCGGACTACTGCGCCGAGCGGGTCCTCCAAGCGCCTTCCCGTGCCCGGGGCGCCGGTGCGTGCGCCCTCCTGCTCGGCGCTCGCGCTCCGACCACCACGCGCACGGTGGCTCTCCCTGCCACAGCCGGCTCCTGCGCTCTCGCGCAACTTCGGGTAGGTTTTGGTCGGAGCTGCATACTGACTACCTACCAGACCACCCCAACCCAACCCGAAGACCCGAATTTCGGGTTGGGGGGGTAAGGGTTCCACATGTGTTTTTTCGATGTTTCCCTACCCCCCCCCCACTGGAAATCGAGGGTAAATATGAGCCTTCGGGTTGGGTTGGGGTGGTTTGGTGGGTGGTGACATACTGCTTCGTCCCACGCAGTACGCGCAGTGCAGTACGCGGTGCGCTGCGCACTATTGCCCGGCTCAGCAAATCCATTGGAGGATCAATGATGCCGATCTCTCCGATCTTTGGCTGTAATGCATTTGGGCATTCTTCCCTCTCTCCCTCCCTACCTTCCCGCCACCGCCACTCACCATCCATCACTGGCCTGAGAGATGCTGCGTGGGAGGTGGTCCAGCCAGCTTCGCCCGAGACATCGTCGCAATTATGGGCCCACAAATGCTCTGACCTGAGGTGGTCCGGCCAATCTTGCAGAGACATCCTCGCAACTCTGGGCTCGGCGACTTGCGCGGGCCCGCTCGCGGCTAGACTCTGGGGCTGTCTCGAACAAGGCGCTCGTTCCGTGGCTGGGTCTCCTCTGTTTTCAGATCCCATCAGATCGTGCGGATGTCTCGAGCGAGTCAGATGAAACGCTGGTTCAGGCACCCCTGAGCCCTCTCTTTTCAGAGCCCCACGAGCATCCCGATGTAGCAGGCATAGCATTTGGGCGCTCCAAGGGGGAGGCGTCAGGGATCGCCCAGTCGCCACAAGCTAAGACTCTCTCATTCAGACACTCACTCACAGACGGAAGCGCCAGGAACTGAGATGCACATATGGGGATCTCCGCGTCGAATCATACATTGTATTTGGGCCTCTGGGAGGCTTCTCGTAGCCACGGCTGGACTCCATTCGACATTCCAACCAAAACGCACCTGAGGACAGATGCGAAGGTCGATCAGGTCAGGGCATATTCGAGCCAAGAGTTACCAGGATGTCTCAGGCGAAATTGGCCGAACCGCCTCAGTTTAGGTCATCTCCATGCCCAGAGTTGCGAGGATGTCTGGCGCCGAGACATTCTGACCGTCTGCCCTGAAAGCGGAGGAGCACCAGCCGCGAAACGAGACAACCGCCTGAGGCATCCCCACAATCTGGCCGCGAAAGGGCGAATGTAACACTCCCTGGCGGCTCCCCCTTGGGGTGCTGAACCACGCGCCTCGCTCGGGACATCCTCACGGTCTGCTCCGAAAGCCGAGGAGCCCCCGCCACGAAACCGGCCCACCGCCCGAGACATCCCCGCCTCCCCGCAGCCTGGCCGCGAGCGGGCGAGTGCACCGCCCCCCTGGCGGCCTCAGAACTTCGAGGATGCGACCCAGCCGTTCTAGGCCTCCCAGATGGGGTCCGAGTAGGTGGGGTCGGAAGATCGCGCCGCAGCGCCGATGCCTCGGCAAGACGGTTCTCTGCAGATCCAAATGTTCTCCATGCCAACGGCGCCGATGCATCGCCGACGCCGCCGGCGCATCGCCGATGCATCCGTGATGCGTCGACGATGCGGCGCGATCCTCCGACCCCATCTACACCCTGCGAAATGCTTAAGAAATCTTGGGTTAAGAAATTCATAGTCTCAGATCTTGAACAAAAACCCAAGATTTCTATCAAAATCTTAGGATTTACATGGAAACATTAAGAATAATCGAGACTCTGGCCGAAAATTTAGGTTTTCTTAAGCATCGCCTAAGGTGTACTCCGACCCCATCTGAGGGGCCTCCAGCCGTGGCGACGAGAGCTCTCCAGGACGAGCCACGGCTGGGGGCACCCGATCCTCCTCCGACGCGCTCCGCGGCGGCGCCGGGGGCCGACCCGCCGCCGCGCCGCCCGGGGGCGGGGCCCGCCCCGCGCGGCCGAGGAGAGGCTGGCCTCCGGCGCTCCACAGGTCGCAGGCCTGGTCGTACTTCCCGGTCAGCACCTCGTCGTCGTCGTCGTCGCCGACGCCGTCGCCGTCGGAGATGTCGTCGTCGTCGTCGTCGTCGCCGTCGTCGCCGTCGTTGCCGACGTCTTCGATCGTGTCGGTCGTCGACGCCGACTTTGCCGCAGTCGTCGTCGCCGTCGACGACGACGACGTTGCCGTCGCCGCCGTCATCGTAGATTGGGAATTGGAGACTCTCGAAAACCAACGATAAATTGGACGCCGGGAATGCTAAAGGAAAAAACTGGTACGATGCTCGGCATCACAAATCATCCAAAACCGACGCCAGCCGCTGTTGGGCAGGCGGCCGTGTGTCTCACATGGGCAACGCCCGCGGCGAGACCGTCAACGGGCCCTGTTTCAAAGGAGCAGGATCTGCTGTCCAACTTCGTACCCATTCTTTCCGTACCAATGTCGATCGTCCCGAGGATGTTGTCGGGCTGCTGAAAGAATGAACCCTAAGTAAGGAATGCAGCCACTTTTTTGTGGCACCAAAAGGGCCTGGATGCACGAGGAGGGCTAGAGGAACAACCACGGAGTGACTTATGGAGCAGCGAGTCCCTTGCAAACCCAAAGCGGTCCTTATCTCAACGTCTTGAAACCTAGTGCTTGCACGTTCTTGGCCGGGTGGGAATCTCTGGGGACCTCTGGGAACTTCGGAAGACCTCTGCGGAGGTGGAGGTCGTTGTCGCGGTCGTGGTCGTGGTCGTGATCGTCGTCGTCGCCGTCGCGGTCGCCGTCGCCGTCGCCGCCGTCGTCGTCGACTTTTTCTTGTCGCTTGGATTCTTTATCAGTAAGTCTCTCATAATTATTATTATTTATCCTAGTCGTCGTCGCTTCTTCTTCTTCTTGTTTCTCATCGTCGTCGTCGTCGTCGACGTCTTCGACTTCCTCGTTATCGTCGGAATACAAAGAACAGATAGAGGGTTTCAGGGGTGGTCCGCAGAGGTGGCGTCAAAGGGCTCTGGTCAGGAGGTCAGTCAGCTCGAGAAGCTTCTCAAGGTTAGAGATGGTTCGAAAGGGTCCCAGGGAGGTGGAGAGAAGGACGACAGAGAGACAGAGAAGACGATGGAGGATACTCTGACGGAAACGCAGATCCAAGAAATCCGCACGGTCCGCCGAATGTTGATGTTTAGGCAATTTCTTCTCTCTCCTCGAGTCACGGAATGCCATGGGACTACATGAGAAAAGCCAGCCGTGTTACAACAGCGCCCGCTCAAGAGCGCCAAAAACTCGTCGCACGACGCTCGCGGGAGCCCCCGCGGCCCAGCCGGGCCCTAGCCGCGCAGCAGGCGCGCGTTCTCGGCCTCCAGCACCCCGTTCCTGGAGGCGTCCCAAGCGGGGTCCGAGCAGATGGGGTCGAAGCATTGCGCCGCATCGCCGATGCATCGGCGGCGTCGGTGACGCATCGGCGACGTCGCCGTAGGGAAGGAACGAGCTCCGCATCGAGCCGCATCGCCGATGCACGGGCGATGCGGCGCGATCCTTCGAACCCATCCGCACGGACCCCAGCTGGGAGGCCCGGAGTTCCTCTCCCGGAGGCGCGCCACCTCGCGCTGCAGCTCCGTCAGTTGCGCGGCAACCTTCGGGTAATCAGGAGATCGACCACATACGAATTGACTTGCACCAAATTCTCATGTCCGTCGAACCTGCGAGAAAGACGTAGAGTGTTCGTAGATCTACGAACCTTCCACGCGATTCTCTCTTGACCAGATGGATATTTCAAGCTTGGGCGAAATCGATTCTGTACGGCAGGTTCGTGTCTCGCTGACTCCGGCGTTGGTTACTGACACCGCGCTGGATCGTTCGACCCTGAACGACCGGCCGTTCCCGAAACGTCCGAACGACCAACATCGAGCCATTCTGGGTCGCCGGCGGCGCTCAGCTACGCCGGCGGCGGGGTCGCCGCCGGTCGACGCGACGCGAACCTACAGTAGTCGAGCTCCTCCTCGAAACCTGAACCAGGAGCTCCGGCGCCGCGGCGGCGGACTCCAGGGGCAGCCTCGGAGGGGGCGAAGCCACGCGCCCCGCTGCCGCTGGGGCCTCCGGCCGAGGCTCCCTCCTGGGCCCGGGGCCGCCCGCGCCCGCGCCGCCCGCTCGCGCAGGCGCTCGCGTGCCCCTCTCACTCGCTTCCTCGTCGCACTCCGCGCCGCTCTCCTCGAGAGTCGGCGGCGAGCAAGGGGGGGGAGTGAGGAGGGGGAAGCCTTCCCAGAAGGCGGCGGGGCTTCTCAGAAGCCCTCCAGCCTGCTGAAGGCTTGGACCACTTCTCAAAGGCTGGGGGACTTCCGAGCCCCCTGGGAAGGCCCGCCCCTTCTCGCTTCCCCCCCCCCAGGCTCGCCGCCGGTGGAGAGCAGGAGAGCCGCCCTCCCGAACAGCACCTCGACGCGCGAAGCCGCTCGGCAAGCGCACGCCCAAAAAGGGCATCGAAGCGGGCAGGGCTGTTAAGGAAACGACCACGGGGGGCCGGTTCGGACAAAAAACGCAAACATGTTATGAGGGTCGGGGTGGCTCAGGAGGCCACACGCAACTCCTACACCACCGCCCGACGATTTTGAAGGGGCTCACTTCGTTCGGGGCCTCCCGAGCGAAGTGAACCCCACCTCCCCCCTTAGAGATCGTGGGGTGGTGGGGTACTTAGGGTTCGCATGTGCTCACTGATCCCTGGGTCCTCCGCCGCCGCGGCGATCCTCTCGTACTCCTCCCAGGAGCTGTCGCTGTTCGGGTCGCTGCTGGAGGAGCTCTCCGCGGAACGCGGCAAGCCCCGCTTGGCGCGGTCCTCCTGCTGCCGCTGCAGCTCCAGGTTCTTCTTTATCCGGCGCTGCGCCTCCTCAGAATTGTGAGCGTATTCTTATTCGGCGTTTCGACACTGGGCGGGGCGTTGGGCCTCCTCGTCCTCCTCCTCCTCCTCCTCCTCCTCCTCCTCCTCCTCCTCCTCGTCCCCCCCTCCTCCTCCTCCTCCTCCTCCTCCTCCTCCTCCTCCTCCTCCTCCTCCTCCTCCTCCTCCTCCTCCTCCTGGGGAGGGGGGGGAGGGGTCTGGCTCTGGACCGCTGCTTGATACGACTGTTTGTAACACTGCGTCCTGTGGGGGAGACTCCGCCTGCTCCGAACAGGCGCCCAAAGCAACCACAATCTACTCCATACTAGCGGGCAGAAGACCCACCCCGACAGTAACCACCCAGACACGCGAAGCCGTTTAGCAAACGCACCCAAAGAAGGAATCAAACAGGGCAGGGCTGTTTAGTAAACGCCCAGGGCCGTTTAGTAAACGCCGATTGTCCGGTCCGGGTGGTTTTTCCTCCCTTGACATACGGGGGGGGTGGGGGGGGGGGGCGAAGGCCCGCGCTGATCGGCAAAACAATGAATAAGACAACGATCGCGCGGCGAGCCCGGGGGGAAATGAGACAGGGCGGGCCTTCCGAGGAGGCCCCTAGGCCTTCCCCGAAGACGCAAAAACAGGTTGGCAGAAGGCTAGAGGGCTTCTGAGAAATCCCGCCGCCTTCTGAGGAGGCACTGCCCCCTCCCGCTTCACCTCTTGCTCGCCGCCGACACAAGACGAGACACGACAAGAAGAAAAAACTGCATAAATATAATTTCGACGGTTTGCGCGGGTTTCTTGGATTTGCGTTGGATACCCTCCCTGGCGCGCGGAACGCGCCAGGAGTGGCGCCAGAGGCGCCGCGGGGGGACCCCAGCGCGGATCCAAAAAATTCGTGCGGAGCGCCCACGGTTTATGTTTACGCGGTTTTTTGTTCCCCCCCTCGAGACACCGGCATCGGCCACACATTGTTCTGCGGCCCGCGCGGGTTTTCGGCTCGGCGCCAGAGCCTCTCCCCCTGGCGCGCGGAGCTCGCGGGAAGGCGCCGCCAGAGAGGCCCAAGGCAGATCCGAGAAATCCACGCGTGGACCTTCGAATGGTTGAGTGTGTATGTCGTTGTTTCTTCTTCGACTCCTGCTCGAACCCCCACGTGAGCATGGAGGCCGGGATGGCGAACTGGGCGACGGAGAAAATCGAGGTGCAAATGACGATGAGCTTCGTGTACCACGGGAGCGCGCCCTCGGGCTGCCCCTGCCCGGTGAGCATCATCACCGAGAGGTACATCGTTGCAGGGATCGACGAGAAGTCGTCATGCTCGTCTCCGGGGGGGGCCAGGTAGAACAGGAGCGTCGACGTGATCCGCCGACCCGCTGGGGCCTCTGGCGTCCTCGAAAGATGTTTGCCCCGATCCCGTCGCGGGGTGGTCGGGAGTGGACTTGGAAAATGGGGTGGGGCAATTCCACAAAGATGGCGCCAGTGCCGCCAAGACGGCGGAAGATGGCCACGTGAGACCACCAGGATGGCTCAATGAACTGTCCAATGCAGTCCGAGCGAGGTCCGAATGACGTCAAAGTGCACTAGCGGCCCAAGAGAAACACCACTATATCCAAGGGAGGTCCTGGATGCAACATTAAGTCTAAGCAGGAAGCTGTGAAGATGCCTTTCACTTTGCAGGCATGCCAGCACCAAATCGGCTTGCGTTGGCGGGAGCGAGGAAGAGCAAAAAGGGGTACCGCCTCTAATGGTAGGAGTATTTGCTCCAGAATCGGCGATACATCGCCGATGGATTGTCCACAGACCCCTGGTGGCGAAATCACACCCAGATCGGCGACGCATGGGCGATTGGGTTGTCCTTACTTCCCCGTGGGCCGAATCCTCTGTTTGCTCTCCCAACACACGCGAAGGAGAGGGCGTCAACACCTGTTTCTGTTGCCCCCCTAAGCCGCAAGAGGCTTTTTACGTCGCAGCGCGTCGGAGGCAATCCGCGCGCGCGTCCGTGCGAGACTGGGGCGCGGTGTCGCGAAGCAGCCTGCGTGCACGAGGAGGGGGGGGGGGAAGGCGAGGAGGCGGCCGCAGAGGGGGGGGGGGGCAACGGGTGTGGGGGCGCGCCCACGCGGCGAGGCTGCAGCGGGTGCGCGGGGGCGGGCCTGGCTGAGGGGACAACCCCGGCATCGGCTGCGGGTCGGCGTCGCAGCGTTCCCCAGAGGGAGGGGAGCCGGCAGCCACGATGCGGGCGAGGCCTGGCGAGGCGAAGAGCGGGGGTGGCCCGCGGCCGGAGGACCAGGGCGCCGGCCAGGCAAGGCAGCGGCGCGGGGCTGGGGGGCTGGCGGCGGCAAGGGGAGCTGCGCCAGCGCGAAGCCCACAAATATCGAGTGAAGTTCACCTCTGTGTAACTACATAAACATCCAATGTCAGAACACTAACAAGACCAACTGACTTATACGAATCAACTTTCGAAAGTCCGCGCCGATTTCTTGGATCGGCGCAGGGCCCCACTCCCCCAACGAGCGGAGCGCGCCAGGCCAGGGGCGGCGACGGTGGCGCCGCCAGCGGGTCAGCGTCCAAACTTTTCACATGCCCGACGATGGTTTCATCGGGTCGTCCTGGGGCCTTTGGGATCATTTGAGGCCGTCTTGGAGGATCCACGGGCTGGACCAAAAGGACCAACTCAGTGAACAACATGCGTACGCAGGACGCAAGATTTTCCTCTTGATGTGCAAATGGCGATGGTGAGCTCGACAAATAACATCGGCACCGCCGAACGGACGGCGTCTGGGACGAGCTGCGTGCGTCTCGTCCAGGAGGAGAGATCTGCATTCATGTTGAATGGGGCCCCCGCGCGCGTAAAGGGCGTGGGAGCGCACGACTCAACACAGGACCCATTTTGGGACGTTGATGACCGAACCCCCTTCCCCCGTAGAATCCTAACACAGGCGGGTTCCGGGGCCCGCGGATCCGATTTTGTCCAGTTCCCCGCCTAGTTTGATAATATCATCAGATGACACCAGAGAAACACTCCATCCAATGTATGGTTTGAAAATTCGTGATATGGATATTGACATATAATGTGAGATCGATAGTGAGATCCGGCGTGGGATCGATAGTAAAAACGAACGAACAATCGATCGTGACACCAATCGTGAAGTCGATTCAATGAGATCGATTGTGAAATCGATCGTGAGATCGCTCGTGCGATCTGTAGTGGGATCGATTGTGAGATCAATAAAGAGGTGGGTCATGAGATCGATGGTGAATCCGATCGATTGAGGGATCGACCAAAAAACCGGGAACCCGGAAACCCGGGAACCCCGCCGCCCACCGAAATCGGTCCGGAACCGGCAACCAAGAACCCGGGAACCCGGAACTGGGAACCCAAGAACCCGGCCGCCTACCGGAATCGATCGGGTACTCACGCTGCAATCTCCGCTAGAACCCCTTCAATGCAAACACTGATTGGGTAAGAACGGAGTAGAAATCGGATCAGCCGTTATGAACAAGGCCGGACGCGGATCCAGAAAATTCGAAATCGGATCCGCAAGAACGGGAATCGGATCCACCATTGGATCCGCGCGAACTTCATGGGATCCGACGGCGAATATCTCATGCGCGTCTGCTCATTGACTTCAAGCCGTCGTTCCGGGCCCAAGAGGAACAACTTTCATCTCGGAGATGGGCGTTCTGGCCTTCGGACTTGTTGTTGGTTACCACATCGCCGACGCACCACATCTCACAGGCAGCCCGTTGGGTCAAGAGACGCAGGTCACAAACGCAGTGGGCGTTTTCGCCTTCGGACTTGTAGGCTACCACGTAGCCAGACGCACCACATCTCACAGGCACTCCGTTGGGTCAAGAGACGCAGGGCCGAAACGCACTGGGCGTTTTGGCCTTCGGACTTGCCACACCACAGCTCACAGGCACTCCGCTGGGTCAGGAGACGCAGGGCCGAAACGCACTTACGCAGGACGAGAGATGCTCCCCTTGAGGTGCAAATGGCGATGATGAGTTTGACAGAGAGCAGCGGCGCCGCCGAACGGACGGCGTCTGAACGAGCTGCGTGCAGCTCATCCGGGAGGAGAGAGACGCATTCATGTTGAGTGGCGCCCCGCGCGCGTAAAGTTGATGGGAGCGCACGACACAGCACAGGACCCATTCTGGGACTTTGATGACCGAACCACCTTCCCCCGTAGAATCTTAGCACGAGCGGGTTTTGGGGCCCGCGGATCAGAGTTCGCCCGGTTTCCGTGTTAGTTTAATTATAGAAAAATAGAGCGGGGTAGAAATCGCACCAAAACCACACTTCGGATCCGCGCGAACTTCATGAGACCCGACGGCGGTTATCTCACGCGCGTCTGCTCAAGACTTCGAACCGTCGTCCCGGGCCTAAGGGGAACAAAAACTGTCGTCCATGGGATGGGCGTTTCGGCCTTCGGACTTGTTGGTTACCACATGGCCGTCGCACCACATCCCACAGGCACTCCGCTGGGTCAGGAGGCGCAGGGCCGAAACGCACTTACGCAGGACGAGAGATGCTCCTCTTGAGGTGAAAATGGCGATGATGAGTTCGAGAGAGAACATCGGCGCGGCCGAACGGACGGCGTCTGGACGAGCTGCGTGCAGCTCGTTCAAAAGGAGGGATATGCACTCATGTTGAGTGGGGTCCTCGCGCGCGTAAATTTAAGCACAAGACAGCACAAGACCCATCCTGGGACGTTGATGACCGAACCCCCTTCCCCCGTAGAATCCTAACACGGGCGGGTTCCGGGACCCGCGGTTCCGATTTTGCCCGGTCTCCGTTTTAGTATAATCACACAAAGATAGAATAGGGTAGAAATCGGATCCGCCGTTATATATATAAAGCCGGTCGCGGATCCAGAAAATCCGAAATCGGGTCCGCGCGGACGACGGGAATCGGATCCACCGAAACAAAAATCAAAACCTCAATTTGATCCACGCGAACTTCATGGGATCCGACGGCAGTTATCTCATACGCGTCTGCTCAGGACTTCAAACCGTCGTTCTTGGCTCAAGATAGAGTGCAGAAATCCACCCTGAACATATCCACCCCGACATGCGAAGCCGTTTAGCAAACGCACCCACAGAAGGAATCGATCAGGGCAAGGCTGTTTAGTAAACGCCAAAGGCCGTTTAGTAAACGCCAATTGTCTGGTCCGGGTGGCATTTTCTCCCTTGACAAGGGGAAGAACTTTCGCCCTAGGGGTGAATCAAACAGGCTGTTCAAAAATTAGTTTTCTATCTTCAGAACGTTCAAGACAATCGAAGAGTTCTCCCATGAGGCCCGAAAGAGGCTCTGATGAGACCCTCAAGAGGAGAGGCCATCCAAGAGACTTCAAGGGTCTCTAGTCAACGTCCCAGGCGCGGTGGCGGGATGGACCGACGGCTGAACTGGAGCACGTGCCACGATATGCTGAAATCGAAGGGTTGCCGGATGTGACGCGAGCCTCGTGAACAAGAATCATGACCAGACAAATCAAAAACGCCACCAATAATATTTCCGCGTTGTAATATACCACCCGCGCAACCACATCAAACGCACTGACAATTGGCTGCGCTTTCAGCAAGCGGAACAAACGAACTATCCGCAGGAAAGAAAAGTTCGGGAGCTGAAGATCACAGCCGCGTCCGCCAATGACACAGACGCACAGCGCAAATCTCTCAATGAACCATGGCAAAATTGCGAGCAAATCGATTGCCGAGCCTGCAGAGAACATGAGCTGCATGCGTGCAACATGGGGATCGGTCCCATGGTATCTGCAGCTCTCTGGTATGGTCCAAACGCGCAGACAATACTCGGCCATGAACACACATGAGGTCACACCTTCAATCACATTGAATGCCCCGACGTATCGCTGGTGGATGTGCTTGTCCGAATCCATCACGAATGTTATGACGCTGACGATGATCAGTGCAGTGATGATGGAACGGAAGACGCGCGCCCTCAAAGAGTGAGAATGCGAGCGCATCATGGAATAGCAGTACTTGCGATAGCTCATGCTCCCGCGGTCGTGCCTCGCGCGCAATTTCTTCTGCGCCATGCCGCGTGCCACCTGCGGCAATACGGACATAGGGGGGGTCCGAAAACCCTGAAGCAAAACACATCGCCATCTCTTGGGAACACATATTTTGCTTCCGTCGGCTTCCGCCGAGCTGAAGGGGCCCCAGGACACACAAATAAATACACACAAATAAAAATATCACCCATATTTTCCTATATCTTCTGGGTTTTTGTCTTCCCCCCCACTTCCCATATTTTCCCATATTTTCTAGGGAATCGACGATTAATTGTGTCTGTGTGTTTTTTCCCTCCTGACGAGCCTCTGACGGCTTCCGCTGGCGGAGCCGCCCCCGTTCTACTTCCGCCGCCTGCCGCCGAAGCAAGAGGTGTGGCAACCCCCTCGGCCCTCGAAGGCGAGGCCCCTCCAGGCACGCCTCGGATGGAATGCGGCGTGTCCTGGGGTGTCCTGGGGCCACCCAGTGGGTCCTGGGATGGTCGGGTCGGGCGAAAGGGGGGGATAGCAAAGGGCAGGATTGAGAATCAGCTCACGTAGCTGATTTTCCCGGCGCCTCCCGGCGCCGGAGGCGGCGATGCATCGAGGAATGGGCAACTCGGTGAGGCCGAAACCAGCTGCATGCAGCAAATTTCGTAACCCCCCCTTTCCCAATCCCCCCCTTTCGCCCGACCCGATGCTCCCCGGACCGCCTCGGTGGACACCTCGCCACGGATCGCACTGCGGTGGCCAGAAAGCCCCAGGTCCAGGATCCGTCGGCACCGCCCGGGCTGATTTTGCCGAGCAGCGCACGCACAAGGAATGTGCGGGGCGTAATTAAGTGGTTTTCAGGGTCACGAGCCCCTCTTAAAAGCATCCTGCATCACCACGAAGGCCGCCCCCCCCCGTCCTGGCCCTGTTTTTGCGCGCCGCCGGATTTGCACGAACCACCTCCGACGCGGGCTGCCAGCCACTGCCGGTGGAGCGGCGCTTCCCCGAGACCAGGGGCGTCTGCTCGGTGGCCGGCATGCCGAGACGGGCATGTGGACGGTGGAGTGAAGTACGATTCGCGTAACCTGTGCTCGAGCCGCGATGCGAGGTGCGCGCAAAAATCCGCGTGGTCATCGTGCTCCCAAAAGGAGCGCTGAATCCGCCACCGTGCTGCGAGGCACGAATTGGCGTGCCCTCGAGTCCCTCGAGATTGTTCTTTCTTTCCTCCCCAGCAGCGTCCGTTACCGGACGGGGGGGGGGTCCCCCGTGCGGCGGCAACGGTTAAGTGGTCGGGCCCCGCTGGGGGGGCCGGGGGCGCCGGACGACGGCGGGCGCCGGCGACGAGGGCGAGGAGGAGGAGGAGGAGGAGGGCGATGACGACCAAGACGACGGCTACTTTTGAAGGTCTTCAGAGGTCTCCGGAGGCCTTAGGTCTCCAGAGGCCTCCGGAGGCATCTGGGGGCCCTCCGAAGCCTTCGGAAACGACGACGACGCCGCCGACGACGACGACGATGACGACGACGACAACGACGCCGACAACGCTGACGCCGACGACGATGGGGACGAGGAGGGCAACGAGGACAAGGACGAATACGAGGACGACGCTGCTGACGAGGTCGACGAACTCGAATTTCTGGACGAAGGGGACGACGACGACGTCGACGACGACGACGACAGTGACGGCGACGACGGCTGCCCGTGAAGGTCTCCCAGGGTCTCTGAATGTCTCTGGAAGCCTCGGGAGGTCTCCGGTCCAAAGGCCCCTGGAAGCGTCTGGAAGCCCGCCGATGCCTGTCAACACTGCGCCACGCCTATGTCCACGGCGGGGCGTCGCCTCCCGCCCCCCCGGACGCTTGTTCACCAGCCGCCCGTGAGAGAAACACCTGGGGGATCAAAAAGTTCGGGGTCCATGGGGGATAATCAACGAACTGTCAAAGAAAATCGCACATGGGATGTATGACGGCGGCGACCATGTTCGTGCTTTCGGAAATCTGCCCTGGACAGAATCTCACATAACACAGATTACATCACAAGGAGGGGAGGGGACGAGGAGCCAAGGGGAGACAGGGAGGAAGGGTGGGAAAAGAGAGAGGCCCCAGGACTCGATTCGGGACGTTGCGTTTTTAGTGTGCAAACTTACTCGGGCGGTAGGACCTCGCGCGGGAATCTGTCTAGCTTGCCCTTCGCCCTTCCTCTCGCCCTCTGGTCTGCCCTCTTCTCCTCCCTGGTTGTATCGATCCTCCTCCTCCATTGCGCTCTCATCCTTCTCCTCCTTCTCCGCCTCCCCCTCACTATCGCCCCCCACCTGCCCCACTCCCTCTCCTCATCCTCCCCCTGCCTCTTCTCCACGTGCGCCCCTCTCCCCCCTGGTCGGGGCAAGCAAATCGATTGTCCTCGGCGCCGTCGCCGCGTCGGCCAACGCGCGCGTTCGCCGACGGCTAGATCGCGAAGCCTTTGGGGCCATCTCGCGGGCCACGCTTTGGGGCAACCCCTCGGGCCGCTGGGGCGGGCCGTCGGGACCACCCCGCGGGCTGGGCCGCTGGGGCAACCCCAGGGGCCCCGAAGTGGGCGCGGTCGCACTCAGGCGCGGGGCTGCGCGAAACCTAGACGTGCTGCGAGCTGTTCCGAGTCGGTTCTGGAGTTTTCCACTAGCTCGTCGGACTTCCGGAGCGCCTTCCGCAGGGACGCCGGTGGCCCGCGCTCCAGGAACTCCCGCGTGGGCGGCGGCAGGATCAGCATGCTCCGCATGCGCGTGGCGCGGGAGAACATGACGCAGAGGTGCAGCCACCACTGCTCGTCCGACATGCCCGTGCGACCAGCGTCCGCATCCCTGGCGCAGTTGATGGTGACGCCATCGCTGCGCCGGGGGACTGGGTTCAGCCGAGCGAATGGCCCTCTTAAGAGCACAAGGGTGACCCCGCTCGGATTGGCTCACGAAGGGATCGTTCCTGAGGCCGACAGTGACGGCAGCTACGAGATCCCGAGGACTCTCTCGGATTCTAACATGGAGCTGCGGGCCATATGGCGAGGGGTCTCCCGCTCGAGACTCCGTCGCGACTCACTCACAGACGAGGCTCCCGCCTGAGACTTCCTCAAGATTCAAGCCTGGCTGGGGAACCCTAGAATGGCGACAGCTCTTGGTTTCGCATGACCCGCTCGGAGTACCAAAATGCGGAGTGGGCCCCATAGAAAGCGGGCTCCCGCCTGAGACCTCCTCGCAATTCACTTACACATAAGGCTCCCGTCTGAATCATCATAATTTGAAGCGTAAAGGGCCCCAAAGTAATGACACCTACAAGATTTGGATGGCCCGCCCCGATTGCCAACGTGAACGAAGGGCCCCATGGGGAAGAGGCTCCCGCTTGAGATTTCCCGGCCACTCACAAACGAGGCTCCCGCTTCAGTTTTTGTTTCGGAATTCAGGCGCCACGGGCCCAAAAATAACGACATGTATAGGTTTGGGATGACTCGCTCCACTTGCCAACATGAAACGGGGGGCTCGTAGGGAGAGGGCTACCGCCTGAAAGTTCCTCGCAATTCACTCACAAACGGGGTTCCCGCCTGAGTCCTCTTCAGATTCAGGCGCGAAGGGCCCGACAATGACAACAATTAGAAGGTTTGGATGACCGGCTCCGATTGCCAACGTGACGTGCGGGCCCCATAGGGAGGGGGCTCCCGTCTGAGACTTCCTTGCAAGTCACTCACAGACGAGGCTCCCGCCTGAGGCTTCTTCAAACTGAAGCGTGAGGGGCCCAAAAGTAATGACAGTTTTCAGGGTTGTTGGGATAGCCCGTTCCGATTACAGACATGAAATGGGGGTTTCGTATGGATGGGGCTCTCGCCTGAGACTTCCTTGCAATTCACTCACAAACAAGGCTCCCGCCTGAGGCTTCTTCAGGAATGACGAAACTTAAAAGGTTTGGATGACCCGTTCCGATTGCCAACACGAGGTGCGGGCCCCACAGGTAGGGGGCTCCCGCCTGAGACTTCCTTGCAATTCAGCAACAGGCGAAGCTCCCGCCTCAAACTTTCTCAAAATGAACGCGTGAGTGTGCGACTGTTTGAATGTGTTTGTGTGTGAACGTGAATGAGTGTGGGAGTGATGTCGATGATGATGATGGCCATGATGATGAGTGGGTTAGTGAGTGAGTGAGTGAAGAACTGACTAAGGATGAAGATGCTGATGACGATGGTGAGCGTAAACGTGTGAAGAGGACACGGTGTGTGTGTGTGTGTGTGTGAGGACTGCGCGGGGTGTCCAACACGAACAAAGAACCCATTTAGGACGTGGGAATCTATTGTGTTCCAGCCGCTTTTTACATCACACGTGTAAAAATGATGGCGGCCGGTTTCTGGTGATAACAAACGCCCGGGATAATACAAATCGGGGGTGGTAGTAGTACGAGTAGTAGTGGTACTAGTAGTACTAGTAGTGCTAGTCGTAATAACAATAGAAATCGTAGTAATGATGAAAATAGTGGTAATAGTAGTAGTAGTAGTAGTAGTAGTAGTAGTAGTAGTAGTCGTGATCGTATTAGTCGTAGTCGTACCAGGAGTAGTAGTGGCAGTGGTAGTGGTAGTGGTAGTGGTAGTGGTAGTGGTAGTGGTAGTGGTAGTAGTAGTAGTAGTAGTAGTAGTAGTCGTAGTAGTAGTAGTCGTAGTAGTGGTAGTAGCAGTAGTAGCAGTAGTAGTAGTAGTAGTAGTAGTAGTAGTAGTAGTAGTAGTGGTAGTGGTAGTGGTAGTCGTGGAAAGAATAATGATATTAGAACTTATAGTAGTCGTCGTAATACCAAAAATAAGATAGGTTCATAGGGGTAGTGGTAATCATAATGGTCGTCGTCGTCGTAGTAACAGTAATCGTAGTAGTAGTAGTAGTAGTCGTAGTAGTCGTAGTCGTCGTTTCAATAGTAACCGTAGTCGTAGTAGTAGTAGTAGTAGTAGTAGTAGTAGTAGTAAGAGTAGTAAAAGTAATCGTAGTAGTAGAAGTAGTAAGTAGTAGTAGTAGTAGTAGTAGTAGTAGTAGTAGTAGTAGTAGTAGTAGTAGTAGTAGTAGTAGTAGTAGTAGTAGTAGTAGTAGTAGTAGTAGTAGTAGTAGTAGTAGTAGTAGTAGTAGTAGTAGTAGTAGTGTAGTAGTAGTAGTAGTAGTAGTAGTAGTAGTAGTAGTAGTAGTAGTAGTAGTAGTAGTAGTAGTAGTAGTAGTAGTAGTAGTAGTAGTTGTTGTTGAACATTATTAATTCTAAAGAATAATTATTGTTGGGCCCCCTGGTGCGCGGCCCCCCCGCCGCGCCTAGGCCGCAGCTACATTTTCATCATTTTCGTGAGGAAGCCTCAGGTAATTCGATGTGATCAAGATCCGGTTGTTTTGTTGTAATCCGTTTTCCCTTGCAAAAAACACTATAAAATGACATTTCTTGTTCTAATATAATCAAATTTCAAGAATCCCTTGCAAAAAATAAGGTAAAGTGGACATTCGCGCGCGCAAGACGAAATCCTTCCAAAAGCTTAGTGTTCGGAGCGATTTTAACATAAAAACATCAAAAAACCAATGGTTTTTCAACAAAAAAATGTCAAAATCTCATCCCGCGCGCTCTTGCGGATTTCAACAAAAAAATGTCAAAACACTTTTCGTAAACATTTCTGTCAAACGGGCTTTTGCGAGCAACTTTTTCGAACTTCTGCGACAACGGTTGCGCACCTGCCAGGGCCATCATCCCTGTCAAATAATACCATGCGGGACACATTCGTTTTTTCTTCGCGCGCGCACGCCGAAATCTCCAAAAACCATTGGGTTCTTAAGAATTTTAGCACCGCGCATCATAAAATCACACGAATCGCACCGTGGGTTAACAACTTCTGTGGGTTAACAAGGCTTAACAACTTCTGTGGGTGTACGAACGTAGGCTTAACAACTTCTGTGGGTGTGTACTCCACGCCAGTGTAGTAGCCACGGTCGTCCGCAGGCCACGAAGTGAAGTGTCCGAACGTCATAGGGCGGGAAGCTGGGTGTGGGTGGTGGCGAAGAGTCGTGTGGATATTTGGTAGAGCTTGCACTGCCCCCCCACAAAGTGGGGGTATTGGCTGGCGTCGCATGAAAACCCTGGCACTGGTGAGAACACTGAGCGTTCGGGTAAAGTGATTGTTGTTGTTGTTGTTGTTGTTGTTGTTCGTTGTCGTCGTCCCACACGCGACCCACCCGCGACCCACCCGCGACCCAACCCGCGACCCACCCCGCGACCCACACCGCGACCCACCCCGCGACCCACCCGCGACCCAATCCGCGACCCACACGCGACCCACCCCGCGACCCACCCGCGACCCATCCGCGACCCACCCGCGACCCACCCCGCGACCCACCCGCGACCCACCCCGCGACCCATCCGCGACCCATCCACGACCCACCCGCGACCCACCCCGCGACCCACACGCGACCCACCCCGCGACCCACCCTCAAGAGAGGAAAAACCACCCCGACCGGACAATTGACTTTTACTAAAACGGCCCTGGGCGTTGACTAAACAGCATTGGGCGGGTCACCTGGTGCTCTTGAGAGTCTTGGCATCAAAGCTGCGTCCGTCATTGGGCCGACAGCGTGGGGGGTTCTCTGGGGGCTCTTTTGGGTGTCGTGGGGCTCTCTTGGGCCGTTCTGGGAACCTCTTGGGCCGTCTCGGGGGGCGTGGTCCGTCTTGTGGCCCTTCGGCCTTCTTTGGAGCCTCCGACGGCCCTCTTGGGACTCTCTTGAGGGCCTCTTGGGCCCCTCTAAAGCCGCCTTGTGGCTTTCTGTAGCCGTTCTGGGGCCCTCTGTGGCCGTCTCAGGGCTCTGTTGGAAGCCTCCGGGGCCGTCTTTGGGCAACTTCGGAGGCTTTCAGAGCCGTCTTCGGCCGATCTGGGCCCGAAAACGCGAGAACCCAAAAGACAATTGACACCCTGAAGAAAAGCCATGTTTTTGGCCTGCCCTCTTGCGGCCTATTGGGTCCTCTGTGGGGCCTCCTATGGCACTCTGGGGCTTTCCTGGGAGCCTCTAGGGGCCCTCTTCGGACCCTCCTGAGGCTCTCTGTTGCCGACCTGGGGGCCGTCTGGGGGCCCTCAAGGAGCCTCCTCGGCCGTCTTGCGGCAACCGCGGTGGCCCTCGGTGCCGTCTTGGCCGCTCTGGGCCCATCCAAGACGAAGACCAAAACAACAATGGCACACCTAAGGAACATCAATTTGTTTTGCCTCCTCGGGCCGCCTGGAGGGTCCTCTGGAGGCTCGTGGGCCGCCTCGGGGTCTCCTGGGCCGTCTTTGGGAGCTTGGGCCGTCTTGGAGACCCCTCGGGGCCCCCACTGGCCCTCGCGGCGGCCTCCCATGGCCCTCTGGGCGCTTTCTTTTATTTTGTTTTGTCCCTGGGATCGAGGCGGGATCTATCTGTGGCAGCGCAATCCATGATTTGAATTCGAGCACGCCCAAGCGACCATCCTGGAGGATCTGCCGCGGGGGTCAGCACCACCTCACTTGGCCATCATCATCTTCACGAACTCCTCGTAGTTGATCTGACCGTCACCATCGACGTCGGCTTCGCGGATCATCTCGTCGACCTCCTCGTCGGTGAGCTTCTCCCCGAGGTTAGTCATCACGTGGCGAAGCTCCGCGGCGCTGATGAAGCCATTACCGTCGCGGTCGAACACCTTGAAAGCCTCGATCAGCTCCTCCTCGGTGTCTGTGTCTTTCATCTTGCGTGCCATCAAGGACAAGAACTCTGGAAAGTCGATCGTTCCATTCCCGTCCGCGTCCACCTCGTTGATCATGTCCTGCAGCTCAGCCTCGGTGGGGTTCTGTCCCAACGAACGCATCACGGTGCCCAACTCCTTGGTGGTGATGGTGCCGTCCCCGTCTTTGTCGAACAGAGAGAATGCCTCCTTGAACTCGGCGATCTGCTCCTCGGTCAGCTGGTCCGCCATTGCAAGACAGGCGGAGGTTCGAGCGTTGGCTTGCGAGTCTCGGGGCCAAACGGGCCTCGGATCGGAGTGGCTTGAGGCAAAATGGGCTTGAGCCCAAATGGCTACGGACCCTCTGGGCGGTCTCTTGGGACCCTCTGGGGTTCCTCTGGGCCTCTCTTGTGGCCCACCCCAAGCGTCTGACAACCGGCGTGGAGACGCCCGCCTCCGTCTGTGCTCAGGTTAGCAAGGAAAGCAAATGGGGGGATGAACCCTCGAAGAAGACCTGAACCTCCTGACAGTTCCTCGACGTTCGAGGGAGCCTCTCGGACAGTTTGGCGCTCGGGGGTAAACCGATCCAAGGGGCAACGTCGAAAAGGAGCACTCTTTATCAATTAGAAAGACATGGGGCTGCACTGCGGTGCAAAGCCAGGCTACTCTCGCGCACTCTGCGTGGGCACTCGAACTGTGACCCCCCAGCATGGTCTGTTCCCCCCCGCAGCATAGGCAGACAAATGAGTAAGGATGCAAGGTAAGGAAGCGAGACCCTCGGAAGTCCATGTTGCAACGGACGTGGCGGCAGGCCACAGCGCTAGATGCAGGGACAGTCCCCATCATGAATCACTGATCGACGATCCTCAAAGCGTCTTTCAGCACCAACCTTTGGTTGTCCACCGAAGCCCTGCAATACGACGCAGTCTCAACGAGGGCCGGCACGCGCGGCGTGCCATCGGTGAAGCTGAACCGAATCAAGCACACAGTCGGCTGACACACGTCTTGAAGGTCATCGAACTGAATCTATCAGAGTGAGGGGGCCGAACGGTCATTCATTGTCCCTGGGCGCGTGGCTGAATAAGAAACTCGTGGTGAGAATTTTGCTTATTGCAGTGTTGTTGATAGTGTTGTTGTTGTCGTTGTTGTTATTGTTTGTTGTCGTCGTCCCACCCGCGATCCACCCGCGACACACCCCGCGGCCCATCCCGTGACCCACCCCGCGACCCACCCGCGACCCAGCCCGCGACCTACCCGCGACCCACCCGCGATCCACCCGCGACCCACCCGCGACCCACCCGTGACCCACCCCGCGACCCACCCCGCGACCCACCCCGCGACCCATCCACGACCCATCCGCGACCCACCCGCGACCCACCCCGCGACCCACCAGCGACCCACCCCGCGACCCACCCTCAAGAGAAAAAACCACCCGGACCCGACAATTGACTTTTACTAAAACGGCCCTGGGCGTTGACTAAACAGCCCTGCCTTGTTCGATTCATTCTTCATTCCTTGCGTGCGTTTACTAAACGGTTTCGCTTGTCGGGGTGATCATTATGGGGTGGATTTTCTGCCCTCTACACCCCCGACCCAACAGCGACCCACCCGCGACCCACCCAACGACCCACCCGCGACCTACCCACATTGGTTACCCACACGCGACCTACCCACATTGGTTTGACGAAAAAACCGGCGCCTGCGGCGGGCTCGTTGTATAATTAGTGAAACGTTGGCGCCTGCGGCGGGCTTCTCCAGAATCTCGCAAACTGCTGACGTCCACACCGCCCCCCCACTCTTATCCACATCTGCGGGGTGCTACGATATCCTAGCCCTGTGGACCCTACCCCTACAGACCCTCACCCTACAGACAATAACCCTACACACCCTGGCCCCACATACTCTTATCCTAATGACTCTAACCCTACAGACCCTACTAACCCTACAGACTCTAACCCTGCAGATTTCAACCCTACGTACCGTAACCCTGAAAACTCGAACCCCCTACTAACCCTAGAGACCCTACTGACCCTACAGACCCTAACCCTACATACTCTAACCCTGCATACCCTATCTCTAGAGACCCTCAAACTAGACCCTACTAACCCTACAGACCTAGCCCTAGATACCCTCACCCTACATACCCTAATCCTACATACCCTAACCTACATCGACATGTCCATCATGATCTGATGATTTTGAGGACCCCTTCGAAGGCAATTTTAGAAGGGTGCCTCGAGCGAAACGCACACTGTTAAACAACAATGTTGAAACACAATGTTGACAAACCATGTGTTCTCCAATCATTCCGCTTCTTGGGCCATCTTGGAGGTCATCCAAGAGCGCTCCGAAAAGATGTCTCAACATAGCTCATGGTGCATCCCATTGTTTCGAGGATGTCTGAGGCGAAACAGCCAATGTTGAAGTTCCGAAGTTTCGGCCAGCGATTTCAACATCCACATGGTTCGAGGATGTCTCGGCCGAAACAAGCATGCCTAGCATAAGGCGTCTTAAGCTGCGAATCCCAATGTCGCGATTTGGAGAGGATGTCTCAGAGAAACGCTCGTTCTCTAGATCCGCCAGGTCGCGGCGGAGAAACCCGCCACCACTCTCCCCCTGAACCTCCCCACTTGATAAAGATTTTCCCTCCGGGCCTGGATGCAACGTCCATCGCGCGACTCTTCGAGTCTAAGCGCGCTTCTTGTCATCCGCCGGGTCGCCAATCTCGGCCCCATCCCGAACCATTCCCCTTTAGGACCTCCCAAATTGATACTCTATATCCCTCTGGGCTACATACGTCCACCGCGCTACTCTTCAAATCTAAGCGCGCTTCCTGTCATCCGACCAATCACGAACCTCGGTCCTACCCCGAACCGTTCCAACCTGCACCTCCCCAACTTAATATACATATATATATATATATATCCCTCTGGGCTCACACACGTCCATCGCGCGACTCTTTGAATCTAAGCGCGCTTCACGTCATCCGCCAGGTCGCCAACGCCCGTCCGATACTGAACCATTCCGCTCCTGCACCTCCCCAATTGATAACTCCCTCTGGGCGGCATGCGTCCATCGCGCGACTCTTCGAGTCTAAGCGCGCTTCCCGTCATCCAGCCAGTCATGATTCTTGGTCCGATGCCGAACCACTCCCCTCCTGACCTCCCCAATTGATGAATACGTCCCTCTGAGCTCACATACGTCCATCGCGCGATTCTTCGAGTCTAAGCGCGCTTCCCGTCGTCCGCCACCGTGCGCTCCGCATCCCTTAGTCAGAGAACAGAAAACCTGATGCATAAAAACGGTCCACGCCGGTGACGCTTCCCGTCAGTCGCCACGTGCCTCCTGGCACGATGAGGCGCAGAAGAATGCCAAATGATGTCTGGCAGGGATTCTGTAGTCTTCTAGTGGACCCCCCCCTCTCGTCACAGAGTGGCGCATGCACCGCATGTCCCCCCGAAGGATCCTTCCCAGACGGTCCAAGAAACCTATCCAGGCCGCCAAGGTGGCTCTAAGACGACCGACGCTGGCTCCAAGATGGCCGAACATAGCCCCATGACGCCCCATGATGGCCTCAAGATGGCTCAAAGAGACCGCACGGCGGCTCCAGAAGGCCCCAAGAGAAGCTTCTGGAGGGCCCGAGGAAGCACACAACACTAGTTGTCCGTAGTTTTTTTTTTTTTTTTTTTTTTTTTTTTTTTTTTTTTTTTTTTTTTTTTTTTTTTTTTTAAAAAAAAAAAATAAATAAATATTTTTATCATTTTTATCAAACATTGATTTTTATATTCTCGCGTTTCTGGGCTTACGTTCGCTTAAGACGGCACAAAAAGGCTTCAGGATCGCGGCAATAGGGCCCGTCACCTCGCACACATCTGCGTGCACCACCCCCACTCCTGGGGGTCTCTGGGCGGCCATGGTGCCATCGTGCAGCTCTCCAAGGCTTCCATGAAGATCCAGGACAGCCACACAGGCAGCCAAGATGGACGACGAAGCCTCCAAGATGGTCAAAGATGGCACCAAACGGGCCCAAGACAGCCTCATGACGGCCCACGATGGCTTCAAAATAGTTTGCAAAGGCCCCAATGACAGCTCAAGAGGGCTCCAACAGGAGGCTCTGGGCCCGAAGCGGCAAAACACAAACTGTGGTGAATCGTTGTTCATTCGTTGTTGGATTCTCATGTTTCCAAGCTTCCGACAGCTGGAGACGGCCCAGGAGGCCTGCAACATCGCCCCAATGCTGGGCTGGCACGGTGGCGGGAGTTGCCGCTGGCAGCCGGATAGCTCCTCCCCGCCGGAACTACTGGTGCCTCCTTACCCCAAGAGACCGTCCCTCCTCATTCTCTTGCCCTCCTCCTCTGCCTCCACCTTCGCCTTCTTGCTGGACCTAATTCTTCACCTCTCCCGCTCCCCTTGTCCCTGCTTCTCATCGTATCATTTTCGCACATTGCTCTCAAGGCCCCAATGGGGCCCTCCCCAAGGCGGAAGACTCCCACTGAAACAGCCCAAGACAGCTCAAGAACGCCAGGATACGGGCACTGAGGCGCTCAGGACGGCCCAAGACAACCCCGAAATAACCTCAAGCCCACAGAGAGCTCCAAAAAGGTCTTCAGGAGCCCGAACAAGTCTTTCAAGAGCTCCGCGGAAGCCTCCAATAAGGTCCCCAAGAAGCTCTGCAACAGACACGGTTTCAGGGTGCTCGCGATACGAAGTGCGTCAAGTTACGGGCTTGTGCTCGGAAGGCTTGTCCAAACCCATCCTTTCGCGCAAACGTCTACCGAATGTCTGCTTTGGGGTCGTCGGAATGGCGTGAGCCTCTTGCATAACTCCTCCTGTCGCACCCCCAGACGCACGCTTCGATAGGGCGGGCCGGGCCGTTTTGCCTGAGACTTCCTCACCATTTGTTGTGCTGACGCTTGAATGTTACAGCAGCTTCGCGGGTTGAGGGCGGGTCGCTTATAGCATGTGGCTCTCGCCTTAGCGCCGCGCACCGTCTGAAATATTGGAACAGCTCCAACGCATGGGGGCAGGTGGTTTTTAAAAGGTGGATCTCGCCTTAGCGTCGCGCACACTCGTCTTACAAGTCTGCAGCAGCTTCAAGGATGGAGGGCAGCTCCTTTTCAACATGTTGTCTTCTCGCCTTCGCCCTGCGCACCATTCGCCTCAAGAGCGTGCGGCTGCTTCAGGGATTCGTGAGGTGGCAGTCCCAGCAGTGGTGTTCGAGCAAATCTAGGACTGTCAGGAAACAACGGTCACGCTGATTCGCGGTGTTGAAGTCCCAGGAACGGTGCTCCGGCACGGTTTAGGACTGTTCGGACGCAACAGTAACGTTGTTCCGCGGCGTTGAAGTCCCAAGAACGGTGTTTTGGCACGATTAAGGATTCACATATAGTTGTCTTCTCATAGGCCACTTGCCGCAATGAGGATACAATCTTGTAGGGACCTGTGAAGAGGAACCTTGGAGGAAGGGTTTATTGCAACATCGTTGACGCGTCTTGGGCTCACACTGGTTCTCCTCCTCCTCCCTCCCTCCTTTCTGATCGTTCCACCCCTGAGTCCCAAGAGAACCCTCTCATGCCACTTCACGGGGGCGACGCGGCGACGACGACGACGACGACGACGGCGACGACGACTGCGGCGACGACGGCGGCGACCGCAACGACGACTGCCCACCACAAACTGCAGACCACCGAACTCTCACGGAGCAAGCTCTAGGAAGGCACCAACTATACACCAACACCGATCCTGGCCCAGGATCACCCTGGGCCCAGGATCGGTGTATACGCCCTCCTGCCTTGGGCAAGAAGGCATATACACCGATCCTGGGCCCAGGGTGATCCTGGGCCAGGATCGGTGTTGGTGTATAGTTGGTGCCCTCCGAAGCTCTGGCCAGGATCTCGAGGAGGACCCGGCCCGCGGCAGTGGGGCTCGCCGCGAAGGCGGGGCCCGCCGAGGCGCAGCATCCCCTCTCTGGCCGTTGGGAGGCTCGTCGTGGCCAAGGCCGTGTGTGCCATGACATCCTGGCCAGAGCGGTCCGGGCGTCGAAGTCGACGACGACGACGACCACGACGGCCACGGCGACCACGGCGACGAAAAAAAAAGGCAGGAGTCGTTCCCGTGCCCGTCGTCGGGGTCGGCGGGCGCGCCTGGGGCGCCACGTAGTACGGCGTGCCGGCCTTGGTCCTCAGCCACTCGCCCTCCTCGGCACAGCGGGCGCGCGGGCGCTGCGCCGCCGTCGCCGCCGTCTTCGTCGTCGTGGAGGCCGCCGAGGTCGTAGGAGGAGCGAGGAGGGATGCGGGCGAGGAGGAGGAGGAGAGGCGGAGAGCCCCCTCCTTTTCCTCCTCCTCCTCCTCCTCCTCCTCCTCCTCCTCTTCCTCCTCATCCTCCCCTCCTCTCCCTCCTCCTCTGCTCCTCCTCCGTCTCCTCCTGCTTCTCCGTTCTGTTTCCTTCTGAATAACTCCTCCCTGTCGGGCCAGAGGCGTGCTAAGATCTCCGGTAACTGGTTAACAGTATTTCTAGTTCGCGCGCGAGGGGGGGGGCCCTGGGTGCACCCGGACGAAAAGTACCCTCGCCAGGTCCCAGTCAGGTCCCGGTCAGGTCCCCAGAGCGCTCCAAGGGAGGGCCATTTTTCGACACCCCTCACGAGGATCGTGGCCTCCGAGGGGGGAGCCGCAATCGACTACCCCCCCTCTGGCCCCAAGAGGCCCCCAAGAGCCCTCCAAGAGGCCCTGGGGGCCCCCAAGACGACGCCAAGGAGCCCCAAGAGACCCCCAAGAGGTCCCCCCCACGAGGCCCCCAAGAGGTCCCCACGAGGCGGAATGAGCGAAGCGATTAATAACTCCTCCCTGTCGCACCCCGAGGCCAGTCGGAAGGGCGGGTGGGGCGTTTCAACTGAAACCTCCTTGACATTTATGAGCGTGAAACTAAAAACTGGCACCCGTTCACGTATGGAGGGCGGGTTGTTTTCAAAATGTGACTCTCGCCTTCGCGCCGCGCACACTCGTCTTAAACATTTGCAAGAGCTTCACGGATTGAAGCCAAGTCGATGTCAAAATGTGGCTCTCGCCTTAACGCCGCTCACTTTCGTTGAAAACACTTGCAAGAGCTTCACGGATTGAGGGCGAGTGGTTTTCAAAATGTGGCTATCGCCTCAGCGCCGCGCACATTCGTTTTTTTTCAATGCAAGAGCTTGACGGATTGAGGGCGGTTCCTTTTCAAAATGTGACTTTCGCCTTAGCGCCGCGCACATTCATTTCAAACATTTGCAATATATTCACTGGTTCTCATGGCTGACGTACCAGAGATGGTGTTTTGGAAAGATTCTGGATTGTTAGGGCGCAACAGTTACGTTGATTCGCGGTGTTGGAGTCCCAGGAATAGTCTTATCGCACGACGCAAAATCATCAAGACGCAACAGTCAGGTTGACTCGTGGCGTTGAAATCCTGAGAAAGGTGTTTTGGCACGCATCAAGATTTTTACGCGGTTGTCCCCCAACGGAGCACTTCTTCTTCAGTGGAAAGAAACCCTCGTATGGGGCCGTTGAAGAGTGAGCTTGGAGGAAGGGCCCATTCCAACATCTTTGATGCATCTTGGGTTTACACTGGTCACCATCATCATCATCATCATCATCCTCCTCCTCCTCCTCCTCCTCCTCCTCCTCCTCCTCCTCCTCCTCCTCTCCTCCGCGAGGAGGAGGGGAGTGAGAAGGGATGAGGAGGAGACGAAGGCGAGGAGGAGCGAGAGAGGAGGAGAAAGAGGAGGAGGAGGCGGCGGAGAGCGGTGAACTTCTCCGTTGCCACAGCTCGGGGCGTCGCGGCGGACCATGTCTCGGCAGACCCCATGGCCCGAGGACGGCCCCCTGGGAGCCAACGTCGCACGGTGAATGATTCGCCTCAGGGGAAGGTCTGGGCAGGGGGGGCAGGGGGCAGGGCGAGAGGGGCATTGGGGGCGCGGGAGCAAGGCGACAAGGCGGGGTGGCCGGGGGAGATCGGAGCGTGCATCCCGCTCACCCTCCCTCCCTTCCTCTCGCTCTCTCTCTCTCTCTCTCTCTGTCTGTCTCTCTGGCTTTCGAAGGGTCGGCCGCGCCCAAGAAGCCCCCCCACCCGCCCTGGGATAATGTGAGACTGAGGTAATCAGGGTAATCCCACCAACCCTCTAGGGCTCAGGTGGTTCAGAGCATGTCCTCGTCCGACCCCTTTCTGCCCCACAGGGAGCTCGCCCGAAGGCCCCAGTGGCGGTGCGCGCATGCGTCTCCTCCACCCAGTCCAGCGCTTCGTGGCCCCATGAGGAGCTCCACCGAAGGCCCAAGTGGCTGTGTTCGCATGCGTCTTCCCCACAAATTGCTAGGCTTCGTTGCCCCACAGGGAGCTCAACCAAAGGCCTCAGTGGCGGTGTTCGAATGCGTCCACCCCGCTCAGTACAACGCTGCGTTGCCCCATAGGGAGCTCCACCGACTGCCCCAGTGGCGGTGTTCGCATGCGTCTCCCCCGCTAAGTACAGCGCTTCGTGGCCACATTAGGAGCTCCATTGAAGGCCCCTGTGGCGGTGTTCGCATGCGTCTCCCCCACCCAGTCCAGCGTTTCGTGGCCCCCCAAAGGGAGCTACACCGAAGGCCCCAGTGGCGGTGTTCGCATGCGTATCCCCCCGCTCAGTACAGCACTTCGTGGCCCCATAGTGGGCTCCCCCGAATGCCCCAGTGGCGGCGTTCGCATTCGTCTCCCCCGCCCAGTCCAATATTCGTGGTTCCATTGGGAGCTCCACCGACGGCCCGAATGGCGGTGTTCGCATGCGTCTCCCAGGCTCAGTACAGCGCTTCGTGGCCCCACAATGGGCTCCACCGACGACCCCAGTGGCGGTGTTCGCATGCGTCTCCCCCACTCGGGGATGGACAGGCCTCCCTTCAGCAGAACGTGGTCGAATGAAAGCGACCTCGGGCCCAAACCTGGCGGGCGCAAGCCTGGGAAATGACGGCCGCGGCGCCCTCTCGAGAACCGAAAACGGACCATTCACTGATCGACGTGTCACTGTTGGGGGTTCTGTCCACCCCCGACCCACTCAATGCAGCGCCTCGTTGCCCCACAGGGAGGTCCACGGACGGCCCCGCCCCCTTGCGGCGCACGCCTCGCACGTCTCGCGGCCCCATGGCGGGTTCCACCTCTAAAGCCCCAGTGGCAGCGCCCGCATGGCGGCCCCGCCCCATGTCGGCACACCCTTCGCACGCGTCATGGCTCATGGCCCCATGAGGAGATCCCCCGAAGGCGATACCCGCAACGACGGTATTCACAACTGCCTGTGGATGGGTCCTTCG
The DNA here is from genome assembly GCA_963575745.1 of Prorocentrum cordatum. Classification (NCBI taxonomy): domain Eukaryota; class Dinophyceae; order Prorocentrales; family Prorocentraceae; genus Prorocentrum; species Prorocentrum cordatum. The sequence continues at coordinate 71,601 of CAUYUJ010007792.1, forward strand.
CCAAGGGAGCTCTCAAACTTGATCATGTCTGGGGATACATTAGTCAAGGAGACGCGAGACTCCAGTTCAGGGGACTCGGGATGGCCTGACAAGGCCATCATGAAAATGACGAGACCCGATCTGAAATTGGACGCGACCTCCCGCTGCAAACGTCCCACAGAATTTGGACCGCCAAAATCCAGGATGCGCTCGTCAAAAAGTGTCGGCAAACCCGAGCTTCGTCGTAATCGAGTCTTACGCTTCCCCGAATCTTTGGACGCCCGAAATGGGCACGGGAAAACTTGGCTACAATGCTCAACAACAAACGTTGTCCAAAACCGACCGCGGCCGCTGTCCGGCAAGCGGCCTTCTGTCTCACAAGGACAAGGCCCAGCACGGACAACCAATCCGGTTCAGAATGAACAAGAACTGCTGTCGGTCTTCGTACCCTTTCCGTGCAGTAGGAGCTCGACCACAAGAAACCTTCCTCAAGAGACCCAACCCTGAGACCCCAGGACGCCCATTGATTTTTGGCGTGGGAATGTCGCGCTTTCCATCGCAAAACCATCGAAACCCAAGAAACCCAGGGCACCCTGGAGGCAAGCAGGGTGTTTCTTGGCATGGGCTCCCACTATATCTCGGGCGCCAGGATGTACAACACCGCCATGCAAGCATCGTGCCGCATCGGATCGCCAGAGCATCGGCGATGAATCGGATCGAAATGGATCCTGCAGGGATCCCAGCTGTTCTCAGTGCTCCTTGGCATGGGTTCCCACTGCACCTACTTCGATCGCTCCGAAGAAGTTGCACCGAAGGAGCAACACGCCAACGGGCCGGCGGCGTGTCGCTGATACTCCCTCCTCCCCTCTCCCCGCAAGAGACGGGCGCCGCCACCGCCGCCTTGGGGACACCGGCCCGCCTCGCAACGCGCGTCGGACCGGGCGGCACCGGCACGGGGCCGAAGTCGAAGCGGATCGGCCGTCCTCCAGAGAGGGCTCCCAAGAGAATCCCCAAGAGGTGCTTCCCGAACGAGGGCCTCACCAAGTATCAGGGTCGCGTGTCAAGATCGTCGTCGTCGTCGTCGTCGTCGTCGTCATCGTCGTCGTCGTCGTCGTCGTCGTCGTCGTCGTCGTCGTCGTCGTCGTCGTCGTCGTCGTCGTCGTCGTCGTCGTCGTCGTCGTCGTCGTCGTCGTCGTCGTCGTCGTCGTCGTCGTCGTCGTCGTGGGCGTCGGCGGCACTGGCCGTAAGGCCGTTGCAATCGGCTCCGCCGCCCCAGGATGCGCATCAGCGCCGTGCAAGGAGCACGCCGCACCGGGTCGCTGGAGCACCGAAGCCGCAGCGGACCGAGCCCGGTGAGCTCGAGACCGAACTCGGATCGATCGGATCGGAATGGGCTCTGGAGAGGAGGGGGGCGTTCGGGGGCGCGCTAACATGGATTAGCGATCTATGGACTTGGCGCGCGGTCGCCAGATCCATGGATCGGGGGAGGTGCCCTCTCCAAAATGCGGCGGGTGCAGCCTCGCTCGGCGGCGGAAATCCGCGATTTCCCATGGAAACGGGACCCGTCGCTAATCCACGCCCCCTTGATCCATGTGTGCGATCGCCTGAGGTGTGCGGGGCAACGTTGCGGGGGGGGCCAGGTCAGGGGGGGACGTCGACTTGGAATCGGCGAGAATACATCTGGGAGAAGCAGAAGGTACCGATTCCGCTACTCCCTGGACCTCTCCCGAGGTGCGCTCTGTCCAGGATTTCAAAGCGAATTTAGCGGCTCCCACGAGGCCCAAAAAGGGAAAAACGAGGGAAGGGTAATGGTATGGATACCTTTTCCTACTCCGAGACCTAGAATCGGCGATACATCGCCGATACATCGGCGACACGACCCCGATTGCAAAAATCCGCACGGTCCTGGGTGGGACGGGGCCATCGGGCCCCTATCGGCGATGAATAGGCCATAGGGGGCCGCTGCGCCCCCCTGAGCTTGGCGCGCAGAGGAGGGTGTGGGGGGGAGGGGGGCAGGGAAGGGTTCTGAGGACGGAGGCTGCTTCACAGAAGGCGCCGGCAGTGTCCATCTATAGAGAAGGCCCGCGCCTTCTAAGATGCATTGGGGTGCTTCTAAGACGCCTCTGCGCGTGGCCGATGCGCCTCATCCCCCTCCTGGCGTTGCCGCCGAGAGGAGAGGTCGTGGGGGGGGGCGGAGCTCTGACCAAGCGCGCTCCCCAGGCCCCCTCGCGCTGTGAAAAAATCGCGACGGGTAGTTCTATTTTGATTGTTTTCGGCCCCCGGGGGCCCTTGCCGGGCCTCGGGACCGTCAACCAAACGACTCAGGATGAAGAACCGGTCCCGGGGAAGGGGTCCGGACATCTGGGGGTCGACGCTGTGAGCAGATCACGACGTCCAGGGTCTGGGTGGGGGGGCCAGAGCTCTGACCCAGCGCGCTCAGGGGCATGCGTTAGGTCGGGCGTGTCCTCCTACAGGCGGGTATGGACGAAACATAAAGAATAGTTACACACAAGAAAGAAATGCTCAAACATATTTGTAAAACACAGACCCCAGACTATTCCTTGATCCACTCTTGAAGAATCCTCCTGAAGAGGGACACGACCGACTCAGGGCACGCGTGACTCTCGGTCCCACGCCCTCGCCCCGTGCGCGCTCTGCGTCTCTGAGTCCCCAGCCTCCGGGCGCGCTTCGCGGTCCTGGACGCGCCCATGCCGCCCTCTTTTGGGAAGAACGGCTTCGGGCGGGGGGGGCGAGAGGGCCTCGAACTGGCAGGAGGGGCTGCCCCAGATCCCAGACGCCGTGATTTTGTCCCAACGTCGACCCGAAAGTCTGGACCCCTTCTCGGGGGCGGCCAAGAGGGGGGCGTCAAAGAGGGGGGGGCGCAAATCATGGCCCGAAACATGTGCGAGGACCGGGGGGGTGCCAGGGACGTAATGAAATAAGAAGGGGCGCCATGAAATCTGGGGAGATATCATGGCCCCCTGCCATGATATCCACCCGCCCCTAGTCATCACTCCCCTCTTTGCCGCCCCCGACTTCCCCGGGACCAACTTTTCATCCCGAGTCGTTTTTCGACGGTCCCGAGACCCGGTAAGGGACCCCAGAGGCCGAACACGGCGAACAGCTGACTATACCCGTCGCGGTGTTCTCACAACGCGGGGGGGCCTTGAACTGGCAGGAGAGGCCGAAGTCGATCAGCTTCAGCACGTTCTTCTCGATCGGGTCCTTCGAGAGGAAGCCGCTGGGCCCCGCCCGGGGCCGGCAGCATGTGGCCGATGGGGGAGGCGGGGGCCCTGGCCGAGGCAAGCCGGCTACCGCTGCAGTTGCCCTGCTCCTCGACGGCGCGGCTGTTCTCCCTCCCGCAGCCTCATCCCCCTGCGATGCTCTCTCTCTGTCCCCCTTAGCAGGGGATGTGCCGACCCCTATCCCAGGCTTCGCGGGCTTCTCGGAGGGGCCAACAATTAGGGGCGCAACCCTGGGAGGTACGATGGTGGGGCGTCCATTCTCGAGATGGGGTGCGTCCGAGTAGCCCCCTCGGGGTGCGTCCCAGGGTTTCCCTCCTTTTCTGAGCGGCTTCATGTTTCGTCGAAAGCAAGGCCGAACGAGGTATCTGTCATATAAATCAGAGCAGCAGGTACCCCCCCCCTGTCACCCACCCGGATCACCCTCTCAGAGCAGGAGAACGGGAAGCGCCCATCATACACACGTGCCCATGGTGCTCGACAGTATTTCCGAAAGCTAGGGCGCTCAAGCAACATGTAATACGTACAGACTACACCATGGTATCGCAACCGGAGCACGTGACGGGTGCTACAGCAGTGTGCGGAGCGTGTGCTACAGAATCCCACCAGCCCTTTAGGGAGTAGGTGGTCTAGGGAGCTTCCTCTCTCAACCCCCTTCTTCCCCTTCGGGGAGGGGTTTACCCCTCCTCCTCACCCAAGATGGCCCAAAGATGGTCCCCAAGGCTCCCAAGGGTGCTCCAAGAGGGCCCCAAGAGGTGGCCAGGAGGCCCCAAAAGGCCCTCAGCATGCCCCCAAGAGGCTCCGAGACCCCCAAGAGGCCCCCCAGAGGCACCCAAGACGCTCCAAGAGGCCGCGGCGAGAATGCTAAAATCGCTGACTTTACTAAGGTTTTGACCGCATGTTGGCCTCTCGGCTGGGGGGGCACTGATTAAGATGACTCCAAGAGCGCCTGGGAGAGCCCAAGATGACCTCTAAGATGGCTCAAAATATCCCAAGATGCCTCAAGATGGCTCCCACGATGCTCTAAGAAGCCCCAAGACCGCTCCAAGACGGCTCCAAGTGCCCCCCAGGAGGCCGCGAAGAGGCCCAACTCCTTCCAAAACCTTACGAACATGTTTTTGGCTTTCTCGCCTTGTCGCTTACGATGGCCATCCGAGGCCTCAAGATGGCTCCAAGATGGCCCAAGAGGGCTCCAAGAGAGACTCAAGAGAGCCCCAAGACGGCCCCAAGAGCGCCCAAGAGCGCTCCAAGTGCTCCCCAAGAACGCCCCTACAGACGACTTTTTGGGCTCCCGAGGGGCAACGCTAATTAATGCTCCCCTCTTGTTTGATCGATGTCCTCCAAGATGGCCCCAAGAGCGCTCCCAAGGCTCCAAAGAGCGCTTCGAGATGGCTCCAAGAGGCCTCCATGAGGCTCCCAACAGACCCCCGAGAGGCCCCAAGACGCTCTCCGAGGCACCCAAGACGCTCCAAGAGGCGTCCGGGACCGCCAAGAGGCCCCCAAGACGCTCCAAGAGGCGCTGGTGGGGTTACGCGAAGCGTCTAGAATTTGCATCTGGGCGGCTCCTTCGGGAGCACCTGGCTTCCGAATCCTCGCGATGTTGTTTTTTGCACTTCATGTGCGGTACACCCTGCGAAATGCTTAAGAAATCATGGGTTAAGAAATTCATAGTCTCAGAACTTGAATAAAACCCGGAACTTCTATTAAAATCTTAGGATTTACGTTGAAACATTAAGAATAATCGAGACCCTGGCCGAAAATGTAAGTTTTCTTAAGCATCGCCCGAGGTGTACGCACTTGTCAGCCTCAGCAGCTGCGGACGCAGCAGCCGAGGACCGCCGGCAGGGCCAGGACCAGCGAGAGGCAGGCCTCGGACGGTGGAGGGCGGCGCACACAGCTATCTATTCCAGCGCCGTGTGCCGACGGTCTGCTGGAGGGAATCGGCGCGTTTTTGTTTGACCGTTGGAAGCAAAAGAAGCCAGGGAAGTACTTCGGGAATACAGCTGCAAGCTCACGCCAGACATCCTTGGAATTCTCACTGATATTTGGACCGACCAACCTGCCCCACAGCCTCGGGAGGCTACCAACCCCTACCTGCCCCATCTCTTCCGACCGCAAGATTTTCAGGAGCCGGCTACACGGCACATACCATGGAAGATACAACGAGCGGAGGTGTATGTATTGAATATGTACCGTGGGAAAAGACGCACGGGAGACATACAACACCACATAGATAGAGAACATGAACTTGAACGCGTGCATTATATGCACGGTACTCTCCATGGAAATCGCCATCGATACGATACGATGTGACATTACGCGTAACGACACTTTCGCGATGTGGGCCATGCGCATCAGAGCACGACGTGTCTGGGTCACCGGGTGGGCCCCATGCGAGACATGGAGCGCGGCACGTTGGAAGGAGGGCCCCCCCACCATGGAGGACCCACACACATTACTGGGGAATGCATTGGAGCACGGATATACAAGCCCTCCAACCGGCAAGCAAGATCTCATGATTTCAAAGGATGATGTCCGAATTCTGGGAGGCGCCCGACTTTGCTCGGACCACAACTTCCAAGAAACGGGGTGACTCGGGCGCCGTTGGTACCCCCCTCGCCCTTGCCTCCTGCATGCTCCTCCCCCTCCCCCGCCGAGGAACTTGCCCTCCCACCGCCGCAGGACGCGGCACCAGCGCCCGACGCCGCTGCCGGCGCCAGGCCCGACTCCTAGCCTGGACGGAGAATGTCCTTTTGACCCTGAGGAAAGTGCTCCCTCTCCTTTCCTCGCCTCAGACCCCTCGTCCAATACCCCTCCCCCGTCCCTGCACCCCTTCCTCACAACTGACAAGTTGGAAAGAATTTCAGCCAACCGTGCGGCATCTCGTGAAAGGCGCCACAGGCGCGTCGCTCCATGGTCTGGTCAGCTTGCTTTTCATTTCTGGCAGCTCTCACTGTTGACTGGGGCAGCCCTCGCCCTCCTTACGGGTCATGAGGTTTTTCCCAGACGAGCTGACTAGAATTGAGCACGTCTTCACGACACTGCCATCGTCCGCCGCCGCCTCGATTGGGGGACGAACGAGGGGAGTCATGAGAATGAAGGGGAGCAGGAGGGAGAGATAATAAGGATAAGGCAGAAAAGGCGAGGGGAGGAGGGGAGGACGGAGGAGGCAGAGAGGAGGGATGGATGAGGCGGGAAGAAGAGGATGAGGAGGAGCACAGTGGTGGTGGCTGGCCTGAAAGGCGGGTTAGGATGAGCAAGGGCAGCCGCATGGGTTGAGAGGAGGATGAGGATGACGATGAGGATGAGGAGGCGGAGGAGGAGGAGGACGAGAGGACGACTACGAGGAGAGTAAGGTGGCCTACGATGATGAAGTCGAGAAGGAGACCACTGGCATGAGGAGGGGCGGCTCCGACCGCGAGCACCCCACGACGACGCGCACTGCTGGGGTCGGCGGAGCGCCAGAAAGCCTCGCGATATGAAATTCTCTGGCTTCAAGTCTCGGTGGCAGATGCTGTGCCCATGCTGCGCGGGATGGGGCTGGAGTAGAAGGCTGGCAGAAAGAAGAGTAGGAGGAGGAGGAGGAGGACAGGGAGGAGGAGGAGGAGGAGAAGGAGGAGGAGGATATGGAGGAGGAGGACAACGCAGACCAGAAAGAAACTCTGGATGCGTCAACGATAATGCAATACACCTTTTCGCCCCGTGGGACGCAGAAAGACGTGCTAGCACTACGTGTCCTCCTTGGAAGCGCGCGTCCGACCAACTCCTACAACAATCTTATCGTATATCGTTACCCCAACGGTACGTTCAGAACACGCCCGCCACCGAACATATATTATGAGATTTCCTGGCGCGAGCGTCGCCCGCTTTTGGGGGGCGACGCACACTCAGTGTTACTTCTCCAAAGGATGTCTCTGCAAGAACACTATGTTTCGCTGCTGCCTGGGGTGGGGCGGGAAGGGGGGGCGCGATCCGCCCTCGCTGGCCTGAGAAATTTTGGCTGGTGGGAGAAACATGGCTGTTTCCCCCCAGCCCCCCCCCCGCGAAAAAACACGGGAGGGTCCGGACCGCACCCCCCGAAAATGTTTCGGGGGGTCCAGAACTCGCCCCCCCCCCGCCCCGAACAAACTACTCGAGGGGTCCACAAGCCCCCCCCTGGCAACGACGACGACGCTTACGACACCGGCGGCGGCGGCACACTTGTCCCGGGCGCCCGCGCCAGGTGCCACCTCTGATAGGACGCTGCGAGGTGTCGATCCAGCTCTTTCAGAATCTGACTAAAGCTCGATCTGGCTCTAATCGAATCCTGCTACTAGGGCTGGGTCTAGCTTTCAGTGTGTCTTACTCGAGTTCGATCGAGCCCACATCGAAGCCCACAGAGGCCCGATGCAGCTGTAATGGAACACTACTGGGGCTGAATCCATTTCTATTGGATCCAACTATAATGGGACCCTGCTAAATCTCACTCCGGCTTTATTGCAATCCCGTGAGGGTTGGATCCAGATTTAATCGAATCCTACTGGGGCCCGATCCAGCTGTAACGGAGTGGTAATATGATTGCGTACAGTTCTAAAGGTCGCAGTACTGGTCGATCCAGCTCGACTGTAATCCCAATGGAGATGGATGTAGCTGTCAGATAATGTGTGAAAACTTGATTCAGCTCTAAGCGAGTCTAAACAAACAGATCCAGCTCAAGCATCATCCTGCATGCACCACCTATATTTAACAACACATTTCTAGGGGTCGATCAACCTCTCTCAGAATCATACCCGGGCTCGGCCCACCTCTGACATAATCTGATTCGGCCTCAAGCCAACTCTAAAATAATCCTACTAGGGCTGGGTCCGATTCTCATCGAACCCTACTCGGGCTCCGGATCCTACTGGATCATACCAAGGCTGGTTCAGCTCTGATGAATTTCTACACGACCCAACAATAATACTGAACTTCTGTAGAGCTGGGTCCAGCCGTACTAGAATCCTACCAAGGCTCGGCCATCTTGCACAGAATCCTGCTGGGGATGCGTCCAACTCTACTAGGGTCCTCTTATCGCTCGGTCCAGCCGTAGTCGAATCCCACTGAGGCTCCCTTGTGCATTAATCGCATCCCACCAGGGCTAGATCGTCGTCGCCGGCAGCGTCGTCGCACAGTCAATCCGTATCATAAGGACACAAGAAAAGTATGCACGGGTCCTGGACGGCCATGTCGACACTTTGCGAGCGGGGCGCGGCCAGCTAAAGTGGTCAAGGATGGGCCGAAGGGGAATAATGCAAGGGTCCTCACTATGTGGGTTGACTGTAGGCGTCGTCGTCGTCGTCGCCGCCGTCGTCGTCGTCGTCGTCGTCGTCGTCGTCGGCGTCGGCATCAACATCGGCGTCGGTGTGGTCGTGGTCATGGTCGTGGTCGAGGTAGTGGTCGGGGGTCGTGGTCGTCGTCGTCGTCGTCGTCGTCGGCATCGGCGTGGGCGTGGGCGTGGGCGTGGGCGTGGGCGTGACCGTGGTCGCGGTCGCGGTCGCGGTCGCGGTCGCGGTCGCGGTCGTGATCGTGGTCGTCGTCGTCGTCGTCGTCGTCGTCGTCGTCGTCGTCGTCGTCGTCGTCCAGGTCGTTTGGTGGCGGCGGCGACGTCGTCGTCGTCGCCGAAGAAGGGGGGGGAGGGGCTTCTGGACGCCCTGCGAATACTTTTCTCGGGGGGGGATCTCCAAAGAAGTATCTTGGCGGCCTGCAGAGGGAGGCAGGGGGAGGAGGGAAGGCTTCTTGGAAGGAGGCTGCTTCTTAGAGGGCGCTGGCCTTGCCCCCTCTTAGACGCAGCCTCCTCCTAAGAAGCCTTCCTGCGCGCCGCCAAGTATATCCCTGGGAAGGGGGAGGGTCCTGCGAACGACTTGCGACAGGAGGCAGGGGCAAGAGCCCGGTGCGAGGGGGTGTCCGCCAGCGGGCTACGGGGCGGGGAGGACGGCGAGGCTGGCCTCCTCAACCTCCAAGGGGAAGGAGGAGGAAGGCGGGGTGCAAGGTCAAGGAGAGAAAGATCGGGAGGATGACGATGATGGGGAGGAGGAGGAGGAAGAGGAGAAGTGGGAAGAGGAGGAAGAGGAGGAAGCGGAGAAGAGAAGGAAGAGGATCACCGCCACGACCAGAGTCTTCAGACTGAGCACGGAGCAAAAAGAAGGGCGGCACGACCAAATGCGCAAACCTAGCCCGACGAAGCTGACGGAAGACACGGATTCCGTCATGGGTTCTTCCGTTGTAGACCAATCTTCTGTCAGTACACCAGGAACTAACAAATACGAGGCCGTGCAGGATAGCAAAACGATAATGCCCAACCACACAAACGGGTCACGCCACCTCCTACCGTTTCATCACAGTATGTCGGGCAACCCCATTCAATACATCCACGAATCGCGAATGGAGGACGAGGAGGACCGGAAGGAAGAGGAGGAGGGAAACGAAGAGGACCTGGTCTTGACCATATGAACACTCCAATTCTAGCAAGGACTCGCGGGACAAACGCACACCGAGGGGAAACCCATACCACACTTCGGGGGCAACCCTCGGGCCGAACGAAACGAAACACTGGCTGCAGTCCTGATGGGGTCAGGCGAAGGCGTGCTTTCCAGAGCCAACGCCACTGGGCACATTCCGCCGATCTGCTGCGCCGTCGTACCAACATAACGCCCACAGGCTCGGCAAAACAAACATCTTAGGAACACACACGAAACATGCGACGAGCGGCCGTCATAGGAGCAGAGTGCACTGTGACTCCGTCCTGGCTTTCTTGCTGTCTGGACCCTGGAGGGCCCACGCATCTGCCGGGCCAGAAGTTAAACGCATGGCCTCGCGTCGCTGCGCTCTTCACAACGCACATGATACACGCACATTAATCGTGGGGCGCGGCCTGCATCAGCGAACCTCTTCTCACGAACGAATCCCAGGGGATGGAAGGTGGTCGGGGTGGGGGCCACCCACACGATCAGCCTTCGAGCGCTGGCATGTCAAACGGACTTCGATGGGGGAGAAAGAAAAACGACAAGACAATGATGGGTGAGGAAGGTGGGGATTATGATGCTGATGATGGTGATGATGAAGGAGGAAGAGGAGGAGAAGAAGAAAAGGGTGGATAACGAGGAGGGTCTGCGACTAGCAAGGTACTCCTGAGGGCCCGGACACGCAAAGAGGGACAGGGAGGAGGAGGAGGAGGACGACGACGAGGAGCAGGAGAAGAAGGAAAGACGAAAAGGGTGAGGAGGCCGCGCGACTCGAATGATTCCGCCGAGGAAGCGGGGGAACCACGACTGATTAGAGGAAAACGCGGCTATCCCGAGGCAACGTGGGCGTCACCACGGAACGAAGCCCACTGGTTTCCCAAGTTGCGGGGCCATTACAGCGGGCCACCGGCACTGGGGACTGGCGGGTCGATATTGCCCCCACGCGCCTTCGGTGACCATATGGTGCCTCCGAATTAGCCAGAAAATGGGGCCCAAAGATACTAGACACAATATCGGGCCCATTCGACGCCGCGCTGGGCACAATTGGCCACACCGGTCAACAGCCCTAGTCGACTCTTCCGTCCTGGGAGCCTCCTCGCCGGGGTCCCGAGTGGGCCCCGCGACGACCCGCCACCGCGCGAACCAGAGACCCAATTGCTGGCGACCGTCCACCCCAAATAAGTAATCGCGGTACCCAGG
>CAUYUJ010007792.1:87500-110980 GCA_963575745.1 Prorocentrum cordatum
GATAGCTCAATTCGGCGGCGAACGACGGGGGGAAGTGAGAAGGAGAAGGCCTTTTCAGCAAACGGTGGGACTTTTCAGAAACCCTCGGCCCTTTTGGAGAGGTTTGGGTGGCGTGTCTTCGGGGAAGGCTTAGACAACTTCTCAGAAGACCAAGGGACTTCCGAGCCCTCTGAAAAGGCCCGCCCCATCTCAATTCCCCCCCGGGTTCGCCGCCGATCACGGGGGAGCAATACATATATCCAGAGACACCAATGGTCCACGACTTCGGCGAAGCCTCCGGGCGAATACGTGTAATGCCCGCCCCTGGGCGATTCATTTTCACAGCCGCCGCCGATTACTACAGTCAGAGAGCGAATGAATCAGGAAGTAATCCTGCTGCCAGAAAGAAGCGCGAACGGGGCGCGGAAGGACATGACTGGCCAGGGCGAACCTCGGTCACGAAGAGCTCATCTGGCCACGGCGGGCCTCGGCCAAGCAGGGCACAACGGCACAGGCGTAGGGCCCGCGCGGGTATCTTGCACCGAAGCGGCGCCCCCGGCGCTGCCCCCCGCGAGCCCCGCGCGACGGGGAGGGTGGTCCAGGGGCACGGAAACGGCCACCCGGGGGATGGAAGGACACGGACGGGCGGGAGGGGGCGGCGACGTGGACGGGGAGGGGCTAGGACTGAAGAAGAAAACGGAAAAAAACAACAACCGTAGCGACACAAAACGTTCAGATGCCCGCGTGGTTTTACTGGGTCGGCGCAAGTCGCCCTCGCTGGCAAGCGGAGCGCGCCAGGGGCGGCGCCAGAGACGTCGCAAGAGGTGCCCAGCGCGGACTTTGGACAACTGACGTCGTTGCCTTTGCTTACCCCGCAGACCTTCGAAACTTCCTCTTTGCTGTACCCGAAAAAGGCAATGAATATGGTTCCCCCTCCTCCTCCCCGATCCTCCTGCTCCTCCTCCCCGATCCTCGTCCTCCTCCTCTTCCTCCTCCTCCTCCTCTGGAGCCTCTGGGGCCTCGGAGTCTCCCGCTGCGCAAGACGCACGGTATCACAAAGCCCTTGAGACCACGTGCGATGCCATGGCAGAGTAAAGGAAACAAAGCATACCGTCGCCGCGACCTCACACAGAAGACGACCCCGACGAAGGCCGAGAACATGTAGCCGAACATGTAAGGACGCCCACCTGCATCAGGAAGATGACGAAGGAATTGTCAGTGCAGCTCACGCCATAAACAAATAATCAATAGTCACAAACCAGATACCCACCAGCGAAAGCGGCCTCCAGCCTTGCAGCATGCTTTGACGATGGACTTTGCTGGCTTCGCCTTCGCGATGACGACTGTGCCCTTCCTTTTCCTGCCATGCTGGTCCGAGTGCTAGCAAGACCAGCTTCCACTCGAACGGCAGCGGCTTAAATCGGCTCCTCCTCGTCCTCCTCCTGGCGTTGAGATCCCCCACGGTCTGGGAGTGCATCTGCTGGACAATCGACTCGCCGTCAGCAGTCAGCTGCCCTCCGTGACACGGCACGTCCAGCGGCGGGCTCTTGGCCCCGCCCACCCCTCATAACCTTCGGCCAGGGCGGGGGGTGGGCGCACCGGGTCGGATACGCAGGTGCTCCGCCGTTATGCAATAAGAGAAGACCGTTGTGCCGCACGTGCATACGAGGCCCTCCCCGAACTCCAAGAGCGGTTTCTCCGGCAACGCCTCCCAGCGCCCAGCGCCCGGGACGAACGCAGCAGCTTCTGCCCACAGCTTGCCCCGTGTTGCCACACGACACTGTTCGCGTCACTCTTGTGCGTCCAGTCTGGGCGAGCTGGGCGACGATGTGATCGCAAACTGGAGAGGGACTTGACATCCTCGGACACGCTTGCTTGTCTGGCATTGCCTGCTTGCCGAAGTGAATCGGTTTAGCTGGCAAGATGGCCGAACAGTGCCTCGCCTTGTCATCATCCTTCTTGACACGCATATATTGTTTGTGCTCTCCAGGCGGCAATTGAAAGAGGTGAGCCACGTTCCGCTGAGCCTCGCCCATATTGTGGCTGTGATGCCCCTGCTGGGCATTGAGCTCCCAATGCAGCAACAACGACTTACCGAGCTTGTTGAGGCGATCGCTGAGCATACTAAGCAACACCTCTGGAGCCACCAACGAACGAATCGAGAGGCAAACTGCCTCGTCGAGCATGTCTGCGTCGAACTCATGGCGTGCCTCCCCCCGCTTCTTGGTCACTTCTAGCTGAATATTGAGCTTGTGCACGAGATTGTCTGCAGCCTGCACGGCTCGAACACGCCGTTGCCTCCTGGCTGCCGTGCGACACGCAGTCCCTGTCTTCCGCCACATGTAAGGGCGAGCCCCGCAGCCATCGGACATCTCTCCAGATCCAGGTACCATGAGATAATCACATCTTGTCAAGATGTTGGGGAGACGCGGCATGAGCCAAAATGGCTACGGATTCCTCCTCCTCCTCCTCCTCCTCTCCGATCCTCCTCCACGATCCTTCTCCTCGTCCTCCCCTCCTCATCCTCCTCCTCCTCCTCCTCCTCCTCCTCCTCCTCTTCCTCCTCCCCGATCCTCCTCCCCTCCTCCTCCTCCTCCTCCTCCCCTCCTCCTCGTCCTCCTCCTCCCTTCTCCCTCCTCCTCCTCCTCCCGGATCCTCGAAGGTAGAAAAGAAATGTGCCGTTCCTGCACCCCCTCTGGTCGAGGCCTCCTAAGATGGGGCCCGAGGAGATGGGGTCGGGGGATTGAAAGATCGCGCCCGCGGAACACTCCCAAGGGGCGGGGGGGGTACCCCCTCAGCTACCCCCCCTTGGACGACCTCCCCTGCCCGGGTCCCCCCCTCCCCCCCCCCTTTCTGTCCGCCCCTCGGAAGCCACCCCCTCCCTCACCCCCTTAAGCGCTCCAGAAGCTACACCCTGCGAAATGCTTAAGAAATCATGGGTTAAGAAATTCATAGTCTCAGAGTTTGAAATAAAACCCAGAATGTCTATTCAAATCTTAGGATTTCCATTGAAACATTAAGAATGATCGAGACTCTGGCCGAAAACTTAAGTTTTCTTAAGCATCGCCCAAGGTGTACCCCATCCCTCCCCTCCTTTCCTAAGGGGGGGGGCCCTCAACTACACCCGCCCCTTTGAACCTCCCCTGCCGGAAGCCCCCTCCTGGCCTCCCCCCTTCTGGCTAATGGCAGGAGCGGCGCCGAAGGCCCCCAAAGGCTTCGAAAACCGGCAAGAACCACCGACAACCGAAAGAGCGCCAAGGACCAGAAGCGCGCCGAAAACGGAGATCAGCACAGAAGACCAACGACACGCCGAAAAACCGAGGGTGCAAACAAAAAACCAACGAGGGCGCCGAAAGCCATAGGAGCGCCGAGGACCAAGGGAGCGCCGAGAACCACGGGAGCGCCGAGAACCCGAGGAGCACCGAACACCGAAGGGGCGCCGAAATCCAAAGCGGAGCCGAACACAAAGGAGAATCAGAAACCAATAGGGCGCCAAAAACCAACGAGGCGCCGAAAACCAAAGGGTGCGCAGAAAACCAAAAGGGGCGCCGACAACCGAGGAAGCGCCCAGAACCAAAGAACCGCCGAAAACCAAGGAAACGCCGAAACCAACACGGCGCGGAAAACCACACGGACGCCGAAAACACAAGAAGAGCCGCAAACTGAAAGGGCGCCAAAAAGTAAAAGGGCGCCGAAAAGCAAAAGGACCCGAAGCCAAAGAACGCCGAAGTCCAAAGAAGCGCCGACAACCCAAAAAGGCTCCGAAAACCAGTCGGGCGCCGACAACCAAAGATGCACCGAAAACCAAGAAGGAGTACTGAAAACAAGAGCAGCGCCGAAAACCGACAGGGGCACCAACAACCAAAGGGGCGCCGAACTTCAAAAGAACTCCGAAAACCAAAGGGGTGCCGAAAACCAATAGGGCGACGAAAACAAGAAGGGCAACAAACACTCAAAGGGCACCATACGAACGCCGAAAACCAAAGTGTCGCCGAAATCCAATATGGCACAAACAACCAGTGCCTAAAAGCAAAAGGGCGCTGAAATCCGAAAGGGCGCCGAAAACCCAGGGAGCGCCGAAAATCAAAGGAGCGCCGGAAACGATCAGGGCGCCGAAACCCACAAGAGCGCCGAAAATCGAACGGGCGCCGCAAATCAAAGAAGCGTCGAAAACCAAGAGGGCGCGGACAACCAAATGGGGGACGAGCAAAGATACGCCGTACACAAAACGGGGCGCCGAAAACCAAACATACGCGGCAAACCGAAAGGGCGCCGAACACCAAAAGGAACGCCGAAAACGAACAGGGCGCGGGACACAACAGGAGCTCCAAAGACAAACGGGGCGCCGAACTGATTAGGGCGCCGAAAACCAAACGGCGCCGAAAACCAGCGATGCGCGGAAAACCAAAGGACGCGACGAAGAATCAAACGGAGTGCCGATAACCAAATGGCGCAGAAAACCGAAGAGCGCCAACAATCAAATGCTCGCCGAAAGCCGAAGGGCGCCGAATACCAAAGGGGCGCCACAAACCAAAGAGCGAAACCCAACGGGCAACCGAAAACCAACAGGGCGCCGAAGACCAGAAGCGCGCCGAAAACAAGGAACGCCTAAATCCGTAAGGGCGCCGAAAACCAAAAGAGTGCCGAAAAACAGAGGAGCGCCGAACACCAAAACGGCGCCGAAAACCAAAACGGCGCTGAAAACCAAAAGGACGCCGAAAACCACAGAAGCGCCGCAAACCAAAAGATCGGCGAAAAGCACAGGGAAGCTGAAAACCAACGATGCGCCGGAAACCGAACAAAAAATAACGAACTCCAAAGAGGCGCCGAAAACCAAAAACTGCTCCGAAAACCAGCGGGGCGCCGACAACGACAGATGCGCCGAAAACCAAAAAGAGGCGCCGCAAACCGGAGCAGCGCCGAAAAGCAAAAGGGGCACCAAAAACCAACGGGGCGCCGAACTTCAAAGGGACTCCGAAAACCAAAGGGGCGCCGGAAACCAATAGGGAGACGAATACAAAAGGGACACCAAACACTCAAAGGGCAGCAAGCCCCAAAACGGCGCCGAAAACCAATAGGGCGCCAACAACCGAAAGCCAATAGGGCGCCGAAAACCATAAAGGCGCCGAAAACTGAAGAGGCTCCGAAAACCAAAAGGGCGCCGAACACCAAGAGGGCGCCGAAAACCAGAAGCGCGCCGAAAACCAGGGTGCGCAGAAAACCAACAGGGGCGCCGAAAATTAAAGGAGCGCCGAAAACCACAGGAGCGCCGAAAACCGAAGGAGCACCGAAAACAGAACGGGCGCCGAAAACCAAGAGGGCGACGAAAACAGAACGGGCGCCGAAAACCAAGAGGGCGACGAAAACCAAAGATGCGCCGAAAACAAAAGGGTTCGCAGAAAACCAAAAGCGGCGCTGGCAACCAAAGACGCGCCAAAAACCACAGGAGCGCCGAAAGCCAACGGAGCACCGAAAACCAACGGAGCGCCGAAAACGCGCCAACAATCACAAAGGGCGCCGAAAACCGAAAGGACGCCGAAAACCAAAGGGTCGCCGAAAACCAAGGGGGGCGCAGAAAACCAAAACTGCGACAAAAAACAAGGGAGCGCCGAAAACCACAGGAGCGTCGAAAACCAAATGAGCACCGAAAACCAAAAGGGTCGCCGAAAACCAACAGGGCGACGAAAGCAAAAAAGCTCCGAAACCAAAGAGATGCCGAAAACCACAAGTGCGCCGAAAAAACCCAACGGGCGCTGCACATCAAAGAAGAACAACAGCTTCGAAGCCCCCCCCCTCAGCCAGGGCCGTGGGAATGCCAACAGAAGGAGGGGAGGGGGGGGGGGGTCGGAAGTCCCCCGACTGGAAAGGGGAGCCAGCCCGGGCTCACCCCGGGCCCCGAACTGCAGGGGGGGGAGCTTCCAAGCCCCCCCCCCTCCCCCTCTAGCCAGGGACCCCCCAGCTAAAACATCCAAATACAAGGGGGGGGGGGGAGCCCCGGAAGACCCACCTCCCCCATTAGAAAGGGGAGCCCAGGCAGGCCCTGGGCCCCCGAGAAGGGGGAATGGGGGGGTGGCTTCCAAGACCCCCCCCCCTTAGCTGGGGCCCCCGAGTTAAACCATACCCACCTCGGAGGGGAAGGGGAGGGGGTAGCTTCGGAAGCCCCCCCCCCCTTCTTTTCCCAGGGAGGGGGGGTAGCTTGAAGCTGGGGCCCCCCCTGTTAGAAGGAGTGTTCCACGACCGCGCTCTTTCGAAGGATTGCACCACATCGCCGATGTATCCGCGACGCGTCGGCGACGTCGGCGATGCATCGGCGACGTCGGCGTGGGCGAAATCGGGCTCCACATCGAGCCGCATCGCCGATGCATCGCCGATGTGTCGGCGATGTATCAGCGATGCGGCGCGGTCCTCCGACCCCATCGGCTCCGATCCCATCTGGTAGGCCTGGAGCTCCTCTCCCGGATGCCGGCCACCCCGCGCTGAAGCTCTGGGGACCTCGGGAGGCCCTCAGAGGCCTCTGGGCTCTGGGCCTCCGGAGGCCTCTGGCATCTGGCCGGAGCCAGATCCCAGACGTCATGTGAAGGGGCCCTGGGACACGCAAATAAATACACACACAAATAGCAGGACTCACCATATGTTTTTCCATATTTTGGGGATCTTCGTCTTCCCCCCGACTTTCCATATTTCCCAATATTTTCGGGGGAATCGACGATTTGTTGTGTCTGTGTGTTTTTTGCCCCCCGACTTCCCATGCTTTCCCATAGTTTCTGGGGAATTGACGATTCATTGTGTCTGCGTGTATTTTTTCTCCCTCCTGGCAACTTTTCCTCCCGGGTCGTTTTCTGATGTTCCCGAGGCCCGGGCAGTGGCTCGACCGCCGTGACAATGTGAAGGGGCCCCAGGACACACAAATAAATACACACAAATAAAAGGATTCCCCATATTTTCCAATATTTTCTGGGTTTTTGTCTTCCGCCCCACTTCCCATATTTTCGCATATTTTCTGGGGAATCGACGATTAATTGTGTCTGTGTGTTTCTTTCCCTCCTGAGTGACAATGGCCACGGCCGCCAGCCGGTGACAAAATGCCGCCCACGTGCGCGAGGACCACCCGCTGCTGCGCGGCAGGCGCGGCGGGCGCCCGCCCGAGGGACGGAAAGAAATGAAGGGGCCCCAGGACACAAAAAAAAAACCCAGAAATGGGGCCCCAGAAGTGTGTGTGTCCTGGGGCCCCAGAAATGAAGGGGCCCCAGGACACACAAATCAAACGATTCCTTATATTTTCCCGTATTTTCTGGGGGATCGAGGATTAACTGTGTCTGTGTGTTTCCGTTCCTCCTGGAGAGAAAGATCTTGCGCGAGAGTGGAGGAACGGAAAACGGCACTCCAGTAAGCTGTTCAAGCTCCGCGCGGACTTCTCGGATCGGCACTGGGCCTACCTAGCGGCGCTTCCCGCGCCGCCCCTGGCGCGCTCCGCGCGCCAAGGAAGCATGTCCAGCGCCGATCCAGGAAATCCGCGTGGAACCGCAAAGTTTATGTTAATACAGGCTGTTCTCTTTCGAATAGAGAATCTAGTGTTTGGATGTTTTTGGCATGGTTTTCTTCGAGAGATGGGCGTAGCGACCTTACGCGGTGATTTACGCTTGAAAACGAGGGCGCCTGCTCGCGAACTTACATGGGCAACTTGCGCACCATTGTCGGCGCGGTCGATCCCGTTTTTTCCCGTCGCTCACATCGCGAGCGCGCGCGCGGTTTGGCGGCACGTGCAAGAGGGTGTCGAGGGGGTGCGCGGAGGGGGATCAGGTCACGGTCGATTCGTAGGGCGTCAGCACGCGCAAAAGCTTCTGACACCGCGACGATCGCTCAACCTTGAATCGATCGCGGCCCAAATCGTTCACGGTAACATTCAGCCGGCACCGTGTCCCTCGGTGCTTCCGCGTCGCAAGATTCAGCCTTGGATTCCTTCGCGGCGTCGCAAGCGCGCGTCATCGCCACATGCACATACCGTACGGCAGGTTCGCGTCACGGGCGGCGTTCAGCCCGAAACGCACGCGCTGGGGTCGCCGCCGGTCGACGCGACGCGAACCTGCCGCATGCCACTCACAGGGGCAGAGATCTGACTCAGGCTGGTAGATCGGTCTGGGGAGCTGAAGGAGCGCAAACATGGATTAGCGATCCATGGATTTTGCGCGCGGCCGCCAAATCCATGGATCGGGGGAGGTGCCCTCCCCGAAGTGCGGCCGGTGCCGCCCCGCTCGGCGGCGGAAATCCGCGATTTCCCATGGAAACGGGACCCGTCGCCAATCCACGCCCCCTTGATCCGTGTTTGCGATCGCCTGAGGGAGCCTCGCAGCCTCTACGACTTCTGCCGTCCTTTGGCTCGCGGTGGAGCGGCCGCGAGTTTCTCCAACTTTCCCTGGAGATCTCCGCATTTACCTGGATGCACCTCGATGTATTTCGATTTGCCTGGATTTAGCTGGCTCGATCCCCACAAGTCGATTGGCGAAAAGTCGACAAGCCCTGGGCATCGCTCGGACGTCCATTTCCTGTTTTTTTCGGTTTCGTGCGTGTTTTTTTCGCCAGATGGTCGAGGATGCTCCTCGAAGGTCCTCGCCGAAGGAAAAGTGCACACGTCCGAGCGATGCCAAGAGCCCTTCGGGACCTGCTCCGGGAAGGCTTCTCAGGAGCTTCCCGGCCCCACCGGCAGAGCCCCCGCCCTCTGCGAGGCCCCCCCCCCTCTGGCGCGCGCCGCTGGACGGCGCCCCCCTCCCTCCCTCCCTGCCTCCCCCTCGTCCCTCCCTCCCTCCCTCCCTCCCCCATTCTCCCTCCACAATTACTCAATATGAATACTACTCTCCCTCTTCCCCTTATGACGGTTTGAAAGTATTAGCCCCCCCCGCGTACTGTTTTTAACCCACAGGATTCCCCGGATTTGGGTTTTCGCTTGCATTTTTTTCCAAAATGCTGCTCTCGCTGAGGCGCCGGCCTCATTTTCGGGCCCCGCTCGTTCCGAATCGTGCTCCCGCTGCAGCGCTGGCCTCATTTCCGTGCTTCCGCTCGTTCCGAATCGTGCTCCCGCTGCAGCGCTGGCCTCATTTCCGCGCTTCCGCTCGTTCCGATTCGTGCTCCCGCTGCAGCGCTGGCGTCATTTCCCGTGCCATGCCACGGCATGCAATGCAATGCAATGCTAGGTTGATGCTACGCTTTGCGGTGCTCTTCTACGCCATGCCATGCCGTGCTCTACAATGCATCGCGTACCCTTTCGGGATCATTGCCCTGCTCGACATCCGACTGTGCGAGTAGAGAGGGGATCTACGCCATGGTAAGGGATGGGAGGGAGGGGTAGGATGCCAGATATGACGCGAGCGCACCTAGCTTGCCCCCCCCCCACCCCTCTCTCCCTCCCCCCTCTCTTCCCCCCCCCCCCACCCTCCCCCCCTCCATTTCTGCGTCGCTCGAACGGGGGAGGAAAAACCGGGATGGAAAAATGGAGCCAAACGCTTCGCGTGCGGCCCCCATCGGGGAGACGTAACACTCGGGTTCGGGGGACTCGGGTTGGCCTGACGGAGTCATTGCGAAGAAGACGAGACCCAGCCTGAAATCTTGACGCGAGCTCCTGCTGCAAAGTCCCACGAAAACTGGACCGTCAACATGCAGGACGCTCTCGTCAAAAAGCGTCGGCTGACCCGAATTCTGGCGCTCTCGAGTCTTACGTGTCCCCGATCTCAGTCTGCAAGATCATTATCGCTGGCAATATACACATAGGCACAAGCAATCAATTTACGTGTTGCCCAGTGGGCTCCACCTCCAGAGGCCTGTGCAGGGAGGAGGGTGCGCCCTCCCCTGGGGGCGGTACAGACGCACCAGACAGTCGCCATCGCTGGGACGTCCTTCTCCGGCGGTCTCGTGGGTGTAATTTTTCGCAGGGTGCGCAAAAATGCTCCTCGATGGTCCTCGCTGGGGAAAAACACACGCGTCCGAGCGATGGCAAGTCCCCCAGGGGCTGTACAGACGCACCAGACCGGCAGGCAGACACGCGCGACCAGCTGAGGCGCAATCCGAAGCGCTAAGGGCCCAATGCGCCTCAGCTCTCAGAGGTGGGAGAATTCGGCGGGCGGCTGCATCGGCGCCGCGAGAGGCGCGAGCGACTTGACTTGTATTGGGGGCTTCTGCTCAACGACTTGACTTGTATTGGAGGGTCTCGGCTCTTCGGATCTCTCCTGCCACGTTGGCGGCGGGGTCATACTCCGACCGCGACGGCCAATGGCAAGTATCGGCAGAAGCATAAAACACTCGGAGGTCCGCGCGCACTTGTTAGATTGGCGCCGGACTCCCCTCTCTAGTGCGCTCCGCGCGCTAAGGAGGGGCGCGCCGACTTGAGAAATCCGAGCCGATTTGAGAAATCCGAGCGGGCCTCCGAATGTCTGATGCTTTGCCGCCAAGGGGGCCCCGATACTTCTTCTGCCTCGAGGCCGGGGCGCAGGCATCACGCCCCAGGAAGGCCAGGCGGCGCGAGCTGGTGCGGCGGGTACCCCGCGGTCCAGCAGCCCTTTTTCCCAGGGGTCGACCCAGACCGTGTTCTTCATTTTCGTGCTGTCCTTCCTCGTTTCGGCTTCGCTGCGCATCTGTGCTGCAAGACGAGATCGAAGCGAGAACGGCCCACGAACTTGCCAAAACAGTGGGACACCCAGAATGGGTACGACCAACATGGGCACGATGCCGAACGACACACGATGTCCAAAGCTGACGGCGGCCGCTGTCGGGCAAGTGGCCTTCCGTCTCAAATGGACAACGTCCGCGGCGACACCGACAGCGCCTGGTTCAAAACGAGAATGACATTATGTCGGTAATTGATGGGGAAAGTCCGAGGCCGCGCTGCCGGCGATGCTGGTCAACGGCGATGTTGGGAATCTGATGCTTGTGACACCGAGCTCGCGCAGAACAACTTGTAGGAACTCACGAGCCACACTTTCCTACATTTCAAATGTGCGAATGTGTCGAGCGAGAAGGACGCAGCGAAGTGTAGGAAAGCACGAGCCACGATGTCCTACCAATTGGTTTGGCCACGAACCAGTACCACCTACAATGCCGAAGCCTACATCGCCGTTACCTACATTGCCGTTAGCGCGTCTACGGACACTAATCGGTACTGATACCGCTACTCCCCCGACCTCTCACGCTGACTCTGAGCAGAATTTCGAGGCGAACTCAGCGGTGGCGACGAGGGCCTCCTAGGAGGCCGAAGACGGCGAGAACGAGACAGGGGCAGCGGTATCGGCACCATGTCCTCCTCTGATAATTACCAGCCTGGAACATACCCCTATCCTTATGCTGGGCATCTCCTCATCACGATGCCAATCTTAGGGATTCCCTCATCTTTTGAGGGCGCACCCCTAAGATTGTCGTCACCTTTTGGCGTGTCAATCTTAGGGATAGGGATACGTTCGAGGCTGGTAAGATACCTGTGCCCATTCTTTCCGAACCAGCTTCGATCGCACCGAAAACAAAAACACCGCTCTGGTCGATCCCCGCCTTCTCCTCGCGGCGAAGGGCCGCCCAGCAGCGCGGCCCGGCCTCCGACCAGAGCACGCCCGCCAGGATGAGAGCGCAGCCGCAGAGCTCGTGGGGGCCCAGGCGCTCGGAGAGCACCGCCGCGGCGGAGAGGGCGCCGAAGACGGGCTCGAGCGCGAAGAGCGCAGAAGGGCCCGAGCAGCGGCAGACGGCCGAGGCTGACCAGAGGGGGCACGCGGAGAGGCCACGGGGCACTCCCGAGGGCCACGCTGCCCCGGGAGTGCAGGAGGCATGGGCCACGAAACGCGGGGCATCCACGGGCACTCGACCTGCTCATCAGCCTCGACCGTCAGAATCAACTCTCTTTCTCTCGGGGGACATCTGATGAGATGATACGCGTATCATTGTTTTGGTACCCGAACGGATTTGTGGAATTGGCACTGGAGCCCCCTGGCGGCGCCTCCGGCGCCGCCCCTGGCGCGCTCCGTGCGATCCAAGAAATCAGCGGGGACCTCCGAAGGCTTATGTTCATGGCATTACTTGTTCCCCGATTCTGTGGCACGGAAAAAGCGGGTCCCTGAGGGAGACGGGTCCTGCTTTCACGGAAGGGACGGGTCCGGCCGCGCATTCCCCCATAGAATTGTTGTGTTCATCCCGGGTCGCTTCTTGCACGATCCTGGAGGGAGGCCAGGAGCCCGTGGAAAACCTCGGAACCCCTTCTCTCCACAGTGGCTTCTGGGATCCGTGCGGGCTCCCTCGGACGGCGCCGGCTCCCCTCTTGCCGCCACCTCTGGCGGCGCCTGCACGCGCCGCCGTCTGCGCGCTCCGCGTGCCAGGGGTCCAGAGCACGCCCTGAGAAACCCGCGTGGGCCTCCGAGAGAGTATGTTTGTGCCGATCGCTGCCCTTCTAAATGAGGGCGCTGCGGACTGGCAAGACCTCGGCCTGGAACCTGAAATGCAGGAGGGTGGCAATCACCGTCGCGAAGAGGGCGCAGTAGATGAGGGAACCCACAACGACCATGTCGCTCCAGTCGAAGCTCCACTCCTCCACGAGCGGGCCCACCACGAGAGATGCGGCGGCCACGGTGACGATCTGGCCCGTCACGAAGGACAGGCTGCCAAACCTGGACAGGTGGCGCTGGAGCAGCACGAGGTAGAGCGCGTGATCAAAGGCGCACGCGAGGGTCCACAGGTCCCCCGAAGACGCCTGATCCCAGGCTCCGGAGCTGCCGTGGGCAAGACCCGCAAGCAGGTACATGCCAACAAGTGCGATTGCAGCCCCAGCACCTTGAAAAACGCTGAGCCTGCTCTTCCGGATCAGCGCGTCCAAAAACGGCACCATCACCACGTTCGTGCCGGTGATGAAGCCGCTCTTGGCAGCCGACGTTGTCTGCATGCCGATCGTCTGAAATATAGCCGCCACCGCGCTTGCAGCGGCTGGTGTGCGTCGGGCCCTTTTTCGCGCTCTACGAAACAAGAGCTATCGGTCCCCCCCGACGCATTGAGCCCAAGATGCGCTCATTTCGTGTGGCCGAGTCTCCGTGCTGTGGCCTTCCCGACAGAAGCGTTTCCAAGTGGCAAGCTTGGGGAAGGCAGGCTCCATGGACCCTGACCCCATGCCCCCCCCCCAGAGAATATATATATATATATATACACATGAAAGGCCCCCCCCCTAAACCCTAAACCCTAAACCCCAAACCCTGCGCGGCGGCGGACTCGCGCGGTAGCGCAACTGGGTAGACACTGAAGTTCAGGAGCCCCAGCCCCACGGAGGGAAGGATCAGTGCCCGCCCGTCTCGCCACATGCCCCTGGCCGCGAGCGGCAGCAGCACCGCCGCGGCCACCACGAACCGAACCCCCACGAAGGAAAAAGGCGACGCCCCGCAGCCCATGGCGGCTCGGATGAACGGGAAGGTCAGGCCCCACATCGCCGACACCGCGACCAGCCACGCCTCCGCGCTGACCACCGCCATGATGGCGGGCAGGGCCAGTGGCTGGGGGCAACGCGGCTTGGCGGTCGGCTCCTCCGCTGCCTGCTCGAGCCAAAAAAAGGTTTGAGCCAAGACGGCTGCGAACCATCGAGACACATTCGCGGGTCACAGGAAACCATCCTAACGCATGTCAAACGCAAATGTCATGTACACATCATGTACATCGAACGTGACGCAAATGATCGAATCCAGTGCACTAACTGTGCGCTCCGTCTGCGGATCGATTAGATACCAGCCCTTCGTTCAGAGAGAGCTCAAGGCGTTCCATGGCCGAGAAACAACATGATAACCAAGCATGAACCACATGAGATGAACCACGGCGGAAATTCCACGCGTGTGCGAACGGCAGAGTACATAGATGATGTGGCCCCGTCGTGCCCAGGCGCTGGTGCATCAAAGCGCACATGGCACAGTGAATCAGGCGTGGACCGAGCCTGCAGCAATACCACCACACATGTTTCTGTCCGAGATGCGATCTGGGCTGGATCAAATTCGTAACACGTGTAGTGCACCCCATCGAGCCCAAAGGTCCATGTGAGCCTGCAGGTTTGCTCCCCAAGCACTGCCTGCGCTGAGTGGTTTCTTACTGGCGCTGTAATGAGATGGCCCTGTGCGAGGGAGTCCGACGGTGGCCGCTGTGGGTTGCCGCACGCCTTTCATGGCATTGCACACGCGCGGGCGCCCATGCCCTTTTGGGTCCACATGCACGGATTTGAGCACGCATGGGGTCCCACTGCACGGGCTTGCATACGCGTGGGGTTCCACGCGCGTGGGGTTCCGCATGGAACGAACTCTCTTGTACACAATCGTCCGCGCAAGGGCGGTTACATTTTTTTTGGTCGGCGGGTCGAGAGCGGGCCTCTTCCGGTTAAGAGCTAGGCGGGGCGCGCGAAGCACTAATTGGGGAGACAGGGCGCGGGCAGGCGGGGCCTCAAAAAACTTCGAGCAGGGGCGGTTACACACATGGGGTTCCAAACGCATGGCACATGCGGCGCCACGCGCACGGGTGCATACACCCACCGGGCTCCACACGAGTGACCACATGGCTCCCCACGGATGAAGCCACGGCCACACAAGGCCCCTCAAACAATGCATTCAATGCGCATGGGGCCCGTTACGCATCGGGTTCCGCAAGCGTCGGGGTCCACACGCCTGGGGCTCCACGCCCATGGGACTCTACACGCATGGGGATGCACGCGGACAGATCTTCACAGACATAGGGTTCCACGTACATCTACGGCTGCATGCACGCACACACGCGCATACTTGCGGCTCCACACGAACGGGATCCCACCCGCAAGTTTACACACACACAAAGTCCGCACATACAACTTCTTCACACATACGGTTCTACTCACATAGTGTTCCGCGCACACACACAAACATCAAGCGTCACACAGGCACGATATTCCGCACAAACGGGACCACTCACGTACGGCTCCACGCACATAAGGTGCCACGCACACAAGGATCCTCAAATGGAAGACAGCACTGTCAACATGCTGATGTTTGCCCTCACCCACTACCTGCGCTCCCTCCCAGCCGGCGCAACGCTTGCCGCCTCCCCCTCCCCGCCCACCCCCCTCCCCCTTCCCTCCCTCCCTCCGTTCTCCTCCGTCTCCTCCCTCCCTCCCCCCCCCCTTGCCTCCCTCCCTCCCCCCGTCCCTCCCCCTCCCTCCACGCCTTGGCGATGGTCTTGATCGCCCGCGAGCAGCCCGTGCTCTTGTGCTTGCCCATGCGGACCGCGCCTCGTGGCAGGCCGCGGCCGCCGCCGACGCCGCGGGCGCCGCCATGACCGCCGTGACGTTCGGGGCAGCGGCTGCGTTCGAAGACGCCGTCGTGGCAGCGGCGCGGGGGGGGAGGGGGATCGCAGCGGGAAGGAGGGCAGGGGTGGGGGATAGCAGAAGGGGAGACACGGGGTCCTCATCCTCCCCCTCATCCTCCTGCGCTCGTGCAGCGCCCTCCCCCACCTCCTCCTCCTCCTCCTCCTCCTCCTCCTCCTCCTCCTCCTCCCCTCCTCCTCCTCCTCCTCCTCCTCGCCCATCTCGAGCGTGATCGCTACCTCATCCTCCTCCTACTCCTCTTCCTCGTACACCTCGAGCTTGATCGCTACCTTGGCCCCTGCCTCCTCCTCTTCCTCCTAGTCCTCGTCCTGCTCCTCCTCCTCCTCCTGCCCCTCCTGCTCCTCCTCCTCTTCCTCATCCGCCTCGTCCTCCTCGAGCATGCTCGCTACTACATTGGCCATCGTTCCTCATCCTTCTCCTCCTCCCCCTCCTCCTCCTCCTCCTCCTCCTCCTTTTTCTGCTCCTCCTCCCCCTCTTCGTCCACCTCGAGCTTGCTCACTACGTTGGCCATCTCCTCCTCCTCCTCCTCCTCCTCCTCCTCCTCCGCCTCCTCCCCGTCACCGTCATCGTTGTCGTCCACCTCGAGCTTGATCACCACCGTGGCCATCTCCTTCTCCTCCTCCTCCGCCTCCACAGTTACACCATATAAATACTACTCTCCTCTATCCCCCGGTGACGTCAAGGAAATGGCCGGCCCCCCTTCGCGTGCTGCTTGATCACTCACAGGATTCCGGGGAAACGAATTTTCTCTAGGGTTGTTTTTCAAAATCCTGCTCTCGCTGAAGCGCTGGCTTCTTTTTCGGGCCACCGCTCGTTCCGAATCGTGCTCCCGCTGCAACGCTGGCCTCATTTTCGCCCTTCCGCTCGTTCCGAATCGTGATCCCGCTGCACCGCTGGAGTCATTATATCCAGCGCCATGCCACGGAATGGTTTGCGGTCCTTCCAAATAGGCTCCAAAATCTAGAAAACGACCCCACGAAAAATCATCGGAAGTGATTAGACATTCGGTCCCGATTCGTTGAGTTTTTGGGTCGCAGAAGCCTCCCACCCCCCCAAGTTGAGGCGTCGCCACGCCATGCTATGTCAAACTCCGCGTCCTCCGAATCGTGCTCACGCTGCAGCGATGACTTCCGCTCGTTCCGAATCGTGCTACCGCTGCAGCGCTGGCGTCATTATTTCCAGTGCCATGCCACAGCATGGTTTCGGTCCTTCCAAATCGGCCCCAAAATCTAGAAGATGGCCCCCCCGAAGAAACCATCGGAAGTGATTCCACATTCGGTGTCGGTTCGTTGTTTTTTTTGCCGCAGAAGCCCCCCCCTCTCTGGGGCGTCGCCACGCCATGCTGTCATGCTACGAGTTGATCTTCAACGCCATGCTATACCATGTAATGCTATGCCATACTACGACGTCCGATTGTGCGAATAGAGAAGAGATCTACGCCATGGTAAGGGATGAGAGGGAGGGATATAACGTCAGATACGACGCGAGCGCAACTAGCTTGTCCTCCTCCTCCTCCTCCTCCTCGTCCTTGTTCTCCTGCTCTCCGCCTCCTCCTCCTCCTCCTCCTCCTCATCATCATCATCATCAGCAGCAGCAGCAGCAGCAGCAGCATCGTCCTCCTCATCCTGATCCTCGTCTTCATCCTCATCCCCACCCTAATCCTACGTCATACGTTCTCATCCCCATCCTCATCAGCATCATCCTCATCCGCATCATCATCCCCGTCGTCATCAATATCATCCTCCTCCTCCTCATCATCATCATCACCAGCATATTCATCAGCAGCATCATCGTCATCATCAGCATCATCAGCATCATCATCATCCCAAGCAACACTCATCATCAGCAGCATCAGCAGCACATCAGCAGCATCAGCATCAGCATCACCATCCTCGTCAGCATCCTCATCCTCATCCTCATCATCATCATCATCATCATCAGCATCATCATCGTCAGTAGCATCAGCATCATCATCACCATCATCAGCAACAGCATCGTCCTCATCATCGTCCTCTTCCTCCTCCTCCTCCTCCTCCTCATCATCAGCATCATCATCATCATCATCGGCATCGGCATCACCATCGCCATCGTCATCGTCATCATCATCAACATCATCAGCATCATCACCATCATCAACAACACCATCATCGTCTTCATTAGCATCATCATCACCATCATCCTCGTCCGTCTCGAGCTTGCTCGCTACGGTGGCCTCCTCCTCCTCCTCCTCCTCCTCCTCCTCCTCGTGCACCTCGAGCGTGATCGCTACCTTGGCCATCTCCTCCTCCTCCTCCTCCTCCGCCTCCTCCTCCTCCTCCTCCGCCCCCTCCTCGTCCCTCATCCACATCCTCCTGCTCCCCTCCTACTCGTCGTCAAACTCGAGCTTGTTCACTACCTTGGCCACCTCCACATCCTCGTTCTCCCCCTCAGCAACCCCATTTCCCTCGTAACCATGAAGCTTGATCGCTACATTGGTCGGCTCCTCCTCATCCCGCCATCCGCCTCCGCCTCCTCCTCCTCCTCCTCATCCTCCTCATCCTCGAGCTTAGTCGATACCTTGACCATCGCCCCACCATCCTGCTCCTCCTGCTCTTCCTCCTCCGCCTCCACCTCCTCCTCCTCCTCATCCTCCTCGTCCTCCTGCCCCTCCTGTGCCTCCTCCTCCTTCTCCTCCTCCTCCCTCCTCCTCCCCCTCCTCCTCCTCCTCCTGCTCCTCCTCCTCCCCCTCCTCCTCCGTCCTCCTCCTCACCGTCGTACACCTCGAGCGTGCTCGCTACCGTGGCCATCTCCTCCCCCTCCTCCTCCTCCTCCTCCTCCTCCGCCTCATCCACTTCGTCCTCATTATCATCCTCCTCCTCCGCATTCTCCTCCTCCTCCTCCTCTTCATCCTCCTCCACCTCCGCCTCCGCCTCGTCCTCGTCCTCCTCCTTCTCCTCCTACTCACCCTCCCCGTCCACCTCGAACTTGCTCGCTACCTCCGCCATCCCGTCCTCCTCCTCCTCCTCCTTCTCCCCCTCATCACTATCACACTCCTGAGAATAGATCTTAACCGTGAAGCTTGACACTACGCTATGCCACTACGCTAACGTCACGCTAACCGCAGGGTAGTGTCATAGCGTAGTGTCACGCTCGGGTGTCCCCAACACTACGCTATGACACTACACTACGCTACGGGCAGCGTAGTGTCATGTAGTGCCACGCCCGTGTGTCCCCAGCACCACGCTATGACACGCTAGCCATCGCGCAGTGTCATAGCGTAGTGCCACGCCCAAGTGCCCCCAACACCACGCTATGACACTACGCTACCCGTAACGTAATGGCATAGCGTAGTGGCATACCCACGTGTCCCCAATACTACGCTATGCCACCAAACTAACCACAACGCAACATCCTGTCACGGAGCAACATCCAGCGGTGTAACACCCTAAGGACAAGCACTGCCAACCAACAACAAACAAACTCAGCTGCAGCGTAGGGTCATAGCGTAATGTCTTGCCCACGTGTCCCCAACACCACGCTGCGCCACTACGCTAACCGTAGTGTAGTCGCATAACGTAGTGTCACGCCCGAATGTCCCCAACACTACGCTATGTCACCCTGCTAACGGTAGCGTAGTGTCCTCTCTCACGGAACAGGGTCAACCAAAACCGTAAGGGCACCCAACCGAACAACACACCTATTGATTCCCCCCCGCTCAACCGTAGCGTAGTGTCATAGCGACGTGTCACGCGCAAGTGTCCCCAACACTACGCTATGACACTACGCTAACGGTAGCGCATTGCCCTCTCTCACGGAGCAGAATCAAGCAACACCGCAAAAAACAACAAATGAACACCAACCACGAGTCCTTCTCCCCCGCCTCAACCGTAGCGTAGTGTCATAACGTAGTGTCACGCCCAAATACCCCCAACACTACACTATGCCACTGCGCCAATTGTATCGTAGTGCTCTCTCTCACGGAACCGCGTCAACCAACATCCTAAGGCAACGCAGCCGTAACAAACACGATTCGTCCTCCCCCGCCTCAACCGTAGCGTAGTGCCATAGCGCAATGTCACGCCCACATGTCCCCAAACACTACGCTATGCCACTACGCTAACGGTAGAGTAGTGTCCTCTCTCACGGAGCATAATCAAGCAACACCACACGGACCAACACACGAACCAACAGCGATTGTTTCGCCCCCGCCTCAACCGTAGCGTAGTGTCATATCGTAGTGTCACGCCCAAATGTCCCCAACACTACGCTATGCCACTACGCCAATTGTATCGCAATGCCCCCTCTCACGGAGCAGAGTCGAACAACATCCTACGGAAAAACAACCGAAACATACACGATTCCTTCTCCCCCGCCTCAACCGTAGCGTAGTGCCATAGCGTAGTGTCACGCCAAGGTGCCCCCAACACTGATTGATGACACTACACTAACGGTAGAGAAGTGTCCTCTCTCACGGAGAAGGGTCAAGCAACGTCCTATGGAAAGGCAAACAAACACATAACGAGTCCCTCTCTCCCGCCTCAACAGTAGCGTAGTACCATAGCGTAGTGTCACGCTCAACTGCCCGCAACACTACATTATGACACTACGCGAACCGTAGCGTAGTGTCATAGCGTAGTGACATGCCCAAATGTCCCCATCACTACGATATGCCACTACGCTAAACGTAGCGTGCTGCCATAACGTAGTGACACGCCCAAATCCCCCCCAACACTACGCTATGCCACTACGCTATCCGTAGCGTGCTGTCATAACGTAATGTCACGACCAAGTGCCCCCATCACTACGCTATGCCACTACGCTAACCGTGGCGTGCTGCCATAGCGTAGTGTCACGCCCACGTGCCCCCAGCACTACGCTATGCCACTACGCTAGCTGTAGCGTAGTGCCACGCCCAAATGCACCCCCCCCACCACTACGCTTTGACACTACGCTAACCGTAGCGTGGTGTCACAACGTAGTGCCACGCTAAAACGTCCCCAACACTACGCTGTGACAATACGCTAACCGTAGCGTAATGCCACACACAGGTGTGTTCACCACTTCACTGTCATTATTAACTATTCATGCTCCTAGTCCACCTCGAGTTTGCTCACTACCTTGACCATCTCCTCCCCTCCTCCTCCTCCTCCTCCTCCTCCTCCTCCTCCTCGTCCCCCTCGTGCATTTTGAGTTTGCTCGCAACCTTAGCCAACTCATCCTCCTCGTCCTCCTCCTCCTCCTCCGCACCCTCCTCATCCACCTCGAGCTTGTTCGCCACCGTGACCAGAGCCTCCTCCTCATCCGCCTTCTCCTCCTCCTCCTCCTCCTCCGCCTCTTCCGCCGCCTCCTCCTCCTCCTCCTCCTCCTCCTCCTCGACCCCCTCGAGCGTGCTCATTATGCTGGCCATTTCCTCCTCACCCTCCTCCTCCGTCTACGCCTCCTCCCTTCCCTTCTCCTCCTCCTCCTCCTCCTCCTCAGCCTACTCAATCCGTCTCCTCCTCCTCCTCCCCCTCCTCCTCCTCCTCCGCATCCTCCTCCCCCTCACTCATGTCCTGCTCGTCCACCTCGAGCGTGATCGCTACCCTGGCCATCTCCTCCTGCTCCTCCCCCTGCTCCTCCTCCTCCTCGTCCACCACGGGCTTGCTCAATACATTATATATGTCCTCCTCCTCCTCCTC
Organism: Prorocentrum cordatum; assembly: GCA_963575745.1. Classification (NCBI taxonomy): domain Eukaryota; class Dinophyceae; order Prorocentrales; family Prorocentraceae; genus Prorocentrum; species Prorocentrum cordatum. Next base: position 108,480 of record CAUYUJ010007792.1, read on the forward strand.
CTCCTCCTCCTCCTCCTCCTCTCTCCTCCTCTCGTTATCCGCCTCATTCTGCTCCGCCTTCTCCGCCCCCTCCTGCTCCGCCTCCCCCCCCTCCTCGACCGTCTCGAGCGTGCTCACTACATTGGCCAGCTCCTCCGCCATCCTCCTCCTCCTCCTCCTCCTCCTCCTCCTCCTCCTCGTCCTCCTCCTCCTCCAGTCGGCACTCTGCCAGGTCCGTATGGATCTTGGAGGGGATGCCACGGGTGGAGAGAGCCGCAGGGGGCACACTCAGCATGAACGTTGTGGTGAGGAGCACCACAAGGTGGGCATGAGACTGGCATTCAGACAGGCAGGGGTGCCTTACGGAGCCATTTTTAGAGCGGGAGTTACCTCCAAGGCGCTTCGGGGTGCCACCATCCAAGGGCTGCCCAAAGGCAAGCTCAAACGCCTAAGGGTACCAGCGCTAAGGGCCGAAGGATGGCTCCCGCGAGTCTGCTCTTTTGATCTAGCCGAGATGTGTTCAAGAGGGGTTTGGCAGAGGGACCCTTGGATCATGGTCACATCGGACGCCAGTGCTGCTGGTGCCTCTCCACCAGAAGGATCAGCTCCTGGTTTCGGATCCTTTTGCATGTTTGCACCAAAAGGATCACATGCTGCCGTGCCGCTGCCTGATCTGTGGAGCAGAAAAAGGCACGTTTGTTCATCACCTTGTTTCCTGTCCTTCGAGGCTGGCTTTGAGGAGAAAGTTCTTACACAGGAGCTGAAAGGGCTGCCGAGCAGGCGACAGGGTTGCTCAGTGGATCTTCAGGAAGAGCTGGCCAGGGGCAGTCTCCCAGACCCTTGCCAGGCTTTCGGGCGGCCCACGTGGGATCCCAGTTGGGAGTTCCAGGCTTCGGGCCAAGGGCCGCCGCCAGGTCTGGAGCAGGGACATGTTTTTTTTGCGATGGATCAAGCATTGATGGCCGCTTCCCCTCGCTTTGGGGAGTGGTGATCTTTGACAGAGAGCTCAGGCCGTTGGCCGGATGGCATGTGGCGGACCCACCAGATGTCTGCCCAGATCAGGTGGCCAGGGATGGAGTGGATCTCTGGGGGGGTTGGGCGCACGCTCTGGTGGGCGGTGCTGGTTACGCAACCAGCCTCAAACCCGAGCTTTGGGGTTCCGCCTGCCGGCGTCGTTATTCCCTTCCCGTTTTCCCTTTTTTGTCAGAAGTGGTCCCTGCCGCACGGCTTAGGAGGTCCTTGCGGGCCCCCTAGTGACAGCTGCGCAGGGGCAGCCCCGTGGGTTCCTTGGGCACGGGGGCGGACCTGGAAAGCCAGTCCGCCCCGACCGTCGCTCATCCCCGCCCCTCCTCCCTCTCTCGTGGGGAGGAGACAAGCTTCTCTGGTCGCAACGCCGTCTAGAGAAGTTCCCGCCAGGCCCCAGAAGCGGTCTCGGCGGGCCAGGCACAGAGCACGGAGCGTTCACCTCTGGAAGCTGACTTTTCTGGAAGGGAGGCCGCCTGATCTCGCCGTCGAAAAGGTCCCCGCACACACCAGCGTGTCCGATGTTTGGGACAAGGCGCCTCTCTTGGTTTGAGCATGAAGGCAATCAAGTGTCGGATAGGACCTCAAGGACTGGGGCGGCGGTGGCCCGCAGGAGCAAAGAGGGGATCTTGATGACCAAAGGAATGCTCAGCCTGGCGCGCAGGTTGGTGAAGTATATCAGCAGGGCCGAAGGCCTCTATGCAAATCTGGAAGTTTGACTCTGTTGGAACCCAAGGGCTCACTTTGTTTTCGCCCGAGGCCGATGGCGAGTTGGAGGAAGCGTTTTCGAGGACGTGGCGGGGGGTGGGGGAGGCGGTTGCTGCTTCGACTACTCCCTCCGCCCAATCCTCCTCCGCCGCAGGCCAGAGAGAAGTGCAGCCCCCAGAGATGGTCGAGCGGGGCAAAGATAAGAAGCAGGTGCCTTGTTTTTTTCCGCCAACGCTGTCTCCTGGAACTTGAAGTGTTGGGGATAGATCACCCCCCAACAAATGTTTGTTTTGCTTGGGGAGGCCACGCAAGGGCAGGGGCCAGGAGTCTACTGTCCTTGTGTCTAGGCTCGCAAAGGGCCCTAGTGGATCTTGGCATGAAGTATACCAAGGCGCGGTGGAACGTGAAGCACCCCAACATGAGAGATTGGTTGGGGTCTCTTGTGACAGATTCGGGGGCCCAGCCCCGAGAGATGAAGATTGGGCCCAGAAGGGGCCCACGCTGCACGTTTTGCTTTGCCGACATCCTCCAAGCGTTCGGCCTCAATGAAGGCGAAGCTCTGAAGCTTGGAGGGAGTTTCGATCGTTCTGAAGAGCAGGACGTCGTTGAACTGTCTGGCTGCTAAACTGTACCCCGGGGGGCCCTGTCGCGGACTTTGGGCGGGTCTTCGGCCTTCCTGCCCTTCCAACACGACTTTGATCTCTACCCAGGCCATCTGCTCCTCCTCCTCCTCCTCCTCCTCCTCCTCCTCCTCCTCCTCCTCCTCCTCCTCCTCCTCGTCCAGCTCGAAC
>CAUYUJ010007792.1:111080-133580 GCA_963575745.1 Prorocentrum cordatum
TCCTCCTCCTCCTCATCATCAGAATCGACCACCTCGAACGTGGTCAGTACCCTTGCCATCTCCTCCTCATCATCCTCCGCCTCATCTTCCTCCTCTTCCTCCTCATCCTCTGCGTCCACCTCGAGCACGCTCACGAGTTTGGCAGTCTCGTCCTCGTCCTCGTCCTCCTCCTCCTCCTCCTCCTCCTCCTCCTCCTCCTCCTCCGCCTCCTCCTCCTCCTCCCCCTCCTCCTCCTCCTCCTCCTCCTCCTCCTCCTCCTCTCCTCCTCTCTCCCCTCCATCCTCCTCCTCCTCCTCCTCCTCCTGCCTCCTCCTCCTCCTCCTCCTCCTCCTCCTCCTCCTCCTCCCCCTCCTCGTCATCATCATCACCCAGCAACACAACCGACATCATCTTCATCACCAACCCCCCGACTCCTCCTCCGTCCCCTCTCCTCCCTCTCTCCCCCCCATCCTCCTCCTCCTCGTCCACCACGAGCTTGATCGCTATCGTGGTCACCTCCTCCTCCTCCCTCCTCCTCCTCCTCCTCCTCATCCTCCCCCTCCCCCTCCTCCTCCCCTCCTCCTTCTCCTCCTCGTCTTCAAACACCTCGAGCTTGACCGCTACCTTGGTCAGCCCCATCCGTATCCTCCTCTGCCTCCTCGTCCATCCCGTCCATATCCATACTCCCCCTCATCCTGCTCCGCCGCCTCATCCGCATCTGTAGCATCACCATCGGCACCATCATCGTCGGCATCACCATCATCGTCATCATCATCATCGTCAACATCGTCATCATCAGCAGTATCAGCATCAACAACGTCAGCATCAACATCATCATCAGCATCATCATCACCATCGTCATCATCGGTACCATCACCATCGTCATCGCCACCACCAACATCATCATCTCATCATCATGCTCACCATCACCATCACCATCACCATCGTCGTCGTTATCAGCATCAACACCATATGTATCATCATCGCCATCACCCTCACCATCATCAACATCACACTCCTCGTCATCAACAGCATCATCATCATCATCATCATCATCATCATCATCAGCATCATCATCATCATCATCATCATCATCATCATCAGCATCACCAGCATCATCATCATCATAATCATCATCAACATCCTCCTCATCAACATCATCGGCTGCATCAGCATCCACACCAGCATCAGCTTCAGCATCCGCATCATCATCATCGTCGATATCAGCATCAGCAGCGGGCTCACCATCGCATAAGCATCATCAACATCGTCAGCATCAACATCACCGGCTGCATCACCGTCGCATCCGCAACATCATCGCCAGCATCAGCATCAGCATCAGCATCAGCATCAGGATCAGCATCATCGTCATCGTCATCAGCATCACTGTCAGCATCCGCAGCATCAACATCATCATCCTCATCAACATCATCGGCTGCATCATCATCCGCATCAACACCAGCTTCAGCATCCGCATCATCACCATCGTCGGTATCAGCATCATCAGCGGGCTCACCATCGCATCAGCATCATCATCATCATCGTCATCATCAACATCATCATTATCACCGTCGCATCCGCAACATCATCGTCAGCATCAGCATCAGCATCAGCACCATCATCACCAGCAGCAGCATCAGCATCAGCATCAGCATCAGCATCATCATCATCATCATCAGCATCATCGTCATCACTGTCAGCATCCGCAGCATCAACATCATCATCGGCAACCTCCGCCTCCGCCTCCTCGTCCACATCGAGCTGAATCGCTGCCTTGGCAATCTCTTCCCCAAACTCAGCATTAGTCTCCTTTTCCTCTTCCTCGTCCTTCTCCTCCTCCTCCTTCTCCTCCTCCTCCTCCTCCTCGTCGTCCACCTCGAGCTTGATCGCTACCTTGGCAGTCGCCTCCCCCTCCTCCTCTCCCTCCTCCTCCTCCTCCTCTTCCTCCTCCTCCTCCTCCTCCGTCCTCCCTCCTCCTCACTCCTCCTCCTCCTCCTCCTCCTCCTCCTCCTCCTCCTCCTCCTCCTCTCCTCCTCCTCCTCCTCCTCCTCCTCCTCCCCTCCTCCTCCTCCTCCTCCTCCTCCTCCTCCTCCTCCTCCTCCTCCTCTCCTCCCCTCCTCCTCCTCCTCCTCCTTCCTCCTCTCCTCCTCCTCCTCCTCCTCCTCCTCCTCCTCCTCCTCCTCCTCCTCCCTCCTCCTCCTCCTCCTCTCTCCTCCTCCTCCTCTCCTCCTCCTCCTCCTCCCTCCTCCGCCTCCTCCTCCTCGCTCTCCTCCTCCTCCTCCTCCTCCTCCTCCTCCTCCTCCTCCTCCTCCTCCTCTCCTCCTCCTCCTCCTCCTCCTCCTCCCCTCCTCCTCCTCCTCCTCCTCCTCCTCCTCCTCCTCCTCCTCCTCCTCCTCCTCCTCCTCCTCCTCCTCCTCCTCCTCCTCCTCCTCCTCCTCCTACTCCTCCTCCTCCTCCTCCTCCTCCTCTCCTCCTCCTCCTCCTCCTCCTCCTCCTCCTCCTCCTCCTCCTCCTCCTACCTCCTCCCCTCCCTCCTCCTCCTCCTCCTCCTCCTCCTCCTCCTCCTCCTCCTCCTCCTCCTCCTCCTCCTCCTCCTCCTCCTCCCTCCTCCTCCTCCTCCTCCCTCCTCCTCCTCCTCCTCCCCTCCTCCTCCCTCCTCCTCCTCCTCCTCCCTCCTCCCTCCTCCCTCCTCCCTCCTCTCCCTCCTCCCTCCTCCCTACCTCCCTCCTCCTCCTCCTCCTCCTCCTCCTCCCCCTCCCCCTTACCCTCCTCCTCCTCCCCTCCTCCTCCTCCCCTCCTCTACCTCCTCTCTCCTCCTCCTCCTCCTCCTCCTCTCCTCCTCCTCCTCCTCCTCCGCCCTCGTCTTCTCCTCCTCCTCCCCTCCTCCTCCTCCTCCTCCTCCTCCTCCTCCTCCTCTACCTCATCGTCGACCCCGAGCGTGATCACTACCCGGACCATCTCCTCGCCCTCCTCCTCCTCCTCCTCCTCAAATTCAGCCTCCTCATCGTCCACCTCGAGCTTGATCGCTACCTGGGTCATCTCCTCCTCCTCCGCCTTCTCCTCCTCCTCCTCCTCCTGCTCAGGCGCCTCCTACTCATCCGTTTCCTCGTCCACCTCGAGCTTGATCGTTACCTTGGCCATATGCTTCTCCTCTTCCTCCTCCTCCTCCTCTTCCACATGTTCCTCCTCCTCCTCGTCCACCTCGAGCTGGATCACGACCGTGGCCATCTCCTCGTCCTCCTCCTCCTCCTCCTCCTCCTCCTCCTCCTCCTCCTCCTCCTCCTCATCCTCCCCCCCTCTTCCTCCTTCATCCTCCTCCTCTTCCTCCTCCTCCTCCTCCTCATCCTCCTCCTCCTCCTCAACCACCTCGAGCTTAATCGCTACCTTGGCCGTCTCCCCTCCTCCTCCTCCTCCTCCGCCTCCCCTCCTCCTCCTCCTCTCCTCCTCCTCCTCCTCCTCCATCCTTCTCCTCGTCCACCTCGAGCTTGCTCGCTACCTATGCCACCGCCCCTCATCATACTTCTCCTCATCCTCCTCCTCCTCCTCCTCCTCCTCCTCCTCCGCAGCCGCCTCCTCCTCTCTACGTCCACCTCGAGCGTGATCGCTAACTTGGTCATGTCCTCCTCCTCCTCCTCCTCCTCATCCTCCTCCTCCACCGCCTTCCCTCTCCCTCATCCTCCTCCTCTTACTCCTCCTCCTCACCGAGATTGATCACTACCCCAGCGATCTCCTTGTCCTCCTCCACCTCGAACTCCTCCTCCTCCTCCTCCTCCTTCTCCTCTTCCCCCCCTCCTCCTCCACGTCTTCCTTGTCTACCTGGAGCTTGCTCGCCTCCTTGGCCATCTGCTCCTCCTCCTCCTCCTCCTCCTCCTCCTCCTCCTCCGCCACCTCCCCCTCTCCTCCCTCCTCCTCGTCTACCTCGAGCTTGATCGCTGCATTGGCCACCTCCTCCTCCTAATCCTCCTCCTCCTCCTCCTCCTCCTCTTCCTCCTCCTCCTCCTCCTTCTCCCCCTCATCCTCCTCCCTCGTCGACCTCGAGCTTGCTCGCTACCCAGGCCACCTTCTCCTCCTGCGTCTCCTCCTAACTCACCTCGAGCGCGATCGCTACCTGGGTCATCTCCTCCTCCTCCTCCTCATCCTCCTCCTCCTCCTCTCCTCCTCCTCTTCATCCTCCTCCTCCTTGGCGTTCTCTTCCTCCTCCTCCTCCTTTCTCCTCCTCCTCCTCCTCCTCCTCCTCCTCCTCCTCTTCATTGTCCACGTCGAGCTTGATCGCCTCGTTGGCCAGCTGCTCTTCTTCCCTCCTCAACCACCTCCTCCTCCTCCTCCTCCACCGCCTCCTCCTCGTCCACCTCGACCTTGATCGATAGCTTGGCGATCTCCGCCTCCTCCTTATGTTCCTCCTCCTCGTCCTACTCCTCTTCCTCGTCCGCCTCGAGCGTGATCGCTAATTACAGTGGTTGTCTCGTCGTCGTCGCCATCCTCCTCCTCGTCCTCCTTCTCCTCCTCCTCCTCCTCGTCCTACTCCTCATCCTCCGCCTCATCCTCGTCCACCTCGAGCTTGATCGCTAGCTTGGCCTTCTCCTCCTTCTCCTCGTCAGCCTCCGCCCCGTCCTCCTCCTCCTCCTCCTCCTCCTCCTTCTTCTTTCGTCCTTCCTCCTCCTCCTCTCCTCCTCCTCCTCCTCCTCTCCTCCTCCTCCTCCTCCTCCTCCTCTCTCCTCCCTCCTCCTCCTCCTCCTCTCCTCCTCCTCCTCCTCCTACTCCTCCTCCTCTCTCCTCCTCCTCCTCCTCCTTCTCCTACTACTCCTCCTCCTCCTCCTCGTCCACCTCGAGCTCGATCGCTACCTTGGTCACCTCTCTCCTCCTCCTCCTCCTCCTCCTCCTCCTCCTCCTCCTCCGCCTCCCTCCTCCTCCTCCTCCTCCTCCTCCTGCCCCCCCCCTCCTCCTCTCCCCCTCCCCCTCTCCCTCCCCCTCCCCCTCCTCCTTCTCCTCCTCCTTCTCCTCCTCCTCCTCCTCCTCTTCCTCCCCGTCTTCCTCCTCCACCTCCTCCTCCTCGTTTTCTTCTTCGTCTTATTCTTATTCGCCCTGTTATTATGTTTCTTCTTCTTATTTTTTTTCTTCTTCTTCTTCCTCCTCCTCCTCCTCCTCCTCCTCCTCCTCCTCCCTATTGCTACATTTTGATCCGCCTCCCAGCGCTCCAGCGCGGAGGCGGGGGCGAGGGGCGGCGAGGCGGGAGCGAGGGGAGGCCGCCCGGCTGGGGCCAGAGGGCTCGGCCAGCCGTGGGCCTAACTCGAGATCTATGCGAGAGGGTCGAGGAGATCAGCGCTGTGGAGGGGCAACGATAAGGGGGGACGGGCATAGGGGGGGGTGCATCGACCAGGACGGCGATACGTCGTCGATAGATCGGCGGTAGCCCTCCCATCGCGAAACGGCACCTTCCTGGGCGGGGTGGGTCTATCAGGTCCCTGTGGGCGATCAGTGGGCGATTGGGGGTCGATGCATCCCCCCCTACGCCTATCCCCCCCCTACCGTTGCCCCTGAGCTGTGCTGAGAGGCCCGAGGAGATCCGCGCGATGTGTTTAGAGGGCCGAGGGGATCAGTGCTGTGACTCGCAAGAGGCGGCGGACTCCAAGGGTAGCCTCGGATGGGGCGGGGCCTCAACTACTCCCTAATTACCCCGTCCCCCCTCCGCAGTCCTCCCCCCGCGGCCGCGGGTGATCAGGTGATCAGCGAAGGAGGACGAACAGAACATCCGTTTCCGGCGGCTGAATTCTATGAGCCAGCCCCACTCAATCATTCTGGGGGGTCCGGGGGTGGGTGGGTGGGGGTGGGCGATTTTTGAATCGCTTCCCCCCAATAGCCTCGGATGGGGCGGGGCCTCCGGCCGAGCGCCCCTCCCGGGCCCGGGGCCGCCCGCGCCCGCGCCGCCCCCTCGCGCGGGCACTCGCGGGCCCCTCTCGCTGGCTTCCTCGCCGCCCCTCCACGCGCTGCCCCTCCTATGCAGAGCCGGTCAGCAGACGCGCCCACGGCAGGAATCGAGCGGGTCAGGGCCGTCGAGTCAGCGCCAGGGGCCCCTTCGCAGACGCTGAGCATGGAAGCCCTGGTGGCTCTTCCTCCCTCGAGGGGTAGAGAAGGAAGAGAGCTGCATGCACGTCAGCTTTCGGAGCTCCGCGCGGATTTCCTGGCATCGGCGCCGGGCTGCGCCCCCCTCCCGGCGCGCGTGGCGCGCGAGGGGTGGCGCCGGAGGAGCCGCCTGGGTAGAGGGGGGCCGGCGCAGATGCAAGAGATCCGCGCGGAGCTCCCAACGTTGATGTGCATGCCAGTCTTCTTCTTCGGTAGGAGTCGAGGAATCGAGGAGAGAAACGCTCCGAGATGCGACGGCCACGATGCCGGATCAGCCAGAGTCGAGGACATCAATGCCCCCGCGGAGTGGATGGGGTCGTCGAGTCGTACCAGCGACGTCGAGACGGATAAACTCATGCTCTGGCATGCGCCGCGTCGCCGTGGCTTCGGCGATGCGGCGCGATCCTCTGCTTTGCGCTGCTCCAATATTGGCGGCCTGGTTAAAGGATTGGAAGGATAGAGAGACCCAGAGGAGGAGGAGGAGGAGGAGGAGGAGGAGGAGGAGGAGCTTTTCGTGACAATTCCGCCGTTGACTTCTGATCGAGGGTTTGAATTACCCGATGTTATGGAACGAGCTGTCCGTCGAAAAACTACCACTCCAGCCGTGGCCACGAACGCCTCCAGAACCTCCAGAGAACATCCGAAAGAGAAGGGAGGAAGGTCGCGCGCGCACACCGCGGTCGCGCGATCAAGCTTTTGCATCCACGACCTCGCTCTGTGTGCTCCTGAAGCTGACAAGACAAGCATCCGCGCGCAAGCCTCGTCTGCATGGATTACTCCACGACTGCACCGACCCCAGCGCTTTGAAGAGCACCGCCGTCAAAACATGAGGCAGACTTCAAAAGGCTCGGGCCTCGTGCGGGCTTCTGTACGAGGGCCAGTGACTCGGGTTGCAAAAGGAGGGATGGGGAGAGGGGAGAGGAGGGGAGCAGGGAGGAGGAAGGGGGTGGGGAGAGGATAGCGAGGGGGAGGATGGGCACTGCCACGAACAACAGCACTCCGTGGTTACCAGCACGTCGGAAAATCGAGACCGTGCACAAGACTTGACGTTGTTGCTCAACCAGCAAAATCCCACCACTGCTAGGAACAACAGAAACTCTGAAGCGACAGAGTCGAAGGGGGCGGGCATTCACCCGCCTCTTGACTACAGGTACCCCCCGGACAACACCCACGCGCGCGGAATCCCGCGCGCGTGGAACCACGCGTGCTCTGATGCATGAACACGCGTTCCCCCCTGGACTGCAGGTAGACCCCTGGACTACAGGTACCCTTCCCCCGGACTACAAGTACCCCACCCCCGACTACTGGTACCCCCCTCCAGGGACTACAGGTATTCCTCTCTCGGACTACAGGTACCCTCCCCAGACTACAGATGATCCTAGGACTATTTAGGGGCACAGAGTAACAACCCCTCGTTGGCGGTGCTGCAATTGCAGTTTCCGGAACGGTGCGGTGACAGACAGCGCTGTGACCTCGGACTCCCTGACGACGTAGCCGCAATGTCTGCTACCTCACGGTTCTGGGACCCTGGAGGCTCCAATTATCCGAGGCGTCCTCGGAGAACGACCCAAGACCCAAAGCCGTGCGGTCACCCCGCATCTACGCTGACTCATCACACGGTGTGGGCACCGCACGGTTTGAGGCCTCCTGGAAGCTGAGACCTCCCCTGTGCACAGGCCTCCCCCAGAGCAGCAGCCAGACAGGTCGGGTCTGCACCCTCATGCCCTGCTAAACTCCATGCCCGCTCTGGCGCTGCGCCAGGACTAGGGGACTGTGGACAACAGTCGCTGGGCAATCTCCTTGGTCAGAGGGCGGCCGCCTGAGCCCGAGAGGTAAACCCACGGAAGGTAATCTTCATTATCGGCGCGAAGCTTGCGGCCAGACACAGTGTCCATCACGAAGCTGCGGAGCCCCTGGTAGCGGGCGCGATAGGCCACCAACTTCGATTTGGGCTTCCCGATGGCCTGGGTCATGGCCGAAGAGCTGTGGCTCCCGTGCACCAGCCGCACGAACTTCTCTGCACTCGCAGCCTCCTTGAAATTGACGTGGAAGTATCCCCTGCTCTGGTGGTTCGCGAAATTCTTGGGCAAGTGCAGGATGTCGAACGTGCCAGTGAAACCAGTCGCCTCGAGCATGGCACACACGTCCTCCCTCCGGCAGGTCGAATTGATCCCCTTCACGATCAGAGCGGTGTCACCTGCCCTGGGCGGCTCCTCTGCCTCGCCCCTGCTTCTCTTCTTCTTCGACCCGTGCTGCCGGTGCTGCTCCCAGGACTGTGCATCGACAGGGCCCTTCTCCTCCTCCTCCTCGGGCTCACAGGCCAGCTCATCCGCAGCGCAGCCCTCGTGCAAAAGCTTTTGGATAGCATGGACCACACTCTTCTCCTCCTCCTCCTCCTCCTCCTCCTCCTCGGGCTCGCCGTCCGGCTCATCCACAGCGCAACCCTCATGCGAAGGCCCTTCGGTGTCCTGCTGGCCGCGCGCTCTCACCGTCAGGAAACCCAGCAGAGCATCCGACTGCCCCGCCGCGGGTGCCTCGGCCGAGAGGGAGGCGTGGACCTCGCGCGCGCCAGCGTGCGGCTCCTCGAGCGCGAGCAGGCTGGGCGGCCGGCTCGGACGGGCAGCCGGCCGGGGACGCCCGGTCGCCGTGAGCCTGGCCGCAGGGGAAGCCGGGCTCTGCTGGAAGGCCTGCGCGCGACCGTCGGCGCGGGGAGCTCCTCCGAGAGCGTGGTGCCAGAGGCCCGGGGGGACAGCAGTCGAATCCCAGGGTGGCGCGCGGTGGTCCGATCGCAGCCTGTGCTCGCGCAGCTGCTCTGACATCTCGATGAGATGGCCCTGGATCCTGTGGTGGTTCACGATCGCCTTCCGCACCGCGACCGAGTCCTCGGCCAGCCGAAGCAAGGCCTCAACACTTTGTTCCTGGGCAGCATGCCAATCGACCTTGTGGGGAGACGGCAAGAACCGATATCAATGCCTTCCAGACCTCTTCTCGGGCACGTTCTAACGACGATTCCGAGGCAGATACAGCCGCGGCGACGAGGACACCACAGGAGGCCCAAAAAGGCTGAAACAACGGAAGAGTGTCGGCACTGAGATGTAGTTATCCTCTTGACCTTAGGCCCACGACCCATACGCAATGTTCTTACAACGCGCGCAAACAATGGCGTGATACAAAGAGGTCTCTGGCCTAAACAGCTGTCTGAGCCGAAACCATTGCGGCCGCTCGCGCGCTGCTCATTCCGGCCGTTCGGAAGGCCGGGAGCGCGGCGGCGCGCACATCGGAGCGAGAAGCCCTGCCGTGATGAGAGACCCAGGGGGGGAGCACATCTGGCCGATTCTGGAAAATGTTGGCGTCTCGCTTTACATCCGCCGTCTTCCGCACGCCTTCAGCTGGCTCCCGCCAGCGGAGCTGCCGCTGTTCTGCTTTCGCCAACTTCCGCTGGCCTTCCGCCAGCCTTCCGACGGGCGGGAGACGTGCCGGAGGCAAAGCCTTTCTGGGAACGCCCCAATTTGTCGTAGATCTTCGACCTCCCGAGAAGTGCCCGAAAGCTTCTGTGGGTCGTTGGGGCCCTCGGGGGATGATGACTTCCGTGGGTCACGTGCCGGCTGGCCAGTTTCTTCCGTGATGTGCCTGCTGCAGAGTCAGTGCCAGGTCAGGCAGTGCCGAGAGGTCGTGCAGGCATCGTGCTGCCGCAGGGAACGCCGAACAAGGAACGAAGCGGCTCTTCAGGCCACGGCGGGAGCCTCGCCCACGAACAGGTTCCACGACCTAGACCGCGGGAGCGGCCAAGAGGCCAAGAAGGGGGGGCACAAATCATGGCCGGCGGCATGTGCGCGGCCGAGGGGGGGGGCCAGGGACGTACTGAAACAAGAAGAAGCGCCATGGCATCTGGGGAGATAGCATGGCCCCCGCCATGTTTCCCCCCCCCCCCCCCAAGTCATCACCCCCCTCTTGGCCGCCCCCGAAGATCGCAGGAATGGCCCCCGAAGCCAGAGCCCCTCCTGAGCCCCCAAGTGGTCCTCACCTTCGCGCCTTGACAGTGCACCGCCGCGCTGGCCCCTCGGGCCACGGGGAGGGGCGAAGAGGCATCAGCGCCGCTGCTGCCCGGACCTCTGCCAGGGCGCATTCCTTCGAGTGGGGGATCGCCTGCAGAATTGGTGTACCCCAGACTGATTTGATCGTCGGGTCTACAAGACAGACGTAGCTTTGTTTCATGGGTTTGACGAAAAAAAATCGCCGGCCCAACGGGCCAGAGGCGTGCTAAGATCCCCGGTAACTTGTTAACAATATTTCTAGTTCGCGCGCGCGGAGCGGCCCCTGGGGGCCCCCGGACGAAAAGTACCCCGGCAAGGTCCCGAGAGAAGCCCGGGAGAAGCCACCAGACCACTCCAGGGGAGGGTATTTTTCGACACCCCTCACGAGGATCGTGGCCTCCGAGGGGGGAGCCGCAATCGACTACCCCCAAGAGCCCCCCAAGAGGCCCTGGGGGCCTCCAAAACGCCGCCAAGGAGCCCCAAGAGACTCCCAAGAGGTCCCCAAGAGGCCCCCAAGAGGCCCTAAAGAGGGCTCCAGGGCCGGCGGCATGAGCGAAGCGATTAAATAAGTTGGGGTACATCAATTCTGAAGTCGATCCACAACTCGAATTCTGACCATCGTCTCAAAGAAACTCCAGCCGCGGCGACGAATGCACCCAAGGACGAACCGCGGCACCATTCCCCCTCTGCACGCAGGGGACCCACGTCGAGATCCAGCTGCGTCAAGGAGGAGCAGGAGGCAGGGGGGCGAGGAGCTGAAAACGCGGGATGAGGAGGAAGGGGAAGGGCAGGGAGCCGCGAGGGGAGGTGGTGCCGCAGGGGTATGACGAGGGGAAAAGAGGAGGCGGAGGGGGAGGGGGGGCAGAGGGAGGAGCGCATCCATCGGAGGGAGGGAAAACCACCCGACCTCCTTAGTTGGCGTTTACTTCACCCCCGGCCCGAATGTCTCCAGAAACCTCCAAAGTAGAATGAGCAGAAAACTCGTCTGGAAGCCCAAGCCGAAAAAGGCCGACCCCGTGCCTACCCTCCAAGGGCGCCGGCGGCCTGGACTATCCTCCGCTCGTCCCGCGGCGCGCTCCGACGACTCCGGCCGTGACGACGAAAAGTGATGTGTATATACATATTTCTTCATGGTCGATCTATAAAGAAAGAAAAAGGGATAGAGAGAGAGAGAGAGAGAGCGAGAGAGAGAGAGAGAGAGACAGACAGAGAGAGAGAGAGAGAGAGAGAGCGATAAGGAACAACACATGTATCACCTCCGACGTATTCACCACTACCGGTACAACGACATCCGACACAGCAACCACCGCAACCACTGCGACCACCACCACTACCAGTACGACGAGCACTGCCACTCACACGGCCACCACCACGACCACCGCGACCACCACCACGGCCAGCACCTGCAGGACGCCCGCCGCCTGCTACTCCTGACCACTGCGACGACCACTGCGACAGCCGCCGCCTGCCGACCGCCCCCGCCCCCGCCCCTGGCCCCGTCCTCTGCCTTCCCTGCCCCCTGCCAGGCCGCCCGTGCGGCATCGCGTGCCTCGCGGCTCGCCCCCCCTCCCTCCCCCCTCCCCATCCCCCTCCCTCCGGTTGCGCTTGCCTTGCCTGGCGCCCTCGGGCAGGCTTCCACATGAGGTCGCCCCCTGCTCCTGGAAGTAGCCGCGTCGAGCTGGCGAGCTGACGGGCCCTCCTCGCCCCCTGCTGCTGGCTGCTGGCCCGCCTCAGTCCCCCCTTTCATGAGAACGAGAGGGAGAGAGAGAGAGAGAGAGAGAGATAGAAGAAGAAAGAGCGAGAAAGAGAGAGAGAGGGAGAGAGAGAGATAGGTAGAGCGAGATATCAACAATTGAGAAATGTGGAGAAATAGGAAGAAAAAGAGAGAGATAGCAAGACAGAAAAGGAATGGCATATATATACATATATATATATATAAAAGAGAGAGAGAGAGAGAGAGAGAGAGAGAGAGAAAAAAAAAACATAGAGAGAGAGACAGGAATATAAAGAGAGAGAGAGAGAGAGAAAAAACGCGCATCAAACACAACAGCATCGATATCGGCACAAGCAACTTTAACACCCACTGGCCGTACGCTCCCTCTCCGAGCTTCTTATCCAGCGTGTACGCGTCCTCGATCCTCCGGGCGGGGGGAGCCGTGGACAATTGCAGGGAAGGTGGACACTGCATGATTGACACATTGTCACAGGTAGATGTGGCCATGGGAACACTGGGCGGCGCTGGAGCGAACCCCCAAAAGGAAATATTATGTTGCTCGCCCACGAAGGCTTGGAAGGAGTGTGGGCAAGTCTGGAAAGAGTGGGAAAAGACCTCCTGGCCACTTTTGCGGGTTCCCCGCGCTGCAGGGCCGTCTCGCTGCCTTGGCCCACCGCATCGAGCCGATTTCTCAGTCCCAGGATGGGCAAGGAGGCCGCCTTGCGCTCGCCCGCCCGCGAAGGCGGCCAGGCGCGGCCAGCTGCGGTTGTTGTTCGTTCCCTTACGGTCTGGGTCAGGGGCTGCGGCTCGCAGGCCGGAGGGAGTTTAAACACGCTCGACGAGTGCCCGGCGCGCAACGGCCCTTCGACAGGACTTCGACGGAGGAGGGTGAGAACACGGAGGGCGGCTTCGGGGGGACGGAGAGCAGGAGAAGGCGGAAGAGGAGGAGTTTCCCAGCAGTTTCTCTTCTCACGTGGTGCGGTCTGGGCGGGTCGTGCCCCCGCCGCCTCAGCGACCAGGAAGTGCTTGCGGTCCTGGATATCATTCGGTGTGGCGGCCTTCCCCTTTTTCTTCTGCTCTCTTTTCTTCTCTTCTCTTCTCTTCTCCTCTGTGATATCCACATACACTATCTGTGTGGCTTTTATTCCATCCTCGCTTTCTTCGTCTTTTTTTTTCTGTTTTTGTTCATCATTATGTTTGCTTCCTTTCTTTAGATTCTTCTAGCATCTGGAAGAGTGGGGCACTGTTTGCCAATTCGGTTTCTTTTTCAGGGTCCACTTCTCTGTCCATCGTCACTGGCGAGTCCTGTCGCTATTTTGGCCTAGCGTTCCGCCTCGTTGTCCTCGAGGTCCAAGCTTCTTGTCTTCCAGTGTTCTTTCTTTCCCCTGCGCCAAGGGGTGTCTTCTTCTTGTCCCCTACGTCAAGGGGCTCTCCGTCTTCTGGCTTTGGCTCGCTGCTTCTGGCCTGTCTTCTCGAGCGCCCTTCTGCGCTGCTTGCCGCTGCCGTGCTTGGCTGAGCCTCTTTGGATGGCTCTTCCGTCCTTTTCGCCGTACTGCATGTCCTTGCCGCTGTTGTGTCCTTTCTTTCCCCTGCGTCAAGGGGCGTTCACTTCTTGTCCCCTGCGTCAAGGGGATCTCCTTCTTCTGGCTTCGGTTCGCTGCTTCTGGCCTGTCCACTCGGGTGTCCTTCTGAGCTGCTTGCCGATGCCGTGCTTGGTTTAGCCTCTTTAGCTGGGTCTTTCGTCCTTGCCGCCGTACTGCATGCCCTTGCCGATTGAGTGTTTTTTTTCTTTCCCCTGCGTCACGGGGTGTTCTCATATTGTTCCCTTCGTCAAGAGGCACTCCATCTTCTGGCTTCGATCCGCTGCGTCTGGCCGGTCTTCTCAGGTGCCCTTCTGCGCTGCGTTCCGCTGCCGTACTTGGATGGGCTCCTTGGGTTGGCTCCTCCGTCTTCTTCGCCGCACTGCATGTCCTTCCCGCTCTGGCCAGACGCATTCCCGGCCGACCCCCTTGGGGGCCGACGGCCCCGCGCGCAGTCCCAGCCGACTCCCCGGGGGCCGGCGGTCCGCGCGCAGTCCCAGCCAACCCCCTTGGGAACCATCGGCCCCGCGCGCAATCCCAGCCGACCCCCTGGGCGCCGACGGACCGCGCGCAGCCCCGGCCGACCCCCTTGGGCGCCGACGGTTCCGCGCTCAGTCCCACTTTGGACTCCCTTGCATCAGGGGGCTCTTTGCCTTTTGTGCTGCCTTCCGTCCTCTTTGCCGACCACCCAGTACTTGTCTCTTCGCTGTCTTCGGTCGCCGTACTTTCTGTCTTTGCCGCTTCTCTGCGTCGTCGTTCTTCTTCTTCTTCTGCGTGTGTTAGTCGACTGTGTTGTTCGCCGCGGATCCCGCTAAGCAATCCTTTTTCAACGTGTACTTTACTGAGCTGTAGCCAGGTCGCCTCAGACATGTTGTCCTCATTTTCCCGAGGCGCATTCTGCTGCAGTGCCGCCGCACAGTCTGCATGCGCATCGTTGATCTTTCTGGTGCCATATCGAGGGATGTGACTCGCGCGAGGATGCGCCGTCGATGGTTATCTGGGCACCTTCTAGCGCAGGAGGTCCTTGACATCCTCGGGTTAGCCATTCGCGTATATGGTCAATCCCTGGTCGCATTTTGATCATTGGTTCGCGACGCGTGCATCTCCAGACTTTGCCTTTCTTCAGCTTCTGCAGCGCGTGCGTGGTACTTGGTGGGTCTTTTCTGCGTCGGGGTCTCGATATTGTGTGACCGCCCTTGTCTTTCTTTCTGCTTTGCTTTTTGCCTGTCTCTTTTGGCTACTTTCTCTTCTGGCGGTCGCCTTTTCGATTGCCTCCTTCGTCGTGGTCATTGTGCGCTCCCTGACCAAACGTGCCGCCACTCTGGCCCATTCGTAGTTGGACATGTCCGCGCTGGCGATGGCTCTCAGTGCTGCCCCTCTGTTTGCCATGCCGTCTGCCACTTTGTTGCCTGCCCATGCTGCCTTTGAGATTCGCTTTGTCCTCGCTTCATCCCAGTCCATGTGGCCGTTGACGCGTCTGAGTGCGATGTCCTGCTCGTCGCCGCCTCTGTCGCGTATCGCTTTGCCTATCTTCCGCCAAATGTACTGGTTGCCGCCTGTCTTGCGCGGTCGGTCTTGCCTTCCGATGCTCCAGCCTGCGACGAGGATCTCGCTGTTCGCCCAGTATACTCGATTTCCCCCTTGTGCTGTTGAGGGAGCTCCTGTACGCCCGCAGCTCTGCTCCAGTGGCGGTCTGTCTCGCCCCTGGGAGCGCGCCAAGCTTTGCCTCCTTGATGGCGCGGCCGCGTGCGTCTTCTTTTATGATGGCCCAGCTCCAGCCACACCGTCGGTACCTCGCGCCATTGGAGTACTCCCCGCCTGAGCCGTCGCCGCAACCGACGATGACGCGGTCACTCCTGATGCATTCCTTGGACGCCCGAGTTATCCGGGGTAACTCGGGTCCGGGGTAACTCGGGTTTGGGTTCCCGAAAAACGAACCCGAGTTAGCCCTGACCCGAGTTACCCCTGATGATTCGGGGCTCTGGACGCCCGAAATATCCGGGGCAACTCGGGTCCGGGATAACTCGGGTTTGGGTTCCCGAAAAAGGAACCCGAGTTAGCTCTGGCCCGAGTTACCCCTGATGATTCGGGGCTCTGAATTCCTCCCTGGTGCCCTCGCCAATGCGTCTTTCTTCGCATCGTGTCTGGCGTGGCTCTGGGGTTGCCAACGCTCGTGGTGGTAGACCTCGCAGCCGTCGCTGGAACTTTGGATGCCGTGGTCCCCTATGCGGCGCGCGTCCGACTCGACCTCTCCACGTTCGCACTTATCGCCCGCGTCGCAATGCCGGCGCGTCCTCGATGTTGTCCATGTTCCCGCGCATGCTGCCGTGAATAGCGCCCCGTATGTTTGGCGCTATCCCTGCTTCCGTAGACGGCCGAGGTTGACGCGCAAGCAGGGTCTTGAAGTGCCGCGCCTGAAATCTTCGGGGGGGCTCTCTGTGGGGCCACGAGCTGAGCGAGCCGTGTGCCAGATTGGGCGTCGGGCGCATGCAAACCCTGCCACTGGGGCCTTCGGTGGAGCGCCCCTTGGGGCCACAAGCCGTGTGAGGCGCGTGCCAAACTGGGCACCGGGCGAATGCGGGCCCTGCCGCTGGGGCCCTCGGTGGAAACCTCTATGGTGCCCCGAACCGTGCGAAGGGTAGGATGTGCCAAATTGGGCGTCGGGCGCATGCGGACCCTGCCGCTGGGGCATTCGGTGGAGCTCCCTCTGGGGCCACGAACCGTGTGAGCGGTGTGCCAGATTGGGCGTGGCGTCTGGTACACGCGGACGCTGCCGCTTGGGCCTTCGGCGAAGCTCCTTATCCGCGAGCCGCGCGAGGGGCGCGCCGCATTGGGCGCGAGGATGGAGGAGGGGGGGAGGAGGGGGGGAGGAGAGGAGAGGAGAGGAGAGGAGAGGAGAGGGGGAGAGGACGCGGGGCGCTGTCTCTTCAGGGCGAGGACGAGTCCACCACCCAGCAGCAGCAGGAGCAGAAGCGCTGGGCCGAGAGAGTCGAGAAGGCCGAGCACCTACTGATCACGGCGCACTCCGAGGCCCCCGCGCACCGCGCCGACCTCAAGGTGTCCGAGCAGGGCGCGGGCGTGGCCGTCGAGGATCGCGGCGCCATCAAAAAACCACCCGAACACGCCAAGCAGGCCGCCGCGAGGATCCCCCGAAAGCTCCGCACCATCGGCCCTGGCCGAGAATGGCCTCCGAGCAGCAACAAGACGTTCCAAGTGGACGGCTGGTCCTGCGGACTCTGGGTGACGAGGTGGGTCGAGCGCGCCTTGCGCGAGATCCGTGGCGAAGGCCGCGAACCGCCCACCAGCATCAACATGGCGTGCGCTCGATGTATCGAATGGATCCAGAAGCATCATCCAGGACGCAAGCGACAATCACTCTGCCAAGGCCAAAGCCAAGAGCAAGGGCCAGCCGGAGAAGGGCCCGACCGCGCACGAGCCCAAGCTCGAAAACTTGAGGAACCTCTCGCGGCAGCCCAAGCGTGCACCAAATGCTTGCCCCTCAAGGGCGGCTTCAAGGGGCGCCGAGGCTGCCTGGCTAGGAACGCCAAGGATCTGAAGAGTGCGGGCAAGCTTTAGGCCTCTCACGAGAATGACTGCGGGAAACATCTCGTCATCGTTGTCGTCGTAATCGTCGTCGACGTCGTCGTCTTCGTGCGTCTTCGTGCGACGACGACGACGAGCTCCTCGTTCCTCGTCATGCATCCCTCGTGCGACTTGCCGTGGCATGTCGTGGATCATCCCCCCGAGACCCGGAACTTCAGAGTCCCCTGGGCGTTCTTCTCAGGGACACTGGCCATCCCCGGCCCGAAACGAAGCAGAACCGCCGGCTCTGACGACGTGCGATGCCAGGACATCGGGCTCCTTCTCCTCCTCCTGCTCCTCCTCCTGCCCCTCTAGGGAAACAAAAAATGACGTAAACATAATAACTAGGAGGTCCGCGCGGATTTCTCGGATCGGCGCTGGACCCCCCTCCCTGGCGCGCGGAGCGCGCCAGGGGCGGCGCCGGAGGCGCCGCCGGGGGGGCCCCAGCGCCGATCCGAGAAATCCGCGCGGACCTCCTAGTTATTATGTTTACGTCACTTTTTGTTCCCCTAGAGGGGCAGAAGGAGGAGCAGGAGGAGGAGAAGGAACGCGATGTCCTGGCAACGCATGTCGTTGGAGCCGGCGGTTCTGCTTCGTTTCGGGCCTTCTGCCCCTCCCCCTCCTCCTGCCCCTCCCCCTCCGCCCCCTCCGCCTCAGCACGGCCACCCAGCAGCCTTCGGCTCGAGGGCGCGACCGCCCCCCCCGTGCCCGCATGCGGCTCGCACTGACCATGCTCGGGCTGGGCGCGCGCAAGGAAAGCACAGACACTCCTCCCCTTCCGACCCCTCCTCCGGCCCCCTCCCCCTCCTGCACGGCTTCCCCAGAGGAGGGAGATGGAGGAGAAGGAGGAAAAGGAGGAGGAAAAGGAGGAGGAGGAGGA
Organism: Prorocentrum cordatum; assembly: GCA_963575745.1. Lineage (NCBI taxonomy): Eukaryota > Dinophyceae > Prorocentrales > Prorocentraceae > Prorocentrum > Prorocentrum cordatum. The sequence goes on from CAUYUJ010007792.1 coordinate 128,970, forward strand.
GGAGGAGGAGAAAGAGGAGGAGCAGGAGGAGGAGAAAGAGGAGAACGGAGGAGGAGGGAAGGAGGGGGAGGAGAAAGAGGAGGAGGGAGGATGAGGGAAGGAGGAGGAGGAGGAGGAGGAGGAGGAGGAGGTTCACTGCCCATATAGGGAAAGAGGTCCAGGGGTGAGAGAGGAAAAACGGGGTGGGTCCGCCTATCCAGGGAGGCTTTTGTCAGGCCCCCCCAGAGGTTCCATCCCTCTGGCAAGGCCCCCGACAAGGCGACCCCACCCCCACACAGCGCTAGCCGAACTCTCCAGCTTCGGCTTCGCACTCTTCCCGGGATTTGCGAGCCTGGGCCTCAGCGCGGGCCTGGACAGCCCGCAACCCGAGCTCCTCAGCTTCGGCCCGAGTCTCGAACCCGAACGCCTTCAAACAGGCTTCCATGCCGAGCCGAGGAGCGGCCCTTTGCTGCGAGAACGCAAGGAGCCTACTGGGGGGCCGACCGGCCCCTTCCGCGTCAGCTCCAAAATGATATCGCCAGCGTTCCCGAGTGGCTGTGGAAGGAACCTGGGGCTCGTCCAGAGCCAGTCCCTCCTCCGTGGGGTGCATGCGCCCACGCAGCCGCTTCCGGACGGTGTACGCCGAGCCGCCAGTGACCCGCCGAGGGCCAAGGCAGGGACTGCAAAGGCCCCGTTGTTTACGATGCACAACGGACTTGTAGCATGTCGTGCAAAAAAGGATCGGCTCCTGCCCAGCGACACCTGCTTCTAGAACCGAGTGTTGGTTGACCAGCCATGGGCGCCTAGGCCCGAGACCGTAACCTTCATCATCCGCGTCTTCCACGCCACCGTTCTCCCTCTCAGCCTCCACCACCACCACCACCCTGGCAGCAGCAGCAGCAGCAGCAGCAGCAGCAGCAGCAGCAGGGAGCGGGTCAGCAGGAGGAGAGGGAAGAGAACCAGGGGCATGGCGTGGGGCCTCGGGAGCGGCGGGCAGGTCGACCAATAATCCTGGAGGAACATCAGCCGCGCCAAAATCAATTAAACGAATCGCATCGAGCCCTTGATGGTCTACGATGGTCTCTTTGACACACCGAGTGGCAAGCCTAGCCGTGGCCTTGCACGCTTGCGACGCTAGGTCCAAACAGCCCTCGAGAAACAACACGTCGCTCTCAGACGAAGCCCCGAAACTAGCGCCGAACTTTGCGTATTCATCTGCCGATCTATTTCCTTCCAGCTCGAACTGCGAGAGAATTCCCTCCCGCACCTGTACCATCGAGCAGTGGCTTCTCACGTGCTGAAGCTCCAAGGCAGAGAAATCTTCTCTTCCGTGCACTCTCCGCCACAAGTGGGCGCGAGGGTTCGCAACCGACGTCGCTGTGCGCGGGCAGGTGCAGCACGACAGCGTTGCCCTACAATCTGCTAAGACACTGAATTTGCCCAACACGTGCTGGGCGACCATATACATTGCATAATCTTCTCCGTCTCGTGCAGAACATGTGGTCGAAAACTCTGGTGGCACTACACCATAGATGGCTCCCAAGAACACCCGTTCCGCAGAAAAAAAGACACAAGACCATCCCGTGGTGCGGAGAGTCGGGAATCTGGCATTGAGACCAGACCCATCTGTGAAGACGAACCCTCCATCCAGACGGATCGGCAGCTCGACGCCTGTCCCGCGCAGGGCCCAGAGGGGGTCAAAAACGGGCCTTGAAACGCACAGCCCTGGCTCAGGGAAGATGCCTCTAGCGAATCGTTCGCTCCAGGCTGGAGGGGCGCATGCAACCACGGCCGCAGCCTTGGCAAGCTCTGGTGAGATATTGTCCCGCCTCCAGGCTTCATGGCCAGGGCAGCGGTAACACCTATGATGCAGGGAGCCACGCTCCTCCTGGCAGAGCAAACAAATGTGGGAAACCGTCGCGTCTTGGTCGTGCAACCTCCCCTGCGACCAGTGAGTGCCTGCCACCAGGCCCCAGAGAGAAGACTGCTGATGCTTCTCCCAACCGGGCTCCCAATCACAGAACATCGCCTCGAGAATCGGCCGCCGAAGATCGGGGACGACCGAGGAGGAGGAGGAGGAGGAGGAGGAGGAGGAGGAGGAGGAGGAGGCGGAGGAGGAGGAGGAGGAGGAGGAGGCGACCTCAGCCCCCTCCCCATGCTCCCCCTCCCCTCCCCCCCGCATCCCCCCAGCCTCGCGCTCTTTCCGCCACGTCGGCCCCCAGAGGTCTGGACCCCCTTCCCCGGGACCGGTTCTGCATCCTGAGTCGTTTTCTGACGGTCTTGAGGCCCCGCAGGGGCCTCCGGAGGCCGACATTGGCGCGAAGGCCGCCCGTCGCGCATTCTTGCTCCACGACGCGAGGGGGTCTGGGCGCCCCCTCCTCCTCGGATCCTCCTCCCCCGTGCCCACGATCGGGGCACCGCTGGCGCCCGGCAGGGCCCCCGAGAGCGCCGAGGCCCGCGACGCGCGTCCTCCCCGGCTTGTCGAGGATGAGCTGGCCCCGGGCGACGCCGCCGGAGCCGGGCGCCTGCGCGGGCGGGAGCTCGCGAGGTGAGGGGGGCGACGAGGACGCCAGGTCCCCCTCGCGACGTGAAAAAAAAGCGACAGGTGGTTGTTCGCTATGTTCGACCTCTGGGGGACCGTCAAGAACGACTCGGGATCAGAAGCTGGTCCTGGGGAATGGGTCGAGACCTCTGGGTGTCGACGGTGAAAAACAATCATGACGTCGTCGTGGGTCTGGGAAACCAGGGAGGATGGAGGAGGAGGAGGAGGAGGAGGAGGAGGAGGAGGAGGAGGAGGAGAAGTATATATATATATATATATATATATATATGTGCTTGCTATCTGATGCTCCAGGGTGCAACTACTTCAACTTCCAAAATTACTGGAACATGTCAGCGATACGGTTTGCTATTGTACACACGCTCGGTACGTAGTAACTCACTGACTCACGCTTGCCAACGCACACGCTCGCTCACAGCGGGAGGCTCAAAAGGGGGGGGGGGGGGAGGGGAGAGGAGGAGGATGGATGAGGAGGAGAGGATGAGAAGGAGGAGGAGGAGGAGGAGGAGGAGGAGGAGGAGGAGGAGGAGGAGGAGAGGAGGAGAGGAGGAGGAGAGGAGGAGGAGATGATAAGGAGGAGGAGGAGGATGATGGAGGAGGAGAAAAACGATGCGCATCGACTCTCCTGTGCGCTGGCCGACCGACCGACCGACCGACCGACCGACCGACCGACCGACCGAGGAGGAGGAGGAGGAGGAGGAGGAGGAGGAGGAGGAGAAGAAGGAGGATAAGGGATGGCGGAGGGGGGGACAGAGCGTAGATGAAGATTGCAGTGGGGAGGGGGAGGAAGAGGGATGGATTGTTGGTAAGTCGCCCAAGTCGGATTTTACAGATGTCGCATCCGCACACCGTTCAACATGGGAGATTGAGGATGAGGAGGGATGGAGGGAGGGAGGAGAATGAGTCATGTAGGCGGTTGGTGAAAGAAAGAGGGAGGACGACGAGGAGGAGAACTCTCGGGACTCGGCCTCAACATCAGAACGCGAATCTTGAACTGATGAGATGCTCGCACACCCAACCGCGCGGAACAAATAGCAGGAGCGCCGCGGAGGAGGAGGAAGAGAGGGACGACCATACCCACCCTACCGCCTGCCAACTCAAGCGATAAGCCCTCCAGCGGCTTTCGACTACAGCCACCGAGAGCTCCCATGACCCCCTCCGCCTTGAAGGGCCCTCCATGGCCTGCCATGTTCGGCATGGCAACTTGATGGGTAGGGGGCCCTGGTAGGGTCAAGGGTGGCGCTGGCGCCAGCGATGGCGACGGCGACGACGACTAGGACGACGACGACGCCGACGGCGACGACGATGATAACGACGACGATGACAACGACGACGACGGCGACGACGACGAGGGCCAGGACGAGGACGATGAGGGCGAGGACGAGGAGGACGACGAGAGCGAGGGCGAGGGCGAGGGCGAGGACGGCGACGGCGATGACGACTTCTGCGTCAGAGGGGGCGGGCCTTGGCCGCCCCATCTCCACCCCTTACCTCCAGGAGCAGGTGAGCTGGGCAGGGGGGGAGGAGGAGGGGGAGGTGGAGGAGGAGGAGCAGGAGGAGGAGGAGGAGGAGGAGGAGGTGGAGGGGGAGGAGGTGGAGGGGGAGGAGGGGGAGGAGGGGGAGGCAGGCCTCTCCCCACCCACTTGCCCTCCCGACCCTCACTCGGCGGACCACCCTCCGGCTTCCCTCTGGCGGCCCCTCGGCCCGCCCGCCCCTTTCCCTTCGCCTCGGTGGCCCACCCGCGGGGGTCTGCCGGCCGGCCAGCGCCCCACCGAACCCCAGGCGCGCCCCTGCGCTCGAGTCGGCCCCTCCTGCGCTCGAGTCGGCCCCTCGCTCAACCTCTCTTTCGGCCTCTCGTGTCGTCAACTCCTCCCCTCCCTTTTGGCAGGGGGGAAAACGAATCCTGAGGGCGACGGGTCCTGCACCCTGAAGCCTCCCCCCGGGACCAGATCTTCATCCCGAGCCGCTTTTTCTGACGGTCATGGGGCCCGTGGAAGGCCCCGAGAGCTCGAGAACGGAGACAAATCTCAGGACCGTTTCCCCTATGGCGACCCCCCGTCGTCGCGCTCGTC
>CAUYUJ010007792.1:138580-166080 GCA_963575745.1 Prorocentrum cordatum
CCCACGCCCTCCCCCTCTGACTTGCCTCCGTCTCCGACCCGTGCCTCGATTGGTTCGAGTGCAAGCGCACGTCGACGGGCGAGCGCGGATATGGACGAGAGCTGGAGAGGAAAGACGAGGCGGCAGCAAAGAAACTCCTTCTCCATCTCCTCCTTCACTTTCTCCTCCTCCTCCTCCTCCTCCTCGTCCTGCTCCTCATCTTCATCCTTCTCCTCCTCCTCCTCCTCCTGCTCCTCCTCCTCCTCTTCCTTTTCCTCCTCCTCCTCCTCCTCCTCATCCTCCGCCCCCTTCTTCTCCTCTCCGTCGAACTTCCCCCTCGAACTTCGCCCTCCTCCAACAGACTGGGCGGCGCACCCGGCGCCGGACGCCGACCCGCCGGGGCTCGACGTCGGCCTCGGCGACGCGGAGGGCGTCGCGGCCTATGGGAGGCGGGGCGCGCAGGGAGCCGCCGCCGCCGGCCGCCCGCCTCGTCGGGCTCTGCCGTCGAGCGTGCTCCCGTCGGAAGGGCGGCCCTGTCGCTTGGGGGGGGAGATCGGTGGCACCGTCCAATGCGAGCGCTGACCGACGTCGCCGACGGGATCGGCGGCGCCGTGGGCAACGGGCGGAGGCGTGGGCCGCAGGCGACGGGCGGAGGCGTGGGGGGAAGGCGACGGGCGGAGGCGTGGGCGAGGGTGACGAAGGGGCAGGGCGGAGGCGTGGGCGAGGGGTGAGGAACCGAAGGGCGACGGGGAGCGGCAGGGCGGGGATGCGCAGGAGTGGCGAGACGACGGCGAGCTTCTCTTCGTCGCCTTGGTATTGGTGTTGTACCTCCCCCTCCTCCGCCTCCTCCTCATCCTCTTCCTCTCGGCTCTCTTCTGTTCCTCCTCATTCTCGTCCTCGTCCTCCTCATGCTCACGTTCTTTGGTGTGCAAGGCACGCCCGTGCTCAAGTTGCGAATGATGCACGCGCACCTGTATAAGCACACGCGAACACGCGTATGTGCATGTGTGATATATTGATGCGCATCTACTTACACATTCTTACGTCTACGCGTACGCATTTACATGCACAACTGCATATAAATACACACATACCGAACTTTGCATCCACGTTTGCATACACATATACATATACCGCGCCTTCCCGTGTGACTTTTTCGGGCCCAAGGGGGGGGGTCCCAAGACGGACTCGAATCGATGAACGATCGGTCCAAGACGCCTAACATTGCATGAAGACGGCTGAAGAGGCGCTCAAGACGCCCCAAGAGAGGTCCAAGAGGCGCAGGGGATGGGTCCCTCAGAGCGAACTCTATGGGTGCTAGGGTCGGAAAGTGGCAGGCGTGGCACTTCATCGATACCAGAAGCGGTGCGCAGGGGGTGGTCCCTCAGCGCGGCCACTATGCGTGCCAGGGCCAGAGAGCGTGGTAGGCGTGGCACTTCCTCAACACTAGAGGGGGTGCGCAAGGGGTGGTCCCTCAGCGCGGCTTTTCTGTGTGCCAAGGTCGGAAAACATGACAAGCTGACACTTCCTCAACACCGGAAAAGGTGTGCGCAAAGGGTGGTCCTTCAGCTCGGCCTCTATGCGTGCCAGGGTCGGAAAGCGTAGCAGGCGTGGCACTTTCTCAACATCAGAAGGGGGTGCGCAGGGCTTGGTCCCTCAGCGCGGTCTCTATGCGTGCCAAGTTCGCATAGACCTAGCAAGCGTGGCACTTCCTCAACACCAAAAGGGGGTGCGCAAACGGTGGTCCCTCAGCGCGGTCTCTATGTGCGCCAGGGTCAGAAAGCGTAGCAGGCGTGGCACTTCCTCAACACCAGAAGGGGGTGCGCAGGGGGTGGTCCCTCAGCACGGTCTCGATGCGTGCCGAGGTCACATAGACCTAGCAGGCGTGGCACTTCCTCAACTCCAGAAGGGGGTGCGCAAACGGTGGTCCCTCAGCTCGGCCTCTATGCGCGCCAGGGTCAGAAAGCGTGGCAGGAGTGGCAGTTCCTCAACATCGGAAGGGGGTGCGCAGGGGGTGGTCCCTCAGCGCGGTCTCTATGCGTGCCAGGGTCGGAAAGCGTACCAGGCGTGGCACTTCCTCAACACCAGAAGGGGGTGCGCAGGGAGGGGTCCCTCAGCGCGGTCTCTATGTGCGCCAGGGTCGCATAGACCTAGCAGGCGTGGCACTTTCTCAACACCAGAGGGGGTGCGCAGGGGGTGGTCCCCCAGCGCGGTGTCTATCCACAACGCATTGTGTCGACGCCAGGAAGGGGTGCGCAGGGGGTGGTCTTTCAGCGTGGTGTCAGTCCACGACACTGTCGCAAAGCTTAGCAGGCGTGGCACTGTCTCGACGCCAGAGGGGGTGCGCAGGGCGCGTTCACATAGAACATGCCCAAGTCAAGATACAACGTACATGCGAAGCGATGACAGAAGAGTTGAACCACGCATGTGGGGTTCCTCTTCGCGTATCCCCACCAGTTTTCCTCCCCCCGCTGTCCCCTCCTCGGCTCCCTTCCTTCCCCTTGGCGCAATTGGCTCGTAGCTTGCTTGCTGCGACCTTGACGGCGCCTGGCGTCCTCCTGTGCGCTCGCGATCAAACCCGTATCCCCACCAGCCCATTCAGAAATCCTGGCCTTCAGAGTTGACGGGAAAAGGGACGAGGAGGCACATCTAGGGAAACAAAGCGAGCAAGGGCGTGGCCTTGGAAGCCCTCTTCGGGCCATCCCTGGGTGCCGCGTGTGGGCGAGGGGAAGAGGAGGAGGAGGAGGAGGAGGAGGAGGAGGAGGAGGAGGAGGAAGACGAGGAGTACGAGGAGGACGAGGACGCCGATGAGGACGAGGATGAGGAGGACGAGGACTAGGATGAGGACGACGCGGACGAGGACTCATGGAACCATCTAGAGGTATTCTCTATCGGATGCTGCTGCTGCAGCTGCTGCGGCCAGTGCTCTCTGGGAATGTTTGGAGCCCTCTTGGAACCCTCTTGGTAACCCTGGCAGGCTTCTTGGGATCATCGTGGAGGCCATCGATTACAAGATGGGGGGATCCCCAACTCAGCTCCCCCCTCCGGAGCCAGCAATCCGCTTCTTTGGGCTCTCTTGGAGCGCTCTTGGGCGCTCTTGGAGCGGTCTTGGGGCCGTTTGGAGCATCTTGGGAGCCATCTTGAGCCAGCTTGGGCTATCTGGGCCATCTTGGAGGTCATCTTGGGCTCTCTGAGCCGCTCGGGAGCCCTCTTGGGACCCCCTTGGAGCCCTCTTGGGGCTCTCTTGGGGCTCTCTTGGGAGCCCTGGAGCGCCTCTTGGGGCAATCTTCGAGGCTATCGATCAAAGGAGGGGGGGTCCCGATCGAGGCCCCCCCCTCGCGGGCCACGATCCTCGTGAGGGGTGTCAAACATTTTCCTCGCCCCGTGGGCCGAAAAAGGGCCCTCCAACAACCCGCGGAACCTCCCCAAAAGTCCAGGGGAGGGGATAGGGAGAGGGGTAAACCCCTCCCCGAAGGAGGGGAAGAGGGGTTTTTGGGAGAGGAAGTAATCAATATCGTTCGACCACCTACGCCCAGAGGGCTGGTGGGATTGGTTCCTCGATCTTGGGCCCCCTCTGGCTCTGTGGCCCGAGCCACAGTGCGGTGTGTGGGGGGGGGGGGAGTGGTGAGGAGTGAGTGGAAGAGGAAAGGGGGGAGCGGAGGGGGCGGGTGTGTGGTGGGGCGTGGATTCGGGCGAGCATGGGAGGAGGAGGAGGAGGAGGGGGGAGGAGAGGATGAGGAGGAGTAGGAGGAGGAGGAGGAGGAGGAGGAGGCGGAGGAGGGCGGAGGAGGAGGAGGAGGAGGGGGGAGGGGAGAGGAGGGAGGGGGAGTGGGAGGGGGAGGGGGAGGGGGGACGGCGAGGCCGAGTGGAAGAGGGGTGCGCTGCTGGGGCGGCGCGGGGGCGCCTTCTGCGCGCCGCCGTGCGCCGGCGGCGTTGAGGCGCAGCCGCCCATGGCGCGGTGCGGGGAGGCGGCCCGGGCGAAGCGCGCGCGCGCGCTCGCCGCGCGGGGGGGGGGGCGGGAACGGGCCGGTCGGGCCGGGCTGGGTGCAGCTGGTCGGGAGGCGAGGGTCGGGCGCTGGTTCTACGGGGAGGGCGAAGACTGGGGGAGGGGGGCGTGCGCCTGTCGCGCTCCTGGTGGGCCCCAGCGGTCCCCTTCAGGGGCCCTTCCGGGCACAAGGGGTGCGCCTTCTGCCACCCCCCGGCGCATCGTGCCCCCCACTGCGCAACGCCTGGGCTGGGCGAACCGCGCACGCGCCCGGGGGAGGATCGGATTTGTTCGGGCTTGCCGGCTGCAGCTCCAGGGGTGCGTCAAGGGGTGGAGGGGCAGGCAGGGAGTGGCAGGGGGGGAGCGGCACGTGGGGCAGGGGCAGGGGGGAGGGAGGGAGGGGAAGGGGGATGGGAGGGATGAAGCGAAAAGGAGGGTGGAGGGGGGGAGGAAGCAAGGAGGGTGGAGGGGGGGAGGAAGCAAGGAATAGGGGGGAGGGGAGAGGGGATCAAGGGAGAGGGAAGAGGGGGGATGACGTGGAGGGGGATGGAGGAGAGGAGGGAGGAGTGCGAACGGAGGAGTATGAGGCAAGGGAGGGAGGGAGAGAGGAACGGGTTCTGGGGAAGCCTTAGGGGCTCCAGACGGTTTCGAAAGCCTCCGAGTGCCATGAGTGGTGGGTGAAGAGGAACGGACAGATCGGAGAGGCCGCTGTCATGCCACTGTCTGCGCCGCCAAGCCTCCCCATCCCTCCTCGTGACTAATCTTCCTGCTCGTGTCTCCTTGGCGTCCGTGAGGGTGGCCTCCGTGAGAGCTTGAAAGAAGGAAAAGGGACCATGAGATCTGGGGAACTGCCATGCCCCCCCTCCCGATCACCACCCCCTTGGCCGCCGCCGACCATCTGCATCGTCCAGAGCCCGCCAGAGCACAGGAGAACACGCCACGAAACGGCCAGGATTCAGCCAACAACCGACACGCAACGGAACCCCCGTGAGCAACGCCCCCTCCTCCTCCTCCTCCTCCTCCTCCTCCTCCTCCTCCTCCTCCTCCCCGCCTCCCTCCTCCTCCCTCTGTGGTCCGTCCTCCGTCGTCGCCATCGCCCCGCCAGCCCCTTTGCCGTCGGCGCCGCCTGGCGCTCTCGGCCCCAGCGGCGCGGGGGGAGGCGGGGGGGGGGGGGGGGGGGGGGGGGGCGTTTCCTCGGGCACGGTCGGCATGATGACGTTGATGCCGTCCTGGGCCAGCGCCTGCTAGGGGCGAGGGGGGGGAGGAGGGGCGAGGGGAGGGAGGGAGCGGAGGGAGAAGAACGAGAAGGGAGGAGGAGGGAGGATCAGGGAGGGAAGGGAGGATGAAGGCAGGGACGCGAGGGAATTGAAGACGAGGGAACTTGCCTCTCACCACTTTCCGCTGTTCCTCTTTCTCTCTCGCTCTCTCTCTCTCTCTCACTCTCTCGCTCTCATTATGGCTCTCACCCTCGCTCTCTCTCTATCCCTCTCTTCTCTTTCTCTCTCGCTCTCTCGCTCTCTTTCTCTCGCTCTGTTACTTACATCGAACAAAAGCAACCGGGAACGGCAGGTCGATCACTTCGCTGTCCCTCAAGAGGGTTATCCCAATCACGCGACTCATGGAGAAACGGACACAACGAGACACGTGCGCTGCACGTCGGAGAAAGCATAGCATCGCGAGTTGACATGAGCCACTGCAGCGAAAGGAGGCGCGTAGACAACAGGACTCAGTGGCAATTCAAACGGCGGCAGCTGGGTTCATGCAGTGCAGAAACAATATGTCACCAAGGCTTTGAGGAGGAAGCGGAGGAGAGGGTCGTGGCACGATGGATGCATCTCACGCGCATCACCATACTCACTCTCGTGCTGTCTCTCTCCGTCCGTCGTTATCTCGCTCTGTGCTCTCTCTCTCTCTCTCTCGCTTTCTCTCTCTCTCTCTTTCTGTATATGTTTGTCTCTCCTCTCTATTTCTCTATATCTCAATCTCTCTCTCTCTCTCTCTCTCAACTCTCTCACTCCCCTCTCTCTCTCGTTCTCTCTCTCCCTTCTCTCTTCTGGCTTGCTGGCCTGACGCCACTCCCAACGCCCCGACCCAGGAGAGGCGCGCATTGCGCCGCAAGGGGTGATGTGTTTCCCCCTTATTCGCCAGCTGCATATCGGTGAGATTTATTGCCTGGCTGGTATTCGTTAACTAATCGTTCTCTCCTTCTCTCTCATCTTCTCTCTCTCTCTCTCTCTCTCTCTCCTTCTCTCACAATGTTTTTTCTCATTATCCTCTTTCTCCTTCTCTCCCTCTCTCTCTGTCCCTGTCTCTCCAACGCATGTGCACCCCACGCAACAATACATGCCCCCCCCCGAGAACAATCGGAACTGTTCCGAATCCCACCAGCCCTCTGGGCATGAATGATTCAGGGCGGTTCCTCTTCCATCCTCGCGTTTCCCCTTCGGGTAGGGGTTTACCCTCCCACTGCCCCCTCCCCCTGGACCTGGACGGGAGGTTCCGCAAGGGGGTCGAGCATCCAAGAGGGCCTCGACGAAGAAGCCCAACTCACTGATCTTACTCAGGCTGTGGCCACAGCTTGGCCTCCTGGGGAGGGGGGGCCTGATTTAAGACGGCCCGTGCTTCGATCGATCTCTTCCAAACATGGCTCCAAGAGGGAGCTCGAGGTTCGCCAGGGTGCCCCAAGGCGGCCCCGAGAGGTGCCCAGGAGGCCCTAAGAGGCCAAGAGGCCAAGAGGCCTCCAAGATGCTCTCAAGAGGCTCCCAAGCGACCCAGACGATGCCCCAAGAACCCCCACCCAGATGCACAAACGACGCCCAAGAGGGAGGCCTCGGCGAGAAGGCCAAACTTATTGATTGTACCACGGTTGTGGCCACAACCGAGGGGTTGGAGCGTCCAAAACGGCCTCGGCGAAGGAGAGCCCAAGTCATTGCTGGTACTAAGGTGCTGGCCACATGTTGGCCTCCTGGGGGGGGGCGCCTCCCTTGATCCTTCCAAGATGGCCCCAAGGTGGACCCCGAGGCTCCCAAGAAGGCCCCGAGAGGCGCCCAGGCCCCAGGAGGCCCCCAAGGTGCCCCCACGGTGCCCCCACGATGCCCCCAGAAAGCCCCTAAGGGACTCCCAAGGGACCCCCAAGAAGACCGAGGAGGCTCCCCCGAGGCGCGCAAGGCGCTTCATGAAACCCCCAAGACCGCCAACGAGGCCCCCCAGGATGCCCCAAGAGGCTCACGACAAGCTTTCAAGACACATCCAAAGAGGCCCAAGAGGCATCTGGCCTTTCTGTTCGCCCTCCTCCTTTTCTTCCTCATCCGCCTAATCATCCTCGTCTTCCTCCCTCGCACCTTACCCCTCCCCCTCCTCTTCCTGCTCCTCCTCCTCCTCCTGCTCCTGCTCCTGCTCCTCCTCCTGCTCCTGCTCCTGCTCCTGCTCCTCGTCCTCCTCCTCCTCCTCCACCTCCCACTCCTCTGCTTCCTCCTCCATCCTCCCCCTCTTAGGGTATCACGGCCTCCAGGCCGTTCTTCCATGGCGTGCTCCCCCACATGCCTGATCAGGGCAACTCGCCTGGACATCGCTTCTGGACTATAAAGCAAGCGCATCCTCCCCCCTTCCTCCTCCTGCTCCTCACGGAGGAGCCACTCACCACGGGGGAGAAGGCACCTTTGCATCGTCCATCCCGAGCGCCCGCGCTAGCACCAGCATCTGCGGGTAGCGGCTCTTGAGACCGAGCGCGATGCTGCGGCCGCGCCAGACACGGACATGGGGGTGAACAAAACGGTGAGGCATCCTCCCTCCGCCTCCTCCTTGACCTCCCAATTGTCGTTTTTCTTTTCTCGGCCCTGGGGAGGACTGAAAGGGAATACACACCATGGTGGAGGGAACACCTGCATGCACAGACACCTTGCCTGGGGTTCGCGCGGATGTCTTGGATTTGCGTTGGACCCTGGGGTCCAGCAGTGCTGGACAATCCGCACGGACATCCGAAACCTGATGATTGCGCATACGCTTCTGCATTCGAAAGCAGGAGTGCTTGGGGGGAAATGACGAGGAGCACCGGGCGAAGAGGGAGAAGGATATTGGAGGTATATGGCGTCCGATCGGATGGGGTCGAACGAACGGGACGAGTCGCCGATATCGCCGATGCATCCGCGCCGTTAGTGCGGAGAAAATCGGGCTCCACATCGAGCTGCATCGCCGATGCATCGGCGATGCGGCACGAATTCGGCACCACTCACTCGGACCCGTCGGGGAAGCCCGGGGAAACGGGAAGAGGAATTGGAATCGGGGCGGCGAACCAAATCAGGAGCGGGAAGGCACAAGTGTGCATGATGATGGGGAGGAGGAAATGAAGGAGGAAAACGAAGATGACAACAATGACCACCACCATGACAGCGATTACGAAAGTTGCCGGGGAAAAACGCAGGACGCGGGCGGATGCGAGGAGGAAACCAAGGGGGGGCCGAGGATGAACACAATGAGCAGCAGGATGCGCCACCGTGTCGTCTGGCACGCACGTGGAGGCGCGGCTGAACGCCCAGGGTCTTCTGAAAAGGGGCCCTCCCCTCCTCATCACAGCCAGCCGCGTGCGCCGCACCCCCATCCTCCGACGTCACCAGAAGCATTCACACATTAACTTGTAGTCGGCCCGTATCGTAAGAATGCGCGATAAAGGTACAAGGGCCTTGGACGCCCACTTCGAAGCTTTACGAGCGTGGCGCGGCCAACCAAATTGGCCAAGGATGGGGAAGGGGCAAGGATGCAACGGTACCCTTGGGAAGGTTGCCCATCCTTACAATTCGGGTTGACCGCATCGCAGACAAAGTGTGGAGGCGGATGGGCGCCTGAGACGTCGGCCCCCGAGAACGACCCCATCAGATTGCCGATGCGGTTACGAAGCTGGACCTGCTGATGGGGGTGGCGTTCGTGATATCGGCATGGTGACGTGCACGCGCTTGGAACAACAATAGGGACCGAACGACCCCACTCCTGGCAGCTGGAATGGTGAGCAGCCAATGGCCCTGCCAAATTTTATGGACCTTTGTGCCAGGACAGATCACCTGGGCGACACAACACGAAGGGACGTGCCCAGGGGGCCTGCATGAATTTGCATTCAGTCGGAACTCGCAGCATGAATGGCGGCACAGACCCGCCCCAGGCGTCACATCTGCGCCGCCGTTGCGAAGCGCCTCGAGATGCCACCCCGAGACACGGCTACCGGCACCACCCCACACTCTTTGGACCTAGGACAGGTGGAATGGTGAGCTGGAACGATCCAAGCGAGGGGCCCGAGAGGGGGATCTATAGGCACGAACATACCACATATTGGATTCGAGCGACAGGAGAAGGGCAAACTAAATAGAACCGTAAGGAAAAAACACGTCGGGTTCGAGCCAAAGGAGAAACACCACTCCAAAGGCACATCTGTGAAACACGCAAAAGCCGGGCCACAGGAAAAGGGCAATCCAGAGGCACACGCGTACCACATAGCATTCGAGCCCCAAGAAATGACAATACATACATATATATATATATATATATATATATTGGATCATCGGTAAAACACATAGGACACGAACCTCTGGACAGGGGCAATCTACAAGAACACATGTACAACACACAGAATTCGAGCCCTCAGATAAAGGCATTCTATAGGCACATAACCCTGGCAAGCAAACAGTAAACCCCCCGGCGATATCGCTAGCACAGAAAATAAAATAAATAATTATTTTGGGCGGCGCCCTCCGGCGATATCGTTAGCACATAAAAAATAAATAAAATAAGTAATTAATTAATTTGCCCCCCCCCGGCCCGAAGCTGGCGGCAACGCGAGGCGACAGCCTGAAGAACCAACGCGCACGAACGCTTGCCAATGCAGTCCCGCCTTGCTAGAACACTGGGAAACTGACGCGCATCGGAAATCAAAGGTAAATCAAAAATGACAAACAATGAAATCACCGCAAGCAACTATACTTGAAAGGACCCCCCAAAGGAATCCTAGAGGAATCTCAGAAGGAAGCCCACGCAGAATCTCAAAGGATCCCTATTGGAAATTCAAAGTAATCTCAAAGGAACCCCACAGAAATCGCAAAGGGATCTCAGCGGCAGCTCAAACGAACCACGAAGGAATCTAAGGAATCTGGAAAACGCGGGCTCGCGTGGACATAAGCAAACCCTATTGCGGCCGCAATAGGGAAATTGTTTTTTTCACGGGGTCCTATGGGAGAGTCCACGGAGGGATATCGCAGACGGATTCCGCGAACCCCCCCGCGATATGTTAGCACATTTATTGAAAATAAAATAATCCACAGGCACCGGAGGTCGATGTGATGCTCCCTTCAGGGATTGTCGAAGGAATATCAGAGGAACTTGAAAGAACCCCCAAAGGAATCCCATAAGAATATCACAAGGAATCGCACGCATGATATCGAAGGAACCAATGGAAGTTCAAAGCAATCTCAAAGGAGCCCAACAGAAATGTCAAAGGCATCTCAGCGGCAGCTCAAACGAACCACAAAGGAATCTAAGGAATTTGGAAAACGCGGGCTCGCGTGGACATAAGCAATCCCTATTGCGACCGCACTAGGGAAATTGATTCTTTCAGGGGATCCTATGGGAGAGTCCACGGAGAGATTTCGCAGACGCATTCCGCGAACCCCCCCGCGATATGTTAGCACATTTATTAAAAATAAAATAATCCACCGGCCCCGGATGTCGATGTGATGCTCTCTTGAGCAATGGGGCATCAAAGGGATATGACCAGAGCCTCAAGGGACCCCCAGAATAACATCAAAGGAACACCAGAGGAGTCTCAAAGGAGTCCCAAAATAATCACATTTTGATTCTTTCAGGGGATCCTATGGGAGAGTCCACGGAGAGATTTCGCAGACGCATTCCGCGACCCCCCCCGCGATATGTTAGCACATGTATTAAATATAATGTAATCCACCGGCCCCGGATGGGGCATCAAAGGGATATGACCGGAGCCTCAAGGGACCCTCAGAATAACATCAAAGGAACACCAGAGGAGTCTCAAAGGAGCCCCAAAATAATCACAATGGAAACGGCAAGGAATCTCAAAAGAAGCCAATCGGAGTATCAGAGGAATCTCTGAGGAATCTCACAGAAACGCACAGAATCACAGGAAGCGACTCTGGGCAGGTGTGCCTTGTCGCTGGGCTCTGGACTACAAGGGGACCGGGCATTCAGAGGCTTGTGGAGGCCTTTCTGGATGCCTCCTGGGAACCTCCGGGGACCTCCCCTCCGCGGACCTCTGGTGACCTGCGGGGGATATCGCTTCCGCCCCGGCCCCGGTGCCGGAAGCGTTATAATTTCCTCTGATGAAGGGGGGGGGGGGGGGAGGGGGGTTTACTGATTGCTTCCCAGGGTTACGTAAACAGGCACGGGCTTCGAGCCACACGAAGGGGACAATTTATAGGCACATACGTAAAGCACACAGAACTCGAGCCCCGAGCGAGGGGCAATCCTTCGGCACATTCGTACACACTTAGGGTTCGAGCCACAAGAGAGGGGCAGTCGATAGGCACATACGTATTACACATAGAACTCGAGCCACATGAGGGGACAGCACATAGGAAAACGAAAAACACCTCGGATTCGAGCCACAGGAGAGGGGCAATCGATATACCAAAGCAACAAACTGGATTCGAGTCACTAGAAAGGGGCAATCGATAGGCACATACGTAGAAACACATGATAATCGAGCAACAGGAGAGGGCACATCTATAGACACATACATAAAACACGTAGGACTCGAGTCATAGGAGAAGGGGGTGTGAGGCCCTGGGAGGAGCGCCGCGCGCATTCGTTTTTACAAGTTGCAAGAGTTTCGTGGATTGGGGGCGGGCCGTTTTCAATCTGTGGGTCTCGGCTTAGCGCCGCGCGCACTCGTTGTAAACATTTGCCAGAGCTTCATGGGTTGAGGGCGGGTCGTTTTGAAACGTGGCTCTCGCCTTGGCACCGCGCACATTCGTCTTACACATGAACAAGAGTTTCACGGATTCCGATGGTTAACGTACCATCAAAAAGGGCGTGTTGGAACGGTTCAGGGCTGCCCGGGCGCAACAACTACGCGGATTCGCTACCCTGAACTCCCAGGAATAATGACTGGCACGATTCAAGAAACTCAAGGCGCAACAATCAAGATCATTCGTGGTATTGAAGTCCCGAGCATGCTGTTTTGGCACGCTTCAGGGTCTTCAAACAGTTGTCTTCCAACGAGACACATCATTCGGTGGCAATGGACACTTGCGGGATCCTATGAAGAGGGCATATTTGGGAGTGGGTTTACTCCAACATCGTTTGGTGAGTCGTAGGTCAACACTGGTTTTTCTCCTTATCCTGCTCCTCCTCCTCCTTCTCCTCCTCCTCCTCTCCCTCCTCCTTCCTCCTCCCTCCTCCTCGTCCTCCTCATCCTCGTCCTCCTCCTCCCTCCTCCTCCTCCTCCTCCTCCTCCTTCTCCTCTCCCTACCCGTCATCCTCCATCCTCCTCCTCCTCCCTCTTGCTCTACTCCCTCCCCCTCCCCTCCTCCCTCCTCCTCCTCCCCCTCCTCCTCATCCTCCATCCTCCTCCTCCTCCTCCTCCTCCTCCTCCTCCTACTCCTCCTCCCCTCCCTCCTCTCCTCCCTCCTCCCTCCTCCTCCTCCCTCCCTCTCCTCCTCCCTCCTCCTCTCCTCCTCCTCCTCCTCCTCCTCCCTCCTTCTCCTCCCTCCTCCCTCCGCTCCTCCTCCCCTCCTCCTCCTCCTCCTCCTCCTCCTCCCTCCTCCTCCGCCTCTCCTCCTCCCTCCTCCTCCTCCTCCTCCTCCTCCTCCTCCTTCCTCCTCCTTCCCTCCCTCCTCCTCCTCCTCCTCCTCCCTCCTCCTCCTCCTCCTCCCCTCCTCCTCTCCTCCTCCTCCTCCTCCTCCTCTCCTACTCCTCCTCCTCCTCCCTCCTTCTCCTCCTCCTCCTCCTCCTCCTCCTCCTCCTCTTCCTCCTCCCTCCAGCCCCCAACCCCTTCTGGAGGCCAAGGCCCCAGCGGGCCAGGGGGGAGGCCCGCCGCCTGTTGCGCATGGCGATGTTCTTCCTCTCCGACAGAGTGATCACCACCTCTCGGCGCGCGCGTGGCGTCCTCCTCTTTCGGGAAAAAGAAATGCAATGGGAGCTCGACCGCAAGAAAACTTCCGCAAGAAACCCCACCCTGAGACCCTAGGACGTCCATTGATTTTTTTGGTGTGGGAACGTCACGCTTTCCACAGCAAAGCCATCGACACCCAAGAAACCCAGGGCACCATGGAGGCAAGCAGGGTGTTTCTTGGCATGGGTTTCCACTGTAAGACGAGGCAAATATGAAGATGGACTTGGACCACGATCAATCGGAAAGCTCTGAGATCTGGCGGTTCTGGAGGAGGATGTCTCGGGCGCTTCTCGGAGCGTTGCAGAACGCTCTGAGAGCGTGCCGGAGCGCTCTGAGAGCGGATTTGTCCTCGTCCTAGCCCCGCCCGAGGAGGACGACGAGGGGCAGGAGGGCGGGGGTGGGTGGTCAAGAGTCCGGGGCCTGTTTGAGTCCAACACCCGCGTCCAGGAAGAGACGGGGTCAACGCATCAGGACTACGCGCGGAGCGCCCCGCGGACCGCAATCCGCGTCGCGGTTTCGGCGATGAGCGAGGGGGAAGGGGATGCGGGGGGGAGGGAGGGGGGAGGAGCGGGGGAGGGGCCCCGGAGAGGGGGGGCGGAGGGAGGGGGGAGGAGGGCAAGCTGGGCGCGCTCGCGCTAGATCTGGCGTCTTATCCTTCCCATCTTCCCATCCGCCCCTTTCTGGTGTGCTCGATCCTCAGCTTCTGGGAGGACCCCATCGTGTTATGAGCAATCGGAGAAAAGAAGTTGCGTACACAAGATGAGGGCGAGGAGGAGGAGGACGAGGAGGAGGGGAGGAGGAGGATGAGGCGGAAGGGGCTGATGAGCAGGAGGATCAGCAGTAGGCAACAAGAATAATGAGGATAAGGAGGAGGAGGAGGACGAGGACGAACAGCAGCAGCAGCGGGAACTGGGAAGGAAGGAAGGAGCGCGAAGAGCGGGATGACCACGGGAAGACGGAGAAGGGGAACGGAAGGGGGGGCGATGCCGATGAGGAAGGACTCGGCTCCATAACAAAAAGGCCCGCGCCAGGGCGACAACGCCATCCTGAACGACGGAAACAGAGCGCAGATCCCAAAATGAGGCCAGCGCTGCTGCGGCTTTGGGGGCCGTTTCGGGGCGTCTTTGGCTGTCTTGGCGTCCTCTTGGGCCGTCTGGGCGCCCCCTTGGAGGCCTTTTGGGCCGTCCTGGGGCGGTCTTGGGGGGGGCCCTTGGGCTGTCTTGGAGCGTCGGAAGCCCGAAAAGGGCGAGCAGGCTGAAATCCTGCAACAGCCACTTGGAAATCCATGATCTTGGCTCTTGCAGCTGGCCGCCGCCTCTGTGGCGGACCCCCCTCCCGCACCGCCGGGCCGCGGCCACCTGCCGGGTGGACAAGCGCGCTGCCCTGCTCTGCTCGCAAATGGCCTGGATCCGCCGCGGCGGCTTTACGCTACGTGACATTCGGCAGGACCTGATTTTTCCCTTGCCGTTTGCGAGAAGGCACTTTGCAACTAGTGGAACGCGCTCGGTGCGCAGGGACCGACCGTCCCGGCATTCCTATAGTCCTACCACGAAATGTTCGTAGAACCCAAAAATGTTCTAATAACAAAACAAAACTCTTAGAACATAAGCCCGGTGCGACAAAACAAGACAGACCCCGCCAGAAATGTTCCAAGAACATTTCGTGGGAACTACAGAAGGTTCTTAGAACTTGAAGGTCGCTGGGGGGCAGCGCTGTTTCCAAGGCCAAATCCCCGTACGCTCGGCGGGCGCGCTTGATCGGTCAACAGCAATCCTTCCAGCCGCCCTTCGCGAGAAGCTCTGATCTCAGGTTTAGCTCCTGCCGACGATGGGGCTGCTCGTGCTTGCTCTTGCACTACAGAAGCACTGCCCTCTCCCCCGTCGCCCCAGAAACACAGGTCGCGTTCGCTGCGCCTCTCAGCGAGCTTCAACCCTGGCTGACCCTCGTTTGCATTGAGGAGGAGGAGGAGGAGGAGGAGGAGGAAGAGGAGGAGGAGAGGAGGAGGGAGGAGGAGGGAGGAGGGAGGAGGAGGAGGTAGGAGGGAGGAGGAGGGAGGAGGAGGGAGGAGGAGGGAGGAGGAGGGAGGAGGAGGGAGGAGGAGGGAGGGTGCGCGGGGGCCACCTCGGCCGCCCGGCGGGGGGCGGGAGCCCGCTCCCGCCCCCCGCGGCGGCACCTCGGGGCCGGCAGCCGCGGGGGCCGCCTCGGCCGGCGGGGGCCCTGCCCCACGGCGGGCAGCCGAGGCGCCGAGGGGGGAAGGGACCACGCTGAAGGGGCCCGGGGACACACAAGTAAATACACACAGATAAAATGATTTCCCATCTTGTCTTCTATTTTCTGGGTTCTGTCTTCCCCGCCACTTCCCAAATTTTCCTATATGTTCTAGGGGATCGACGATTCATGGTGTCTGTGTGTTTTTTTCCCCTCCTGACACGTGGGCGGCGAGGAGAGGCGGGCCTTACCCATCGGTCGCAAGGAGCAGGAAGAACCCATGAAGCAGGGAGGCGTTGAAAATGGATCGGGTTCCGTCCGCCCCCGAAGGAGTTCGGAGAAGGTGAAGTCACTGGATCGCTGAAGTAGGAAGGCGCCTCACGTAGGCTGGAATCTGGGAGTCAAAAAGTACAGATGTTCAACGAACCTTCTGCAAGAAACCCAACCCTGAGACCCCAGGCCGCCCATTGATTTTTGCTGCGGGAACCTCTCGCCTGCCACAGCAAAACCCTCGAAGCCCAAGAAGTCAAGGGCACCTTGGAGGCAACCAGGGTGTTTCTTGGCATGGGTCGCCACTGTACGCAAGTTGACGCAGAGACCTCACGCCGCAGCCTGCGCGGGCCGCAGGCGCGGCACGCCACATCGGAGACGAGGGCGGTCACGCGCGACCTCACGCAAGCTTGCGCGCCAATGTCGGCGCAGACGACCCCGCTTTGCTGCGTCGCTCCCTTGGGGCTCGGGAGGGGGCCATGAGCTTCGAATCGTCCCCCCGAGCTGGGCCGGGGAACCCTTTGAGAGTGGCCGAGGCCGGAGCCGTGGCCAGAAGGACCCCCCCCCCCGCTCCTTCTGGCCACCGTGGCTCCGCCACTGCGCAGGGCACGACGGCGGCGACGGGGGCCCGCGGACTCCGACGACGGGGAACGGTGACGGCGACGGCGGCGGTGATGGCGGCGAGGGCAACGACGGCACGAGCTGGCAATTCAAGACGGGTGCCACTGCAAACGGGGGTCAACCAGAGCGCCGGAACTTGGTGGATCCTGCAAAGCCAGGTTTGCATTGACCCTGGCTAACCGCGCGGGAAGATCCTGCAGGGTCCTGCAAAGCCTGACTGACCTGGGCTGACATTGACCCGGGGCAGTGGAAGCCCGAATGAGGAGCCCACCGGCGGCGATGCCGGCGACGGCAATGACGACAACGGCGGCGGCGGCGCCGGTAACGACGGCGGGGAAAACGGCGACGGTGGAGGTCAGGGCGACAATGCTGACGGCGACGGCGGCGGTGCCACACACGCGTGCGGCAGGGGTCGCCACCATCTTAGCCATCGACAGCATGCTCTGCGAGCGCCCATCGGCCTGGGGGGTTCTTCTCCCTCCTCATTATCCTCCTTTCCGTTTTCCTGTTCCTCCTCCTCGACAAACTAAGGTTGGCGAAAATGGGACGATGAGGAAGGACGAGGACGGAGATATCATAGGATGGCGCGGACGAAAAGGGAGAAGATTACGCTTTCGTCTGCAAGCCGCCGCGAACCCCTCCACTTCCTCCCTTTTCCGCCTCGTCCTCCTCCCCTTGCTCTTCCTCCTCCGGTTCCTCCTCCTCCTCCTCTTCCTCCTCGGCCCCATCAACAAGCCCGCGTTGGGTCTGGTGTCGAGCCGACTGGTAGCTCGTAATACGTACCGGATCTCATCGGCGGCAGGTAACTAGGCCTTGGCCAACGAGCGGTCCATGTGGTTGTCCCCTAAACACGCCAATGGCATCAATTATGAAACTATGGGGTTTTATGCCGAGTGAAACATGGCATCTACTGCCGAGGATTATGTGGGACCCCATGAAAACATGTACCCCTCCGTTCGTGCAGACGGCTTAGCTGGCCGCGAAACTTTGGAACGACGACGGTCAGCAATAATAGGAATACAATCACCATCATAAGAACCAGAGATGGGTTCAGCATCCCGCCAGGGAAAGCGATGGCTGAGCCGCAGATCCCTGGAGGGTCCGCCACACATGTCCCAGGGTGTTGGCTCGATATTTGCAGCGAGATCCGAAAGGACACTTCTGAGTCTCCTGCCGATGCCAATGAAGCGTTTTGCCTTTGCCGCTGCCCTTGCAATGTTTTCCCACATTTTCAGCGGCGGAGCTAGCTGGCTTCTGCGTTCGCTCACCCCCCAGACTCCCCCTGTCTTTGCCAACGACTCCTCCCATCTAGCTGTTCTCCACATCCCAACAACGGTCAGCCCCCGGCGCTGTTGGTAACAGGGGCGGTGTTGCTTTGGGCCAGTCAATGTCTCCCCCGAGAAAGGCCGAACTCACGACTGCAGATTGCGTCTATCGGGTCGGGCGAAAGGGGGGGATAGCAAAGGGGGGGTTTGAGAATCAGCTCACGTAGCTGATTTTCCCGGCGCCTCCCGGCGCCGGAGGCGGCCATGTATCGAGGAATGGGCCCCTCGGTGGGGCCGAACCCAGCTGCATGCAGCTAATTTCGTAACCCCCCCTTTCCCAATCCCCCCCTTTCGCCCGGCCCGAGTCTAGCGTGCGGGGCCCCGAGATGGCTCAGACCCGCCTGGGCTCGGATGGTCCGGGCGGGGCAGCGCGGCTCTGCCCTCCTCCGCTGCCCTGCTTCGTGGGCCGACCCCATGCCCCCTCTGGATCTGCGCCGGCCGGGCGTGGTGCAGCCCTCGGCTTCTCATGGCTGAGGGGGCAAGATGCTGTTTGGGTTCGGGCAGGATTTCCCCCGGGACCACGTACTTGGACGTGACATCTTTCCTCATGCGTCCGTCACGGACGCGGTCTGTTCCCTACCCCAGCGAAGCAGAACCCGGGGCAGCCCCCGGCGCGGCTTCGCCGGCCTTCTTGCGCTCCCGTCGTCGACGGCGATTCGATGCCATCATTCGCGAATCGAAATCAGAATCCTCACGTTCGCGATCCCGTGGTTTCTGCAGCTGGGCAGGCGAACAACCATATGTGCGAATCCCATCGCTAATTTTATCAAGGGAAGGATCGTGCCAGGTAAACGCAGTCTTCATCCCAGGCACATTCTCACTCGCTCGCAGAGTAGCAAACATGTCAGGAGAAGGCGATATGCCACCAGAAATTTCGCGATGCACGGCCATCCAGTCGTTGTAGAAGTAATACAACTAATTACCCCAGTGCGACCCTACCAGAAGTTGGAGCCCCTAGGAAAGCAGCATTAGTTGCTATGATATGCTATGCTATGCCATGCTATGCTGCGCTATGCAATGCTCTGCTATGCTATGCTATGCCATGCTGCGCTGTGCTGTGCTAAGCTATGCTATGCTATGCTATGCTAAGCTGCGCTATGCTATGCTATGCTATGTTATGCGATGCTATGCTATGATGCGCTATGCTATGCTATGCTATGCTATGCTTGGCTATGTTATGCTATGCAATGCTATGCTAATGCAGCGCAGCGATATGCTAAGCTAAGCTAATCCTCTAGGCAGAGCATAGGAAAGCAAAGGAAAGGCGTTGCCTTTCCTTTGCTTTGCTTTTAATGTTGATGTGTTTTGCTTTGCGTTGCTTGTGCTTTGCTTTGCTGTCGCTGCTGTTGCTTTGCCTTTGCTTTGCTGCTATGCGATGCTATGCTATGCTATGCTATGCTATGCTATGCTATGCTATGCTATGTTGCGCGGTGCTATGCTGTGCTGTGCTGTGCTGCGCTACGCTATGCTATGCTATGCTGCGTTATGCTGTGCTATGCTGGGCTATGTTATGATATGCTGTGCTGCGCTATGCTATGCTACGCCATGCTATGCTATGCTGCACTCTGCCATGCTAAAAGCTCAGCGAAGCTAAGCTGAAGGTAAGCTAAGCTAAGATAAGCCTGAGCTAAGATGAAGCTAAGCTAAGCTAAGATGAAGTAATCTAAGCTAAGATGAGATAAGCAACGCTAAGCTAAGGGAACGTAACTGGGGGAACCGCGGGGCGGATCCTGGGGGAACCGCCCGGGGCGTGGAACACTGCCCGGCCCTTTAAGCCAACACGGTAAGAACCCTTCTAGGCAGAGCCTAGGTAGGGAATAATATGGCTTGTTCGTGTCGCTACCGATCTTGAGGAGATCGCGACAGATGCAGCGCTGACTAAGCTCCGATCGGATGGAACCCCAAGCACAAATCGCACGAATCATCTCACGGCCTGGCACCAACCGAATCTCGTTCTGGGCATCTTGTTCCATCCTGTCCATCTGGGCAACCAGGTGGACTTCCTGCGAGGGCAACGCCCAGGCGGGCCGTCGCCGGAACCAGGGAGAGAGAGAGAGAGAGAAGAAAGAGGGAGCTGCAGATCTGCACCCCCATCATCCTCATCGCCATCGCCAAGATCGGACCCGCCCCCCCCGCATCGCTCTCGTCTGAACCGGGCGCGAAAGGGAGTCGGCCGAGGTCTTTCACGCCTTCTGGGGCATGCATCGTCAACGGTCCAGGCGAGCACGCCAGAAGCTGCGACAGAAGTGCATGCGTGGGAAAAAGGGGCACGCTATCGAGTATCCTCTTGAATGTCAGGGGGATATGTATCCATTGACCGCCTGCTTCTAAGAGGGTGAAATAATGTGCGCTGACTTGCCTACCGATCGAGCGCCAGGATTTGGTCCAATACCTATAGTTGTGTCTTTAGGTAGGGGTTCTGCATGTCCGTGTCCAACTGGCGAGACAAGCTGTGCCTTTCCCCCTCCTCCAGCGTTTCTTCTCTGCCTCTGCCCCTGAATAATCCCTGGGAACATAACACGCGTCGCCCGCTGCCAGTGTCAACGTAATTTTTGCAGCGCGGCCCGCCGCGCTGCGCGCAGTTCCCCCGCTTCGGCAACAAACGACAGTTACGCTTCTCCAACCGAGCGCCGTTCCTACCCCAGGCGCGGCACCGTCGGCGGGCGCTGGAGACGAACGTCCAGAGCACCCGATCACAAGGCCTGGAGAGCCTCGGAGGCTCCAAAGCGGCGCGAAAACGTGGGGCCACTGTTAGCATCAGATCGGGCGTGTCCCCCTACAGGCGGATTTTGGACGAAAAATGAAACATATCCAAACAAAAATCCAAATTACCAACAAAAATACTCCAACAATCGCCCCTAGACTATTTTGAAAATATGTTTGAATACACGCCCGACTTACAGGTAGCACCTCCCTAACAGGGCCAGAAGAGAGCTTGGCGGTAATACAGGCAAGGCCTGGAGAGAGCGGACGGGCTGGTCCTGGCCACCTGTTCCCGCTTCCCTGCAGCAGTGGCGGCACACGTTCCGCCCCTGGCCTCCGAGGCAGCGTGAGTCCGGCTCAGGCGAGGCCCACCCGCGGGCGTTGCTCCAGGGGGGCGATCAGTGGAGGGGGGCGAGACGTGCACAGCTCGTGCCCCTCGAGGGCACAAGAAGGGTGTACCTTGCTTCACCCTCCCTCCCCGCGACCAGTGGAGGGGGGAGCGACGTGCACAGCTCGTGCCCCTCGAGGGCACAGGAAGGGTGCACCTTGCTTCACCCTCCCTCCCCGCGATCAGTGGAGGGGGGGGCGACGTGCACAGCTCGTGCCCCTCGAGGGCACAGGAAGGGTGCACCTTGTCTCGCCCCCCCCCCCACTCCCCCAGGCATCGGGGATGGACAGACCCCCCTTTAGTAAAACGTGGTTTAGTGAAAACGACCTGAGGCCCAAACCTGGCGGGCGCAAGCCTGGAAAATAACAGCCACGGCGCCCTCTCGAGAATCGAAAACGGACAATTCACTAATCGACGTGTCACTGTTGGGGGTTCTGTCCACCCCCGAAGGCACCCCGGCCGCCTGCACCATCTGCTTCATGTCCCCGTAGAAGACGGGGAGGTCTCGCTTGCGAGCCTCGCGCCGCCGAGCGCGGCGAGAAACACAGGCTGCGGACATGGAACGTCTCGATGCGCAGGCGGAGACGAGCAGGATGATGGGGAGACGAAGATGGATCCTGCTGATTTATCTGAAGAGGCCCCAGGACACACACATAAAGACATACAAATAAAAATATTCCCCATAGTTCCCTCTATGTTCTGAGTTGTTGTCTTCCCCACCACTTCCCATATTTCCCCATATGTTTCTGGGGGATCGGCGATTAATTGTGTCTGTGTGTTTCTTTCCCTCCTGATTAAAACAACTCCCGAGACTGCCAACTGTGCACCCTCATCAGATGTCCGGGATGCGGCAGTGGGTTTCTTTACGCCAGGGGGGTACAGGAAGTGGCCACGTCAGGCCAGAATCTTGAAACAACTTCCAACGTGATGCTGTGCGCGACGGTAAGAGAGTCCAGGATTCTTGGTAATCTTGGCTGATGTTTTGGCCCTGGGGTGTCTGTTTGGATGTTCGTCGGCCCCCGGGCGCTCCGAGTCATCCCCCTCGCCATCGTCCCACCGAAATGTCCTGGAGTGTGCTCTGACCAGGACTTCGAAACAAATCCGACCCCCCCTCCAATGGAGGCCCGAATGAGCCACCAACCGAGAATTCCATCCTCTTCGTTCTCCCCCATCCCCCTTCCCACGGCGACAAATCGTGCCGATTCTGCACGGACGCTGAACCCATCGCTAATCCAAGCGCCTTCATCCGTGCCTGCGTCTCCTCGAATTTCCTCCTCCTCCTCCTCCTCCTCCTCCTCCTCCTCCTCTTCCTTACCTGTCGGTCGGAAAAAGTGTGTAGAAGCATGAAGTGGGAAGGCGGTGGAAGTAGATTGGGCTTCCGCCCGCCCCCAGAAGAGGAAGGAAGAAGGGAAACAACTCGATCATTGAAGTAGGAAGGTGCTTAAAGTAAGTAAGGATCTGGACATCCAAAAGTACCCACTGTCAACGACCGACATTCTCCTCGTTTCCTCCCCCCTCTGCCCTGAGGGTGGCCAGCCGGACGCGGCCGATGAGTGACGGGAGCGCCTGTCCCACCACCGCTGGGTTCACATCGAACGCGATCCACCGCACGAGGCGCTTGTCGAGCACCTCGAATCGGAGGAGGCAGGCCGAGAAGGAGGACGGAGAGGAGGACGACGAGGAGGGAGCTGAAGAAGAGGAGGAGGAGGAGGAGGAGGAGGGAAGGAGGAGGAGGAGGAGGAGGAGGAGGAGGAGGAGGAGGAGGAGGAGGAGGAGGAGGAGAGGGAGGGATGTGAAGGATCTGTGAGGCCGCCCTGACTCACCTCAGGGCCTCCAGAGCGCCCCAACTGGGCGAGATCTGGCCCTGGACCCCGCGGCCCAAGCCGGGGGTGGAGCTTTGGAGAAATGTGCTGTCCCTGGGCCGGGGGGCCCAGATGCCCGTTAGACTCTCTCTCCTTCTCGTTCTTGTTTCCTCTATCTCTCTCTCTCTCACCACATATGTGTATGCGTATTTACGTAATGGCCCTCCCTCTCCCCCACCCATTCCCTCTCCCTCACCCATTTCCTCTTCCTCTCTCCCTCTCTCCCTCTTCGCGGGTCTCTCGATTCGATGATCGCACCGACGATCCAGACGCAAGCCCCAGCCTCGGGACGGCTGCAACGGCAGCCACACCAGGCGATCGCCGAGAGCGCCCAAACCTGGAGACCCTGAGATCTCAGGACTCCTGACAGTGCCGCGCGAAAACAAGACGCGCCTAGCGAAGGCAAGCGCCAAAGCGTAGCCTGCGACGTCCGTCTCACGGCGTGGGAAAACATCCGTCTGGGCAGAGCCGCCGAACGGAGAGCTTCCAGCAGGTTGCCGCATGCTGGCCGCGAAGCTGACCTCGGCCACTTCCACGGCGACGTTGCGGCGGCGGCGCGCCGGCAGGACCGGCGGGCGGCGCGGCTGACTCGCCAACAGCAAATACGACGGCGCAGGCAGGCCTGGCTGCGCAACTCTGCCGCGGGAAGCCCACCACCCGTCGCCGCGCGATGCGCCGCCGCCCCTGCCGCCTCCTCCAGGGCTGCCGCTGAACGCCGGCATGGCGCCGCCACAGCAACTAGCGGCAGCGGCCGCCGACGTTCCAGCGGCGCAGAGCCCCGCCTGGGAAGCGTCTCTCGACAACGACTTCTTCATGGAAGACGCGTCCGAAGACAACTTTTCGCGGCCGATCCACGTGGGAGACCGTTCCGGCGCTGGCCAATCGCCGCGCGGCACCAGCCAGACACGCAGCAAAATGACTGCATGCGCTCGGCTCACTTTCGCGCTGGTCGCGCGGCGGAAGCCGGCGTTGCCGCGACTGGCCAGCGCAGCGCGGCGATGTCGGCCACGATGGAGCAAGATCGTGCCCCAAAGCAGTACTCCGCCACCGCCACGGCGACTTTCGTGACGTTCGACTTCCTTCTGGGAGCCACGACTGCAAGCGCAGTCAAAGGTCTCCTCTTCTTTCTCCACTGGGCACGCGAGGCTGCGGCGTCGGAAAGCGGACGGGGCGTGCACGGCAACGAAAGGACCACTTTCCCCAGCGACAGCCAAGCCAGGGCAGGAATTCCGTTGACCTCACTGCAGCGACCCGCGCGGGAGCCAAGACCAACGCCTTTTGGCTCTGCTGTCTACCCGTCGCCATGACAAGCGGTGGGGCCGACAAAAGGGCACTGGGAATCTACGCCCATCAAGCTGCGGCCACGACCAACCACAGGGCCCAACCCCAGCGCCATGGGACAAGCCGAATCCGACGAAGTCGGCGCGCGGCTCCAAGTCCCAGCCTGAAGCGTGACCGCGATCAGCACCTACACGCGGCTAGTCCTGCACATACTCGCCCGCGTCAAACCAGCGGTGGGGAAACTGAGAGATGCCTGTTTCAGTGCGGCACTCACCACTCATGCCCCTCTGCTCGGGGGCAGGCATCCCCCGCGAAATTGGCTACTCTACCAGCGTCCGCAAAGACGAGTGGCGCCTGGGACGTGGACTGATGGGACCTCGGGTGCGACGATGCTGCGACAGCGGGCCATGGGCCAACGCGTCCACAAGAGCTAGCGACCCGTCGCTCGATCTCCAGTCGACGCTCGTCCAAAATCGATTTTCTGAACTCTGTCTGTCCGCGGCCGCTATCAGCGCGATCGGGGCCTATCTCAATCGCGGGCCATGGGGGCGCGCGGCGGGGTCCCGCGCGCGGACGCGCTAGGGCTGGCAGCGGGCGACCACGTTGCCGCGGTCGCAGCCTCGGCCCGCGCTGCGACTGCAGGAGCGCCAGCCCCGTCGGCGGCGTCGACTGTCTCGAGCCTCCGACCGTGCAGCCTGTTTCTACGCCGCCACCCGCTGCAGCGACGCTACCCAGAGTGCTCGACCTATCGCAGCATGCGCCCATCCGAAGCCGCCCTCCAACGCCCGACAGGGTGGCCAGGGCCTCATGCAAGGAAGCGGCGGGCACCGCACCCACCAGGCTGCCTGCGCGCCCCGATCTCCGAGAGAAGTCGGGCCAGGGACGCCGCGGCGACGAGCGGCGAGGCCGGCCAACCGACCTGGCATATCAGCGCGGTGTCTGCTTTTGAGCCGCGCACATTGGACATGGGGCACCTCGACCACGTCGACCAAAACGACTAGGCCCTCCGACAGGGTCGGAGCAAGGGAACCGCTGGCGCGCGGTCGCCAGGCCGAGCCTGCACCGGCGCCCATCCAGTCCAGGCTGTCAACCTGCAGCGTGGCCCTTGCTGGGACTGGTCCACGAAGCCACGCTGCAGCGGCGGGGGGGCGTCGGCGCGACCCTGGCGCTCGACGTCGAGCACGCGCGCCACTTCCGTGCCCCATGTGGCAGGGGCAACGCTAGACCGGCACAAATGTTTCGACTACCTCGTCGCGGACATCAGCCTTCACCCGGCGCCGCGCCCGGGGCGCCCGCCCGACGTCGCGGCAAACGCTGGACATGCACCCGCGTTGGAGGGGCCTACTCCAGACCCCCAGCCCGCGCCGAAGACCTCCCGGGGCCCCCGAAGCCAGGGCGCCCCAGACGTCGCTCGACGAGACCGCCCCCTTCGGCGGGCTGTCAGGCCAGGAGGTCCACCCTGGCGAGGTGGTTGGCCGGGCCATAAGCGAAGAGGTCCACCGCTAGGTGGCCCCTCAGATCGACGGGCAGCCGCTGCAAACCCGCCGCCAGCTGAAGCCTGTAGGTAGCTGCGTCAACGTCGCTCCTGCGGTTGACGACGACAGACTGGACCTCGACGCCGCCGCCGACCCCGGGGTTCAACGGGGCGCCGCCGGGCAGCCGCGCGCCGGGCGTCTCGCCCAAGACTGTCAAACGAGAGCACGGTCCGCCATGTCCCTTGTTGCCAGCGCGCGCCCCGCCGACAAAGACACTCGAGCGCCCGGCCAGAGCAATGCGCCCCCGCGACAGCGCCGCGCTCGCGGCCATTCGGGCCAAAAGGGGACCCTGGATCTCAGGGCGGGCCCTCCGCGCGCTCGTCGCCCCTGGGCGCGCCGCCGAGCTGGGCGCCATCGCGAAAGAGGAAGCCCTGCTCGGCAACCGGAGGCGAGAATGGAGAAACACTGGTCTCGACGCCAGAGACCAAGCGCAGAGGAACCGCGCGCGAGCCTCCCGAGCGCGCGAGCAGGACGAGGCAAACCGTTGGCCGACGCGAGATGCCGGCCAGCCCGTGCGACGCGCGATGTGCAGTGACTGGAGCACCCCCCTGTCATGGTCACACCTGTAGGCAGCTTCGCTCGCGCGCGTCCTCCAACGGGTCTTGACAACTTCGCCAACGCGTGGTTTTTCCGCGCCAGCGGCAAAGCTAAATTCGCGGCCTGGTAATTCGGCTTCCTCGTCAACTACCCCCGCGCGGGCGGCCGCGCTCGGCGGAAGAAATCGTTTCCGACATTTCGGCTGGCCCATCACCGTTTGGCAGATGGTGAAACCTGAAAAAAGAAAGCCAGTGGCCCGCCGACTGGAAACGCCCGCTCTAGGAATTCGAGAGGACTGCTCTAAAAACAGCAATGGTCACCGAGCAAAATGGCGAAACCTGCCGCCGCATGCTCGGCGCAGCGACCCTTTGGAGGAATACCCCCAGCTCCTCGATCCCCGGGTCGCCCTAGCCAAGGACGAACTCCCGCAGTACATCCCGCCCCCGGCACTAAAGGGACCCGACTGCGCGCCGACGAGCGCGGAACCCGATAAACATGCGCTGCCGCCGATTGAGCCTGCCCCCACCAAGCCCGCCCGCTTCTCCGACGGGGCTGGCTTCGGATAATACTATGGCCCTGACCGCTCTGCGCGGGTGCGCGTGCTGGCCTAGTCTGCGCAAAGAGCACAAACGTTGGTCATGCCCTTTCCCGTCGCCGCGGCTGAAATGCCGGCTTGCATTTTCGTTTGCAACCACTCCACGGTCGACAGATTCGAAGACTTCCTTTACTTAAACCACCGCCGCTAACGGGTGCCCAGGCCGACCTCTGGCTTAAGATCCCCCCGATCTTACAGGCCAAACTGGACATTTTCAAAATCAAACATGTAGAATGTAACAAGCCACCAGGGCGGGCAAGGCATCAGCGAAGGGCGCATTACGGCAATGGCAGAAGGCTTCAACCGCCACGCCGATGAGCTCGCCACTGCTAGCGAATGCCTGCGCGCCCGTCCACGAGGCCTCATCGACGCCGCCAAATGGCGGCATAAATGTGCTGCAGTCCTCCACTGCGCGGCCGTCGCCATCGATGACCGACGTCACCGCGCCCCCCCTGCCTGACACAAGATCGGGATCCTCTACCAACTCTCTCACCACAGGCCAAGGCGGGAACGCGACACCAGGCTCATCAGGTGGCCCCGACAACCAAAACGGCCAAACGGTCCACAAGGACCTGACTAGACTTCGACTCCACCCCGATGATCGGCAGGGCCGTCTCGACTACCACGACGAAGACGAGCTCGACCCGCATGAACGAAGACGACGGCGACGACGAACGCAGTGCCCACGCTCACCCGCGCGACGCGTGCCACTCGTGCCCCCTCCACGGGCTGGACCAGGTGGCTCGTAATCCCCCCGTCCAGACCACCGCCATCAGCTCCCACCGCCCGCGCGCCGCCTCTTCCTCCCTCCAGGGTTCGGAAAGCAGTGAGCCGTCAAACGCCACCGCCGGCACAGGGCACATCTATTCGTACACCCAGCGGTCCGACCGCAGACAAATCTCACGCAACACTTCGCGGCTGCTGCACAGCAGCCTGGCGGCGACCTTGAATTCGGCGCCATCGGTAGCTATGGCGCGCTGCACTGGCAAGCAAACCAACTCGACCAATCGTCTAGCAGATCCACGAACAATCAGCTGCGTATTTTGGCAGGCTCCACCGTGCACGAGCGGTCTGGAGCGGTTTG
>CAUYUJ010007792.1:176080-193580 GCA_963575745.1 Prorocentrum cordatum
CTCACTCCCCCATCTATTCCGACCCTCATCTAAGAGGCCTTGACGTGGCCAGTTTGCCGCCTGGATCCATTTTGGGTGGTCCTGGGGCCTGATAGAGGACCCCGAAGGCCGAACTCGAGGGAAAATCCGTGGTTGAAAAAGCATATGGTCGGAGATCTGGGTCCTCATACTCTGACACTGGCTTGCACACAAAGATCCTGGTGGACGATAGTGCGCGTGCGCTCCGGGTCTTTCTTCGCCTGGGGGCGGCGCTGGAGGGAATGCCGCGGGCACAAATGATACGCATGGAGCTGCGTTCCTGCTCCTCCACCTGGAACAACGTCGGATGCAGTCTTGACAGGCGTGCTGGAGGGGAGGGGGGGACGAGGGCAGGAGGCCGAAAGAAGGGGAGGTGAGGGGGAGGGCGACGGAAATCAGTTGCTCGTGTACTCGACATTCGGCGGCGAGCGAGGGGGGGACATGAGAAGAAGGCCTTCTCAGAAGGCGGCGAGGCTTCTCAGAAGCCCCCGCGCCTTCTGAGACACTTCCCGCATTTTCGGGGAAGGCTTTACAACAATTCTCAGAAGGCCGGGGGACTTCCGAGCCTTCTGGGAAGGCCCTCTCCTCCTCGCTCCCCCCCTCCGGGCTCGCCACTGAGACACACACTCGCTTTCCAGCATCGGTTCGGGGTGCTCCTTTTGAACACCCCCCCCCCACCACGCGGCGGTGCCACTGCCCAGCACTCGCCGCTGGCGGGCCTAGGGGGCGGTCCTCCGTGGGCCTCGTGGCGGTGTTTTTTGTTGTTTCTCTCTCTCTCTCTCTCTCTCTCTCTCTCTCCCCGCACGCCATGCTCAGCGACAAACGTTCCAAAAGTATCCTCCTCCTCCTCCTCCTCCTCCTCCTGTTCCTCCGTCTCCTCCTCCTGGTCCTCCCACGATTTCCTCCTCTTCCTCCTCCTCTTCATCCTCCTCCTCCTCCTTTTTCCTCCTCCTTTTTCCTCTTCCTCCGATGACGACGACGACGACGCCGCAGCCGCCGCGGACGCCGCCGCCGCCGCCGCCGACGGGAACCGCGCGAGCCTTGAACTGCTCCATGTACTCGGTGACCCCGCGCCCCACCGCCGCGAACAGCGGCGTGCTCACAAGGCTCACGCCTCGACAAGCGCGCAGGCCGCGCCGTGCCCCCTGCCCCAAACCGGGGGCGTCCCAGACGGTGGCGCCCAGGAGTCAGGAGGCAACTCCTGGGAGGTCGTCGCGAGGAGGAATGGGGGCTATGCAACCTGCTCGGGGGGGCATACGGCCAAATTAGGCCCAGGACTGAGCCCGATTCAACTGGAGCAGCTGGCACTAGGCGGGACCAGGCTGGATCAGGCCAGCTTTCAACCACGGACATACCAGCGCCGATACGGCGCTGCAAACCTTCAAGGAGCTGCTGCATCCTCACAGAAAGGGCGTCAGCAAATCATGGCTCGAGACATGTGGAATCAGGGAAACGTCGTGGCGCCCGCCCTGATGCTACGCCCCCCCCCCCCAGTCCCCACCTCACTCTTCGCCTAGGGGATCGACTACATAATTGAATGCATCCAGCATTTTCCTTCCGCGCTATACCTATTTGTTCGCGCATCCGGCGGAAAATGAATCGTGGCGTAAATCAATTCTGTAGTCGATCCCCTACTCGAGCCCTCTTGGCGGCTCCCGACCCCGCCGCCGTGCACCTCCCTTGGGAAAGATCGGGGATCTTTTCTCGGCGCGACGATCGGACGTCTTTCCCTCGAGGGGTGAGGGGCATCGATATGGGGGGACTGGCAAAGGGGAGGACACATCGACCTGGAATCGGCGATACGTCGACGACAGATCGGCGATAGGGCCCCGAAAGTGAGTCCGCACGTTCCTGGGCAAGGTGGGGCTATCGGGCTACTATCCGAGATCACTGGGCGATTGGGGGTCGAACCATCCCCCCCCATATCCCCTTTACCGCTGCCCCTGAAAAGCGTTGCTGTCCTGGACGGGGCCTATACTCTTCGATAATTGGGACCGCCACGGCGCGCGCGACGATGGCGTGGTCTACCGCGATTTCCCGACAGCAGACTGGGCCTTGATTGCCAGACAGAGACCGCTCGGTGGCCTCCCCGGCGGCTTCAGCGGCGGCCCGCGGCCGCCAGGGAGAAAGTGCCAAACGGGGGCCCCGTCTTGGCACTTTCTCGGGGAGGCGTTTTCGGCCCGCCGGCGGCGCTGGGCGGCCTCGGCGACACGCCCAGCCACGCACCCAGCGCCGCGCGCCACGCTTTCTGCCTGCCCCGTCCAGCGGCAGCTGCCCGTGGAGCGTCCGCGTCAGCGCCAGCCCTGCTGGTCCCATTCGGCCGCCGCTCTCCAGAGCGAGTGGGACCAGAGTTCTTGGTGCGGTCAGCGGTTCCGCTTCTGGCGCTCCAGCGCCAGTGCGAGGCCGCCGTCGCTCGCGACGCAGCCCTTGCCACAGACCCCCTGCCGCTCGGGTGGTCGACGGTGGCGTCCGCGTGACGGGTCCGGCCCCCTGGGAGAGAAAAGCTCAGGTCGGGCCGCTCCTCGCGCCCATTGGCGGCGCCCCTCTCGGGAATCACCTGCTCCACATGCGGCGGGGTCCCCAGCGCGTCCTCGAGCACGCGAGCCCATGCGTGCTTGGCTCGTTCTTGCCGACCCGTGTGGCCGGGGCCTCGCGGGCAGCACAGCGCATGGACGCCCAAGGGGTCCTGCTGCGCCTGCGCGGCCTGCGCGCCGGCGCGAGTGGAGACCGCGCACGCCAGCGGCAAATCCAAGGGCATCGCTGTGCGCAGTGTACCGCCACGGCGAACTCGTCGCCTGGCATCCATCCGCCAGCAGCAGCCGCGCGCCGGCGCCGGGTCCGCCAGCCGAGCGGAGCGGCGCGCGCAAGTCCCGCGGGAGCTCGTCGGGCAGACGTCCCATGCCACTTCCACCATCGTCTCTCCTCAGTCTCTGCAGGCGGAGCCGCGGCTGCGTCACCCCCGCCCGTACCTCGTCATGCGTCTGCACCCCTTGGACGCCCGAGTTATCCGGGGTAACTCGGGTCCGGGGTAACTCGGGTTTGGGTTCCCGAAAAACGAACCCGAGTTATCCCTGACCCGAGTTATCCCTGATGATTCGGGGCTCTGGACGCCCGAGTTATCCGGGGTAACTCGGGTCCGGGGTAACTCGGGTTCGGACTCCCGAAAAACGAACCCGAGTTATCCCCGACCCGAGTTACCCCTGATGATTCGGGGCTCTGAACCCCTGCACCAGTGAGCGTCGTCGCGAGCTGCCCCAGCCGCGCCGCCAGCAGGCGCGTCCGCGTCGCCGGGTCCTCCAGCGAGGAGCCCGCCGTGTCGCCCTCGACACGGCGGGCAGAACCGCCACGGCCGCCGGAGCCGTCCGCATCGCATCTGGGAGCCCCAGACCGCCCTCACGCAACGGCAAGCGTGAGCAGCGAAGGCGGGTGGGGTCCAATGCACAGGAGCGTCGTACTGTGGATGCCGCCGTGGCCGCCACCGTGTCGCCCAGCTGCGCCAATGTGGGGCTGTCGGCGGGGAGCGCGCGCAAGTGGTGACGTCTGAGAGCGTGATCGCGCGGAGGAGGCACATGCCCTCGTGCCGGCCCAGCCCAGCGTCCACTAGTAGCCAGAAGCTCGTGCAGCCACGTTGCCGACGCTGCAGGAGAGCATGCCAAGCCTCCGCCGCCGCCTCGGCCGTGCCGCGGGCCCCGCCCATTGACGAGCAAAACGTAATCGGCCTGCCAGACCCTGGCCACCGTCGTCGGCTCTGTGAAACTGGGGTCGGTGGCGCCGCGCCCTCTGGGCGCCAGAAGGTAGTCTGAGTAGCGTTGAGCCGTAGGCCTGCCTGAGCAAAGGCTGGCCCAGTCGTCGGGAGGATGTGTGGCATCGCTGTTGTTGGCAAGAAGACATGGACATCGTCTATGTGCACTGCCACCTCTCGCCTGAGCTGTAGCTGCTCCACGCATCGACTGTGCGGACGGTGGGGACAATGCACAGTGCGAGCAAGAGCGGCGAAAGCGGCCCGCCTTGCATCACCCCGCGCCGCACCTGGATGGGGACGTGCGTGCCGGCGTCGGCCACCGACTGACAGTTCACGTCTGCTGCCAGCGAGCGCCGGGCGATCGGCGCATAGGCAAGCACGACCCAGTCGACCTCGCTGGCCAGGAAGGCGCGGCCCGGCTCGTGGAATGTGCTGGAGAAGCCCAGGCGTAGGTCGGGCATGCCCTCCTACACGCGGATTTTGGAAGAAACATAACACATTGCAACACAAATATTCGAAGATGGTCAGGCATAGTCAAAAATCGTCCCCGGTCTACGTGTTTTGACCATCTTTGAATTTTCCTCATCCTCGTGCAGAGGGACGTGCCCGACTTCAGCCCTGGCTGCTCATGTCCCAATCCGCGTGCGCTTGCAGGGTCGCTGCCCCGAGGCGCGCCACGGCTTCCGCGCCGCCCGGCGTGCCCGCTCCGCTCTGGAGGGGCGCGGCGGCGGCTCGGACTGCGGGCCCCGGCAGCCGCGCCAGCGCCTTCTGGTGCAGAGTCGGGAGGGCTCGGCTGCAGCGGAGGCCAGTCCACAAGAGGCCTTCCACAAGAAAAACCCAACCCTGCGACCCAAGGACCAAGGACGTCCATGGATCTTTGGTGTGGGCACGTCCCGCTCTCCATGGCAGAACCATCGGAACCCAAGAGACCCAGGGCACCCTGGAGGCAAGCAGGGTGTTTCTTGGCATGGGCCCCCACTGCACACGCAAGAGTGACCCTTGGCAAGAGTGACCAGTGGTGCGCGGCTTCTTGGGGGCCACGGGGGACCGAACACAAGCGCGCAAGGCGCTACTGCCGCATCGCGGTCGGCGGTCGGGGGACCCCAATGGGCTCGCAGCAAAAGCCGCTCCGGCGAGGGGTCACTCTTACGTGTGCTGTCGACCTGTAGTTATCAGAAGGATGCGCGATAAGGATGCAAGGGCCCTGGAATGCCGCCTCGACGCTTTGCGAGCGGGGCGCGGCTAGCGAAAGCGGCCAAGGATGGCCCGAGGAGGCAAGGATGCACGGGTAGCTTTGTGAAGGTTGCCTATCCGTGCCCTGCGGGTTGACTGTAGTCGAAGGCTGTTCTGCACCACGACGGCCCGGATGCCGCCGTCCGGCGTCCGCTGTGGGATGACCGCCCGCGGGCCAGCGCATGCAGCCCCGTGGGCGGCAGGCGCCCTTCTGCCACGACCAGCGTCAGGACTCCCACCTTGCTGCCACCGTCCTCCCCCACCTCCCTCCTTCCTCCTTCCTCCTTCCTCCTTTCCTCCTTTCCTCCTTCCTCAATTCCCCCTCCCTTCTCCTCCCTCCCTCCCTTCCCCCCTTCCTCACTCCCTTCTCCCTTCCCCTCCTCCCCTCCCTTCTCCCTTCTCCCTTTTCCCTCCTCCTCCTCCCTTATACTCCCTTCCCCCCCGCGTGCAATTACACAATCTGAAAACTATTCTCCTCTCTCCCCCGATGACGACGGCGAGGTGTCCTGACCTCCTCCGCCTATTGTTTTTTCACACGCAGGATACGGCCGAATCTAGAATTCACATGTGTTTGTCCAATCCGAACGTTTTCTCTTTTTCAGAATGGCGCTCCCGCTACAACGTTTGCTTTCTTTTCCAATTAGTTTCCCGCTCTCAGTCCGTCCAACTGCTGTACCCGTTGCAGCGCTGACCCCAGTTCATTGTTTCGGTTCTTCCATACAGTCGAACTTGATTGGACGGGACACGCGAGAGGACACAAGACCCTTCTGAGGGCCACATCGCCGTAGGAGTGCAAGAAGGCACGTGTCGCGAGGCACAGGACACAAGGGTACCGTTGAGCTGGCAGGGTCGACCTACTAATCGGGCTCGACTGTATCGTGCTCTTGCTGCAATGTCGGCTTCGGTTCCGCGCGTCCAGGCCTTCCCAGTCGTGCTCCCGCTGCAACGGTCGCCTCATTTCCGCCGTTCCGGTCCTTCGAACGTGTGCTCTCCCGCTGCCGCGCTGATCACACTCTGCGCTTGCCGCTTTCCAGACCGTCCATTCGCGTTTCTCGTCCTGTGTGATTGCTGGTCTCCCTCTGACGTTGCTGTCGAGATGGGTCGCCTGTTTGACGCGACGACGTCGGCTATGGCCGTGCTCTTCTATGCCATGCTACGCCGTGCTATACCATGCATCGCGTACTCTCTCAGGACCATTGCCCTGTTCGGCATCCGACTGTGCGAAAAGAGATTACTTCTACGCAATGGCAAGGGATGGGAGGGAGGGGTAGGACGTCAGATCTGACGCTTGCGGAGCTAGCTTGTCCTCTCCCCTCTCCCCCCTCCCTTCTCCTTTCTCCCTCCCTTCCCCCGCCCCCACCGTCGCCCTCCTCCCCACACCCCCCTGGGCCCCGTGGGCGCGCGCGCCCACGACGGTGACGAGCAGCTTGTAAGACAGCCTCAGCGCATCCGTCGCGGCAGCCAGATGAGGGGCGGGCGGATGATGGCCGGCCGGATGGGGGTGAAGAACAAGGGTCCTCCTCCACCTCCTCCTCCTCCTCCTCCTCCTCGTCCTCGTCCTCTTCCAACTCATCCTTCTCCTGAGAATCCTCCTCTTCCGCCTGATCCTCCTTTTCCTCCTTGTCCTCCTGATCTTCTTGCCCATCCTCCTTCTCGTCCTACTTGTCCTCCTCCTCCACCTTCTCCTCTTCATCTTGCAAGCCCTCGCGCGTGCTCGAGGGCATACCAGTGATCGACGAGTGGCAAATATTAGACACTTCCCCACAGGCGAGGAGAAATGCGAGGAAAGGACGAGAGAAAAGGAAGAGGGACTGTAATCTCACCAGCCCTCTGGGCGGAGGTGGTTTAGAGAGCCCCTTCTGTTCCATCCCCTTCTTCCCCTTCGGGGATGGTTTTACCCCTCCCCCTCCCCCCTCCCCCTGGGCCTGGAGGGGGGGGGCGCGGGTGGTTGGAGCGTCTGTTTTGGCCTAAGATGGCGCCAAGACAACCTAAGAGAGCTCAAGATGACCTCCAAGATCGCTCAAGATAGCCCTCGATGACTCAAGATAGCTCCTAAGAAGCCTACACGAGGCTCCAGGACCGCTCCAAGACGGCCTCAAGTGGCAACGGAGCCTCCCAAGGACGCCCCCGAGAGGCCAAAATCCTTCATTCAAACACTTATGGAAAATCTATGTTTTTTGCCTTCTCGCCTTGTCGTTTTCAATGGGCTCTTGAGGCTTCAAGATGGCCCCAAGATGGCCCAAGAGAGCCCCAAGACAGGCCCCAGAGAGGCCCAATACGGGCCCAAGAGCGCCCCAAGAGCGGAAGTGACGCCGCGCTCATTTTTGAGCCGTGGTCTCCAAGATGGTCCCAAGAGACCTCCCAGACCCCCTCCCCCAACGAGCCCCAAGAGGGCCCCAAGACCTCCGAAAAGAGCCCCAAAGGAGCCACAAGAGGCACCATGAGGGCCCCAGAAGGGTCCGTAGACCTCCAGCTCCGCCTCGTCCTCCTCCCACAACCCCCACAATAATACATAACAGAAGTAGGTAGGAGGTGAGCGGAAGAGGAGATATGCGAGAGCAGGAGGAGACACGCCCGAAAGTCACGACCGTCGGTGTGCGTCGCAAAATGTGCTGTTTTGGGATGGGCTGGTGGGATACTTTTTTTGGTCAGCGGCCGCAGGCGAGCGCGCCAGCGGCGGGTCCTTTAGAAGCGGGGCGCGCAACGACGAATTAGCCTAAAACGACGGGGCGCAGCCACACCTAAAGCGGCTAAAAGAGCCTCACGCAGCACCTCGGCGGCGAACCGGCGAGTGTAAGGGCTGGTGGGGATGCGTGAAGCGTGAACAATTTCAATACAGGCTCTGCGTCGTCGCAGGGCCTATATTGAAGGTCGCGCATGCCGATCGCGTCCTGCGCGATCGCACTACTCATTCGGGCACGCAGGCAATCTCAGAGAAGCGAACGCGAATGTTCTCGTGCTTCGTAAAGTGCAAGTTGTCTCTACGCGTCAACTATACAACTATTCGTTATTCGCAACATGTCGCCCGCACTCGCCTTCCGAATCAAGAGGGGCCCTTCCACCAACGATTGAAGTGCTCGAACGCTGCAAGCTGGGGATCTGGCCGATGTCCGGCAAGAGGAGGGTGAGGGAGAGGGGAAGGAGGGAGGAGAATGACGAGGGGAAGGATGACAAGTCCGGATCTCATAACAATGGGGGGGGGGTCTGCTTTTTGGGGGGGTCTAACGGGCTTCGTCAAACACAATTGTGGGGGGGCCTCGATGTTGGACCCTTTGTTGCCTGTCTGGGGGGGGTCTACTTCGGGCTGTCATGCAAAACGTTTGGGGGGGTCTCAAATTTCTCGACATCTGATAAAGGTTTTGGGGGGGGTCCAGCTCCCCGCCAGTCGCCAGCTCCCTGGCGACGACGACGACACCGATGACGACGACGCCTGCGACGACGACGACGACGACGACCCCCGCGACGACGACGCCGACGCCATCACCGACGACAACGACGACGACGAAGGGGACGACGACGACGACGACGCCGACGACGTCCATGTCGTCTCATCATCATCTTTGCTATTTTAACGCAGTGCAGTTCGTAAATTTCGGTCGTTTTCGTCGGCATCGTCGTCGCGGTCGTCATCGGCGTTGTAGTCGTAGCCGTTGTCGGCGTCGTCGTCACCGGCGTCGTCGTCGCCGTTTTCTCGGGGGGGTCCCAAAATGCATGCCCACACGCTCCTCTTTGGGGGGGTCCAGATCGAAACGTCAAACGATGCTTCTGGGGGGGTCCGGATTTTGGCGCGGTTGCACCGGTCTTGGGGGGGGTCACAGACCGGCCGTCAAACACTTCTTTGACCCCCCCCCACTATTCGCGCCGTATCAGGCATCCTACCCCTCC
Organism: Prorocentrum cordatum; assembly: GCA_963575745.1. Classification (NCBI taxonomy): domain Eukaryota; class Dinophyceae; order Prorocentrales; family Prorocentraceae; genus Prorocentrum; species Prorocentrum cordatum. The sequence continues at coordinate 184,959 of CAUYUJ010007792.1, forward strand.
CACCCATTAGGAAACTTGTTGCTCTATCCGCGGAAGCGTGTTGTAGCGGACCTGGAATTCCAAAAATGACTTCCATCGTGTCTTGCGCAATCGAGAGATGGGAGCTGCGTGGGTTGCATGAGGAGGGGGAGGAGGTGCCGGATGAGCACGAGGAAGGGGAACGAGGACGATGACGAACAGCAGAAGCAGGAGCTGGAGTGAGAGGGGCGGGATGAGCAGAAGGACCACAGGAAGGCGGAGAAGGGGAAAGGAAGGGGGCGACAACGATGAGGAAAGGCTCGGATCCGGAAAAAGTGGCCCGCGCTTGGGCGAGAGAGCCGTTCTGAACGGCCGGGGCGAAACGCCGACCCTGAACTGCGGCAACACCACTTTGAAGGATTACAAACCGCCCGATTGTATGAAGAGCATATGGAAAATCAAGTCTTGAACGCCTGCAGCCTACGATTATTATGTATGTATATATGTGTATGTATATATATATATATGTATACATATATATAACATAAAAGGGAGCAACGGAAAACAACAGGTTTTGCTTCGAGCGATCCCCACCGAAACAGTAAGCGTTTGTTTCCGACGGCAAGCGGTCGCCTATTTGCTCGACAATTGTCATTTCTGGATTCAAAAACAATTCAACCGAGCCCCATGTAGTCACGTTCTGCTCTATTATGACCTAATATGTTCTCGACGGGCCGGCGTGACGTCGTGACGCTTGTGTTGTTAGATGCGTCGTCTGTTATGGTGTTCCTCTTCACTTATACGTTCCTCTTCTGATTGAAAGTGTTATGGTATGCTCATCTCTGTGAACATATGGTATGAGATGCTATGGTATGATCTACGCTGTGGCCATATGTTATGACATGATATGGTATGTCAATATGTTCTAGTATGTTATGCTCCATGGTGGTGTTCGCAACTCGGCCCAATAACATATCCTATGCTATGGTTTGCCTGTATGTGTTGCTATGTTCTGCTGACGTAATCTGATATGGCCTTTGATGATTGCGTGATATGACATAATATGTTCTATCATGGTGTGCTGTTTCTAACTTGGGCTTGTTCTGATATGCTTTGTTATATCGCCTTCTCTTCTGTCGTGTTCTGCTCCATTATGATATGTGCTGTTCTGTGTGTTGACGGCTCGGCTCTGTATCGTATATGACGACCTGCTCTACTAGTACTGGTCGTTACGCTCTGCTGTCGCGCTATGTTTTCTTATGTGATGATGTGTCATGATCTGCTGTCCTGTTAAGGCGTATTGTGCTGATGAGTGGGTATGGTCTGCTATGCTGTGTTATGTTTTCTTCTGCTCTGTGATGCTCTGCTCTGCTATACTATGTTCTGGTATGCCCAATGTTACCATGGCGTTGCTATGGTCTGTTATGTCATGTTATGTCATGCTCGTGTTCTGGTATGTCATGCTATGTTGTGGTATGATGTGTTCTGTCGTGTTCGCCGTCGCTGTGCTCCGCTGTCGCGTTATGATCCTCTCTGTGATGCTGACATGGTAGGATATGGTGTGTCAAGGTGCGTTATTGTATGCTCGGCTCTGTTATGGTATGTTGTGCCATGTCGTCTGCTGTTCTGTCATGTTCTGATCTGGTATATTATGTGATGTTCTGTTTGTTTAAGGCGCGGATCTATGTAGTATATGCTGATCTGCTCTGTTAGTATGTGTCGCTATGCTCTTCTGCCGTGGTATGAGATGTCACGTGATCCTGTGTCATGGTCTGCTATGTTCTGTCAAGGTGTGTTCTGTTATGCTCGCTTACGTTCTGTTAGCTCGTGTTCAATCGCCTTCTGAAATGTTGTGTTCTGTGATGTTCTGTTATGCCCTATTTTGTCATGGCATTGCTATGTTCCGTTCTGCCCTGTTCTGTCATGCTCGTGTGCTGTTCTGTCATGTTCTGTTGTGTCATGCTGTGTTCTGTCGTGTTCGTTGTCACTATGCTCTGCGGTCGTGTCATAATATGTTATGTGAATTGTGTCATTCATGATGTGCTATCATCTGTTATGGTATGTTATGGTATGCTCGGCTCTGTTATGTCATGTTGTGTTCTGTCGTCTTCCGCTCTGTCATGGTCTGCCTGTCTTGGTATTTCGTGTGGTGTTATGTTAAGTTCTACTTTGACATGACATTGCTATGGTCTGCTCTGCCATGGTCTATCATGCGTATGATATGTTCGGTCATGTTCTGTTATGTCATGTTGTGTTATGTCGTGTGTTCGTCGTCGCTCTGCTCTGCTGCCGTGTTCTGATCTGTTATGTGATACTGTGCCATGATGTGCTATGTCCTGTTAAGGTGTGTCATGGTATGCTTGTGATTGTTGTGCTATGTTGTGTGCTGTCGTATTCTGTGCTGCCAGGTTCTGCTCTACTATGCTTTTTGATGTTATGTTATGCTTTACTCTGCCATGACATTGGTCTGTTATATTATGCCATGTTATGGCATGCTCTGCTCCGTTCTGTCATCTTATATTCTGTCATGTTGGGTTATGACATATTCGTCGAAGGCGCGAGGCGGGACGCCAGGTACTCTCAAGGATCATCGGGACATCTTGGGGTCTGGCGGCCGCGGTATGCAGGATGGGATTTGCCGGGCGCGAGGCGGGATACTCGGGACCACCGGGTCAACTTTGGGTCTGGCGGCTGCGGTATGCAGGGTGGGGCTGGCCAGGCGCGAGGCGGGATACTCGGGACCACCGTGATTGCTTGGGGTCTGGCGGTCGCGGTATGCAGGGTTGGGTTGGCCAGGGGGCGTCTTCTTCAAATCTAAGAGAGAACGCGTTTCACGGGTGCTCGCCTTGGGAACATCCGGCGGCGCGATTCGAACCGGGGGATGGACCCCCCCCAACACTCGGCGCCGTCGATCAAAACCGGGGGGACTCCCCTCCCCCCCAAACCTTCCCCTCCCGAACCCCCCCCCGCCCCTCCCAAGGGGGGGGGGGGGGGTTGAACCCCCCATCCCCCCCCGTCGGCGCCTGCGTCGGCGGCCGCCGGCAGCGCCGACGGCGGAGACGCAGCGACGATGACCAGGGGCAGTCCAAGGGGAGGGGGGGGTGAAACCCCTTCCCCCCTCTGGCGCCGGCCGGCGCCGGCGCCGGCGCTGGCGGCGGCCAGCAGCTCCGGAGCTGGCGCCGGCTACGGCGGGCACGCAACGACAATAACCACCACTACCGCCACCACCACTACCAAACCACCACCGCCTCAACCCACAACCACTACCACCAACCCACCACACAACCACCACCACCACCGCCACAGCCACCACCACCACCACAACCGCCACCACCACAACTCACCCTCACCACCACCACAACCACCACCACAAAAACCACCACCACTACCACCGCCACCACAATCTACCACGCCACTACCACCACCGCCACAACCACCACCACTACCAGCAGCACAACCCACCACCACCACCACGAAACACCACGAACCACAACACCACCACCACCACCGCCGCCACCACCACCACCATCAGCACCACCTCCACAAACCACCGCCACCACAAACAACCACCACACCACCACCACACCACCACCGCCACCGCCACCAACACAACCCGCCACCACCACAACCACAAACCACCACCGCACCACCACCACACCACCACCACCACCACCAATCACCACCACCACCCCCGCCACAAACCACCACACCACCACAACCACCACCACCGCCACCACCACAACCACCACAACCCACCACCACCACCACCACCACCGTCGTCTTCGTCGACGCTCTCCGCCGCCGCCGCCCGCTGCCGCAAGCGCCGGCGCCCGCCCGGAAAAAAAAAACTCGTCGTCCCCGCCGCCGCCGCCAGCCGCCGCCGACGCAAGCGCTGGCCCGAGGAAAGGGAGGAAGGAAACGTAGGGGGGGGGGTTCGAACCCCCCCGCTCTGTCAAGGGTGGGGGGGGGTCGAACCCCCCCCCGCCTCCATCCAGGGGGGGGGGATGCGGTTCCCCCCCCCGTCCAAGCGACCACAGAACGCGCTCCTTCGAATTTAACAATCCTAACAACCCCAATCTGTCGGGTGGGGGAATATAAAAACGAAATTACTCACCCAGGGACCCCGCGTACTTATATTGCGGCTGGAGTGCTGATAGCTAAATCGGAAGCATGTGAACATGATGTTGGTGGCCGTTCTCTGCGCACCCTCTATGGCGTCGAGAAAACGCCGCGCCTGCTACGCCCTGGACGACCGGCTCGGATAGCGGCCGCGTTCAGAAACCACGACCAGCAACCCGCAAGGGGTGCGCGTGGAACGAACAGAGGTAGCAAGCAAAAGTACTGGGGAACGCTGAGGGGTGAAGGCCTGCACGGGCGTGGACTTGACGGGCGTGGACTTGATGGGCGTGACATGCGCGGGCGTGGAAACGCCCCCGTTGCAGACGTCGCCGACTCGCAGAACTTTCGCCAACGGCGAGCCATCGCCCTCTTCCGACTCCCCCGGCTGATCAGCGGGGAACCCGCCGGGGGAAGGGTTCAGCAGGTACCTCGCCAGGCACTCCCTCCTGGCATCGTCGCCCCCTCCTTGATGGAGCAGCTCATCGTACCTGCGAAGAAGCGCGTCGGGCCACCAATTCTTCAGCTGTCGGCGGTCAGAATGAAATTCGCGCTTGACCAAAGCTGCCTCGCAACCGCGCGAATTGTCAATGCTGACCTTGACGCCTGGGTCTGTCGTGCACTTCTTCAGATTCACACGCGGAGGCGGCAATGCGCCAATGAGACATCTGGGCGGCGTGAGCGGCGCGGGGGGCAAGGCATCTCCTGCGATAGTCGAGCAGATTTGGGCAAGGGCGTCTACGGTTCCGACTGCCACGCATGCCGCGCTTCCCCGCCGTGGCACGCATAAGAGGCCGCGCTGAGAGATCACCCCCTGCGCACCCCCTCTGGTGTCGAGAAAGAGCCGCGACTGCCGCGCGCTCCGACCCTGGCGCGCATCGAGGCCGCGCTGAGAGACCACCCCCTGCGCACCCCCCCTGGTGTCGACAAAATGCCATGCCTGCCGCGCTCTCCGACCCTGGCACGCATAGAGGCCGCGCTGAGAGACCACCCCATGCGCACCCCCTCTGGCGTCAAGAAAATGCCGCGCCTGCCGCGCTCTCCGACCCTGGCACGCATAGAGGCAGCGCTGAGAGACCACCCCCTGCGCACCCCCTCCGATGTCGAGAAAGTGCCACGCCTGCAGCGCTGCCCGACCCTGGCACGCATGAAGGCCGCGCTGGGAGACCCCCCCCCCTGCGCACCCCCTCTGGCGTCGAAGAAAACGCCGCGCCTGCCGCGCTCTCCGACTCTGGCACGCATAGAGGCCGAGCTGAGAGACCACCCCCGGCGCACCCCCTCTGGCGTCGAGAAAGTGCAGCGCCTGCCACGATCTCCAACTCTGGCACGCATAGAGGCCGCGCTGAGAGACCACCCCCTGCGCACCCCTTCTGGCGTAGAGAAAGTGTCACGCCTGCCGCGCTCTCCCGCCCTGGCACGCATAGAGGCCGCGCTGAGGGCCCCCCCCTGCGCACTCCCTCGGGTGTCGGAAAAGTGCCGCGCCTGCCACGCTCTCCAACCCTGGCGCGCATAGAGGCAGCGCTGAAAGACCACCCCCTGCGCACTCTCTCTGGCGTCGAGGAAAAAGCCGCGCCTGCCGCGCTCTCCGACCCTGGCACGCATAGAGGCAGCGCTGAGAGACCACCCCCTGCGCACCCCCTCTGGCGTCGAGAAAGTGTCACCCCTGCAGCGCTGCCCGACCCTGGCACGCATAGGGGCCGCGCTGAGAGACCACCCCCGCGCAGTCCCTCTGGCGTCGAGAAAATGCCACGCCTGCCGCGATCTCCGACCCTGGCACGCATAGGCGCCGCGCTGAGAGACCACCCCCTGCGCACCCCCTCTGGTGTCGAGAAAGAGCCGCGACTGCCGCGATCTCCGACCCTGGCACGCATCGGGGCCGCGCTGAAAGACCACCCCCTGCGCACTCCCTCTGTTGTCGAGAAAGTGCAACGCCCGCCGCGCACTGCGAACCCTACGCGCGCGTCTTATATATGGCATGTCCTGCGCATGCGGGTGATGCGTGCGCGGCCGTAGCGGGGCGTGTGCCTCATGTGCGTGCCCAGTGTGTAGCGCGCGCGTCGTGGTTGCGCGGTGCAGTGAACACGACAGGCGTGCACTAGCGTTGCGTGGCGCGCGCGTGCATGCGCGCGGCTGCGTGTAGACGCGCGTCTGATGCACGCGCCGCGCATGCGTTGCGCGCGGGCGAAGGGGGGGAGGAAGTGAAGGAGGGGGGGGGGGGGGGGGGGGCGCGCGCGCGGGAGACGCGGGCGCGACGCGGCAGAGAAGAACACCATGACCCCACAAAACATGCGGGGAATAACACTGCGAGGAGAGGGCCGAACACCTTCCGGACAAAACCAGGATATATATATATATATATATATATATATATATATATATATATATACAGGGAGGAACAGAAAACATAAATTCGCCGGCCCAACGGGCCAGGGCGTGCTAAGATCTCCGGTAACTGGTTAACAGTATTAACAGTATTTCTAGTTCGCGCGCGCGGGGCGGCCCCTGGGGGTCCCCCGGCGAAAAGTACCCCGACCAACGCCCGGTCGCCGCCCGACCGCCGCCCGACCACCGCCCGACCAAGTCTACTCAGAGATGGTTTTCCTTCTGGGTGCGGCCTCTCAGGCTCCCCAGAGCGCGCTCAGAGTGCCCCAAGAGGCCCCCGAGACGCCCAAAGAGCGCTCGAAGACGCCGAAGATGACCCCAAGACGGCCCAAAAGGCCCCCAAGACAGCCCAAGAGGCCTCCAAGACGCCCCAAGAGCCTTCCAAGAGGCCTCCGAAGAGAGCCCCAAGAGGCCAAAATCGTTGATTTTCATTGGTTTTTTCTATGTTTTTTGTGTTCTGGCTTTTTCGGCTTCCGGACGCTCCAAGACGGCCCAAGAGGCCCCCAAGACCGCTCCAAGACGGCCCACGAAGCTCCCAAGACGGCGCCGAAACGACCCAAGAGAGCCCTCAAGACGGCCCAAGTGCCGCCCAAGACGGACCAAGAGGCCCCAAGACGGGCCCAAGAGGGACTCAGGAGGGATACCGAGAACTCAAAAATGGAGCCCTCCGTCCCAGAAGGCGCCCAGGAGGTCCCAAAGAGGCCCCAAGAGGCCTCCAAGAGGCCCCAAGATGTCGCCAAGAGGCCCCAGGAGACTCCCAGGAGGCCCAAAAGAAGCCCCAGAAGGCTTCAAACATGTCTCCCAGGCGCCCCCGAACGGCCTCTCAACAGACCCCAAGAGGCCCCCCAAAGAAGCATCTTGACGACGACTCTATTTCGCCCCATCGAGAGACGACCCCCAGGGAACTGCTTCACCATCAAAACTCCCCACGCAACGCGTCCGAACGACACCCGCCCCCAAGAGCGCAACATGGGCAACGAACGCACAGACAAAAACCAGCGATGCCATATCACGGGCCGGCGGAATGAGCGAAGCGATTCAATAAAGAAAGAGATAGAGAGAGAGGGGGAGAGAGAGAAAGAGAGAGAGAGGGGGGAAGAGAGAGAGAGAGAGAGAGAGAGAGAGAGAGAGAGGTAGAGAGAGAGAGAGAGAGAGAGAGAGAGAGGAGAGAGAGAGAAGAGAGAGGAGACAGAGAGAGAGAGAGAGAGAGAAGTGAGAGAGAGAGAGAGAGAGAGAGAAGAAAAAGAGAGAGAGAGAGAGAGAGAGAGAGAGAGAGAGAGAGAGAGAGTCGCACTCAGAAAATGTACTCGTGGAGGCGGGAGGAGAAGGATGGGGATTAGTTGTTTGCTGTTGTCTTGTTTTCCTGGCGCGTCGGTCCTGTCGCGGCTGCGCGAACGCCGCGGCCCCGGCTGACCCAAGCTTGCCTCGCGCAGCAAGGAGGGCGAAGAGAAGGAGGAGGGCGATGGGAAGGAGGCGGAGGACCTGGACCTGCCCGTCATGGCCACCACGCGCCTCCAGAAGCATCGAACCTCCGCCCCCCTCCCGCCCTCGCCCCCCCCGCCCCCCCCCCGCCCTCCCGCGCGCGCGCGGGCGCGCAAGCACGCGCGCGCGCCCGCGCATCCACGCGCCCACGCGCGCAGGCGCCCGCGCGCCCGCGCACCCGCGCACCCGCGCGCCCACGCACCCACCCACCCACGCACCCACGCACGCGTGCGCCCACGCCCGCGCCCACGCACGTGCGCACGCACGCACGCGCGCGCGCGCGAACGTACCCATATACCCACGCACGCACGCGCGCAAGCACGCACCCTCGCACCCACGCGCCCACGCACCCACGCGCCCACGCGCCCGCGCGCACGCGCGCCCACGCCAGCGCCAGGGCCCAAACCCACGCCCACGCACTCACGCACGAACGCGCGCACGCGCGCGCACGCGCGCAAACGCCCGCACACGCACGCGCGCACGACGCGCGCGCGCAGGCATGCACGCACCCACACACCCACGCACCCACGCACCCACGCACGCGCGTTCGCACGCGCACGCACGCGCGCGCACGCGCGCGCACTCACGCACGCCCGCGCGCACGCACCCACGCACCCACGCACCCGCGCATCCACGCACCCACGCACCCACGCACCCACGCGCCCGCGCACCCACGCGCCCACG
>CAUYUJ010007792.1:196080-218580 GCA_963575745.1 Prorocentrum cordatum
CTGTCGTTGGTGTTTCTGGCTGCCTTGGCGAAAATGCGGACGTCCGAGCCCGCAATTGCTCAGGGCAAAAATGCGAACGTCCGTGCCCAGATGTGAGGGCCAGGATGCTGGGGTCACCTGACGAGGATGCACACGACGGTGATCCAGGCTGCGCTGAGGACGCTGGAGTCCGTGCTCTCCGAGGTGGGGGCGTGCTCCTGTCTGCGCTGGCGAAAATGCGGACGTCCGAGCTCGCAGTTGTGCACGCAAAGATGCTAATGTCCGTGCTCCCAGATTTCAGGGCAAAGTTGCTGGAGTCCGTGCTTGCCGCTGCGCCAGCGAGGATGCAGGACGATGATCCAGGCTGCGGTGAGGAGGATGCTGGCGACCGTACTCCACGCTGTGAGGGCAAAGATGCTGGCGTCGGTGCTTCCCGCTGCGACGGCGAGGATGCAGGCGACGGTGGACCAGGCTGTGCTGAGGAGGATGCTGGCGTCCGTACTCCCTGAAATGAAGGCGAACATGGACATACGCACATACACGATCACACTCTCCGGGCATCGCGGCCACGAGCGCGGCGGCGCGGCGCAGGGCAAAACAAGCGGAGAGCGCGCGGACCGGTCCAGCTCACGGAGAAGCAACCCTCGCGACGAGGCAGACATAATCAGACACATGAACACACATGTGTATGTATATGTATGTTCCATGTACATGTGCATGCACATGTACATGTGCATGTCCATGCACATGTGCATGTACATGTACATGTGTATGCATATGTAAGCGGACATGGTTATGTATGTGTATGTGTATATGCAGATGTATGTGTATATGCGATTGTGTGTGCATGCTCGAACGAATGTATACATGTATGACTATGTATATGTGTATGCATATATGCAGATGCATATATACATACAAGTACACATAAGTATGCAATATGTATGTTTCATTGGTATATGCACAAAAATGTGTGGATATATCAGTATGTATGTAATCGTATATGTACACGTACCCACCCCTATGTATATGTATATAATACACATATGTGAAAAGAGGGTCCTCATTCTCCTCCTCTGGGCGGACCACGCGAACGCGGAGGCTCGGCGCCGGGCTCGTCGATCAGGCCTATGGTCCACGCGCTGTTCACGACGACGAAAGAGAACTCCCCGGCCTGACGGGGGGGAGCGGCAGGGGGTGGGTGGAAGCCGGAAGGGGGCTCAACTCGGTTGCCTCCTGTAGAGGCTCTTGCCTGGAGGGAGGATTCGGACTCGGAGCGACTGCGAAGCAACATGTATTGAGCAATTTGCAAGCCAACCCCTCTGACCCCCATGAGCAGCACGAGCATGAAGAAGGGCGACACGACCAAATGCGAAAACCGAGCGAGGGCAGGAAGCGGAGGCAGAGGACAGTGGATGACAGGGTGGGAGGACGCCTGGGAAGCTCAGAGGATGGAGGTGGCTTGCTGCTGTAACTGCCTCTTGGCTACGGTCATCGTGCTATCAGAAGGAGCGCGGAGCAGAGAGGAAAAGAGCTTCTCTGGCCACGGCTGGCCTCGGCCACCAGCAAGCTCGCTGCTTGTCTGGCGCGGCCCGAAAAGCCGAGGCCCTCCTGAACCCAAGTTGGTCCTTGTGTCAGCGCTTTGGTTGTAGCTTGCGTTAGCTAAGGCCACCGCGCCGCGTGTCCAGCCACGGGGTCAGGTCAGGCCCCCATGACACGAGTTCAACAAATACAGACCCGCTGGTGGCACTCGCTGGGAGCGTAGCGACCGCTTGATGGAGGGGGAACGGGATGATACGAAGGCAGGATGCGGACAGATCCGAATGAATATAGATAGGGGCAAGTCTCCGAAAACTGGCGGGGCTGGAGGACGCAACGGGCGCCGCGGCTGGATCCAGAGCGCCCCCGGGACTCTTTGAGAGCGTACTCGACAGCCCTGGAGCGATTTATCTTCATCCTGTAGGCCCTCCAAGGAAACCAGAGGGAGGGGTGGAACTGGAGCTAGGAAGGGGGAGGGAGCCGTAGGGGAAACCGATACACCACTGGGGTGGGACAGCCAGAGGAGGGAACCCTCCCCCTCCAGTTCCTCCTCGCTTTCATCGCTCTCCTCCTCTTCATCCTCCGCCTGCTGCTCCCTGTCGGGGGAGTCATCGCCCTGCATCTCCTTCTTCTCCTCCTTTTCCTCCTCCTCCTCCTCCTCCTCCTCCTTTCTCTCCTCCTCTCCTCCTCCCTCCTCCTCCCCGTCCCGTCCCTCCTTCTCTTCCTCCTCCTGCTCCTGATCCTGCCAACTACTTCTACGACAACAACCATCACCACGATTACTTCGACCACTACAACGACCACTTCGGCTACCACCGCCACCACCACAACCACCACTAAACCATCACCACTACTACTGGCACTATTACTACAACTACTACTACTACTACTACTACTACTACTACTACTACTACTACTACTACTTCTACTACTACTACTACTACTACTACTACGACTACTACGACTACGACTACTAGTGTTACTACGAGTACTACGACTACTACTATTACTACTACTACTAATACTACAACTACTACTAGTATTGCTACTACTACTAATACGACTAATACTACGACTTCGACTACTCCAACTAAAACACCACTACTACTACTACTACTACTACTACTACTATTACTACTACCACTGCTACTACTACTACTACTACTACTACTACTACTACCAGTACTACGACGACGACTATTACTACTACGACTACGACCACGACTACTACGAGTACGACTACGACTACCACTACCACTACCATAACAGCAACAACAACAACTACTACGACTACTACTACTTCATCTACCGATACTACTACTACTACTACTACTACTACTACTACTACTACTACTACTACTGCTATTACTACTACGACTACCAAGACTACGGCTACGATTCGTACTACTACTACTACTACGACCAACTGCTACTACGAAAATTACTACGACTACTACTACAAGTACTACTCGTACCATGACTACTCTACTACTACTACCAGTACTACGACGACTACTACTTCCTCTACTATTACCATTCCTTCAAACGACAACTGCTATTACTACTACTACTACTACCACCACTACTACTACTACTACTACTACTACTACGACTACGACTACGACTATTACTACTACTACTACTACTACCACTACTACTACTACTACAACTATTACCACTACTACTACTACCGATACTTCTATTATTAGTACTACGGCTACTACTAGTACTACTACTACTACTACTACTACTACTACTACAACGGCTACTACTTCTAGTAGTAGACAACTACTCCCGCTACGACTATACCTACAACGGCTACTACCACTATTACTACTGCTACTTCTACGACTACTACTACTAGTACTACCCCTACTGCGACGAGTCCTACTACTACACCTACTGCTACTGCTACTACTACTGCTACTACGACTACAACTACGGCTACGACTACCACTACTATTACTACTACTACTACTACTACTACTACTACCACTACTACTACTACTACTACCACCACTACTACTACTACTACTACTACTACTACTATTACTACTACTACTACTACGGTCACAACCAAGACTACGACTATTAAAACCACTACTACGGCGACGACGACTACGCCGACGACTACGACTACCACCACTATCACGGTTTCCACTCCTATCGCGACTACTTCTGCTACAGCTACTACTACTACTACTACTACTACGACTACTACTACTACTACTACTACAACAACTACAACTACAACTACTACGACTATGCTTCTCAATTGTACTACCACGACTACTACCACTACGACTACTATAACTACTTCTGATAGGACCGCCACTAGAAGCCACTAACATTATTACTACTCCTGCCACTCCGACTAGAGCTACTACTTCTACCACTACAAGAACGACGACTAATACTACTACTGCCAGTTTTTCTGCTACTACTACTACTACTACTACTACCACTGACTCTTCTACGACCACTACGACGACGACGACGACGACGACTACTACTACTACTACGACCACTACTACGACTATTACTACTACAACAACAACAACTACTACTACTACCACTATTACGGCTACGACGACGAGTACTGCGACGAATTATACTGCTACGACTGCTACCACTACTATTACTACTACTACAACTACTACTACTACTACTGCTACTACTACTACTACTACTACTACTACTACTACTACTACTACTAGTGCAACGACACCTCACACTACTACAAGTACTACGACGACTACGACTACGACTACTACTACTACTACCACTACTACTACTACTACTACTACTACTACTACTACTACTACTAGTACTACTACTACTCTTACTACTACTACTACTACTACTACTACTACTACGACTACTACTACTACTACTACTACTACTACTACTTCTACTACTATGACTACTATTACGACTACGACTACGATTTCCTGTACTACTACGACGACTACTACTACTACTCCTACTATTACTACTACTACTACTACTACTACTACTACTACTACTACTACTACGACTACGACTACTACTACTATTCTTGCTGGTATGACTACTACTACAACAACTACTACTACTACTACCACTACTACTACTACTACTACAACTACTACGACTACTACTAAGACTACTACTACTACTACTACTACTGCCACTACTTATACTTTAATACCACCACCTCCTCTTCCACAACAACAACAACAACTACTACTGCTACTACTACTACTACCACTTCAACTACTACTGCTGCTACTACTACTACTACTACTACTCCTACTACCATGACTCCGACTAACACTACTACTATTAATACCACTACTACAACTCTACTACCACCACTACGATTACGCCTACTATTACCACTTCGGCGGAAAAACATTTTGGCACGTTTGCCTTTCCGACTGGAGATCCCTGGCGCCGGCGCCGAAGGATTTGCCATGCGTCAACAAATAGGCGGAATAATTAATTCAATGAAATAACAAGTCACTCGCAATCAATCTCAATGACAGATTTTGTGATTCCGCCGCGGCTGCGCCACCGCTGCGTTTTTGGCGCAGGAGTCTACGGGGGAGGGGGGGCCATCGCAAGTGTTGTGACGCTGCCGCCTTCGTCCCCGGTGGCAACATCTATGGGCCAAAGTATTGTCACAGCGGTGTACAACTACACCACGACGACTACTACTACTGCTAATACTACTATTACTACTACTACTACTACTACTACTACTACAACTACTACTACTACTACTACTACTACTACTACCACTACCACTACCACTACCACTACCACTACTACTAATATTACTACTACTACTATTATTACTATCACTGCTACTACTACGGTTACTGCTACTACTATTACTCCTATCACTAAGACTACTACTACTACTACTACTACTACTACTGCTACTACTACTACTACTACGACTACTACTACTACTACTACTACTACAACTACTACGGCGACTACTACTACTACTACTACTACGACTACGACTACTATTTCTACTTCTGGTAGTACTACTACTTCTAATGCTAATACTACTACTACAGCAACAACAACTACTACTACTACGACTACTACTACTACTACTACTACTACTACTACTACTACTACGACTACTACTACTACTACTACTACTACGACTATCTCAACGACTACGACTACGGCTACGGCTACGACTACTACTACGACTACTGCTACTGCTACTACTTCTACAACTATTACGATTACTACTACTACTACTACTACTACTACTACTGCTACTACTACTACTACTACTACTACTGCTACTGCTACTACTACTTCTACTTCTACTTCTACTTCTACTTCTACTTCTACTTCTACTTCTACTTCTACTTCTACTTCTACTACTACTACTACTACTACTACTAATACGACTACTACTGCTACTATTACTACTACAAAGTAATAGTATTAGTACTACTACTACTACTACTACTACTACTACTACTACTACTACTACTACTACTACTACTACTACTACTACTACTACTATACTACTACTACTACTACTACTACTACTACTACTACTACTACTACTACTACTACTACTACTACTACTACTACTACTATTACTACTACTACTACTACTGATCTGACGACTCCTGCTACTACTACTGCTCCGATCAGTTCTCCTTCTCAGTAATTATCATTCGCCTCTCCCGCCTTCTCCTCATGCGTTCCCTGCTCATTCATGCTCAAGGGACCTTCTTTCTCTTTCCCCTACACCTACTCCCTGCTCCTTTGATGTGATTCTAAAACTGGGAGAATACTCCTACGATCGACCCGGCTACCACACGGCTGATGCTGCTACGGTCCCTGCGGCTACTGCTTGTGCAACTGCTGCTTCTGGACATGCTGCCGTTGCGAGTGCTGGGCACACCGATCCCGCTTCCTCGGGCCCCACTGGCGGCCAGCAGCGCTTCGGAAGGATCCGCTTCGATCCTCGGAAGGGGGGGACGGAAGAGAGCTCCTATCTCCTCCTCCAGCGCTGCCGCGCCCAGCTCGGGCGGCGGCCTGGCTCAGCAGGAGGCCGATCTGGGCGCGGCGGCGCGAGATGCGCTGGGGAGAGCGGCGCAGGAGGAGGCAGGCAGGAGCGCACGTCGGTCAGCAGAGGCCACCGCCGCCGCGTCTGCGTCGAGGTTGCCGCTGCCAGGGGAACCGCTCGTCCTGGTCCGCCGGGAGGCGGCGGACGTGGAGAAGGTCGGGAAGAGGCAACCGCCACCGCGCCTGCTTCGAGGTTGGGATTTGCACATGTCCACCGCCATGGGGAACCGATCTTCCTGGACCCTCGGGAGGTGGTGGATGTGGATAAGTTCGGGTCCCCTGGGGCCCAATGGACGTGTCCATATCCACAAACACCCCTTGTATCCTGGACGATCGGTTTCCAGGCGGTGGATACGTGTACATCCTGGGCTGGAACTTGCAACGAATCTCCATCGCTCGGACGTCCATTCCCCGTGCATGTTTCAGATTCGTGCGCCTTTTCTTCGCCAGATGGTCCAGGATGCTTCTCGATGGTCCTCGATGGATTCCAAGGCGACTGGTGCGCACAGAGATCCAAATCACAACATCAACATGTACACCCTGCGAAATGCTTTAGAAATCATGGGTTAAGAAACTCATAGTCTCAGAACTTGAATAAAAACCCAAATTTCTATTAAAAATCTTGGGATTTACATTGAAACGTTGAGAATAATCGAGACTCTGGCCGAAAACGTAAGTTTTCTTAAGCATCGCCCAAGGTGTACTTTCAGAGGTCCACGCGAATTTTTGCACCAGCGCTGCCCCCCTGCCCGCACCCGCTCGGCTCCAGCACAGCCACCGGCGCGTTCCACGCCCCGGGGACGGCGCGTGGCGCTGGGGGCACCCGGCTGTTCAGGGCTCGAATCCCCCCCCTGCGTTTTAAAGGATTATGTTCTGTGGGAGGCGGAGCGCGTCGTTGGCTTGCTGCTGGTATCGGCGCGGTATACCCGCTGTGCTTTTCCTCGGCGCTGCTTCCCCTCTCACCGTTCCCTGCCTCCCCTGGCGCAAAAGGGCGGGGGAAAGTAACCGTCGTCGTCGTCGTCGTCGTCGTCGTCGTCGTCGTTTTCGTCGTCGTCGTCGTCGTCGCGGCCGCCGTCGTCGCCGTCCTCGTCGTCTTCGTCTTTGTCCTCGTCGTCGTCGCCGCCGCCGTCTTCGTCGCCGTCGTGGCCTGCGCCGTCGCCGTCGCCGCCCCCGTCGTCGCCGTCGTCGCCGCCGTCGCCGAAGGCAGTCGTCGCCGCCGCCGTGGGGGTGCAGCAGCAGGGCTGTGGATCGAGCGTTGAGCGGCGAAACGTTGTCACCGTCTTGGGAGAGAGGCTGAGGCCGGACGGAGCAAGTTCACACGGAGAACAGGCACTCCGCATGGACTTGCTCCGTATGGACCAAATTTCCTGTCAAGAGGGTCGGGCGTTGGTAGAACTGGGTTTAGTGGAACCTGGTTTAGTGATCTGTACCAGGGGGCGCCCCCCCGTCCCATTTCCACTAACCGGAACTGCCGTCACCCGAAAAAACACCAGCTATAGCAAACCTGGTTTAGTGATCTGTACCGGGGGGCGCCCCCCGTCCCATTTCCACTAACCGGAACTGCCGTCACCCGAAAAAACACCAGCTATAGCAAACCTGGTTTAGTGATTCTGGCCAATTCGAAGGCTCGGGGGCCCTACCACTAACCGGGTCCCCTTACCCGGGGTCCTGGCCATACCCGACAGGGGCTAAATCTGGACTTACTCCGTATGGCCTTGGCCTCCGCCGACCGTCGCCGCCGACTGCGCACCCCGCGGCGCCGACGGCCTGCTGCGCGTTGGCGAAGCTCAGCCCGGCCGCCTTGCAGACGGCCATGGTGACTCGCGGGCAGCCCGCGGCGCGCGTTCAGGCCAGCGCGGAGGATGCTGTTTGTTTGTGCTGGCCGCGCACAGAGAAGGCGACGACGACGACGGACGACGACGGACGACGGACGACGGACGACGACGACGACGACGACGACGACGACGACGACGACGACGACGACGACGGACGACCGACGACGACGACGACGACGACGACGACGACGACGACGACGGACGACGACGACGACGACGACGACGACGACGACAGCGACGACGACGACGACGACGACGACGACGACGACGACGACGACGACGACGACGGCGGCGGCGGCGGCGGCGGCGGCAACGACGATGGCGGCGGCGGCGAAGACGACGACGACGACGAAGACCACGACGACGACGATATCGAGTCCCCGCCCCTCCCCGCCCCAGACATCGGGTATCGAATCCTCCCTGCCCCCACGACTTGCGACCACAGTGGTGATTTTGATGTTCTCGGCGTGTCCGCGTCTCTTTGGGCCTCTTGGGGGGTGCCTCGAAATCCTGGCCGGAACGTGCTCTGGGGGTCGACTGTAGCGGCGGCGGACAACTACGGCGACAAGTCGGCAGCACGCAGGAGTGACCCTGGGCAAGAGTGAACCTGCGTGTGCGGCTTGCCGATCTTCACAATCAACCCCGTCTCACAAGGATGTGCGATCAGGATGCAAGGGCACTGGACGGCCATGTCGACGCTTTGTGCGAGCGGGGCGCGGCCAACGAAAGCGGCCAAGGATGGACCGAGGAGGCAAGGATACAAGGGTGCCCTTGCACGGTTTTTTCTCCTGGGGCCGCGCTAGAGGGCCACCCAGCTGCTCCCTGCACGGCACTCAAGGCCGACCAACCACCTGTTGTCCTGGCTCTGGCTGCTTTGCCGCCGGCGCCCAGAGCTCGGCTGCCTCCATCGGCTGCCCTCGTCCTTGCGCCATGGGGCTCGGTCTCGCCCATCCACGTGCTGGCTGCCGCCGCGGATGGGTTCCGCGCAGGTGTAGTCGTCGTTGTCTGCAAGAGCCTATGCGGCCTACTCAGAGGCCCCCCTCGAGCCACGGGCCGTGGTGGCAGCGGGCCATTCCCTCAACCCCGTGGCGTGCGCGCGGCGGAGGCCGCGCGGTTTCGGCCCACCAGGCTTGGGGGATAGGGAAGAAAGGAGGAGGAGTGGGAAGAGAAGGAGGAGGAGGAGGAGGAGGAGGAGGAAGAGGAGGAGGAGGAGGAGGAGGAGGAGGAGGAGGAGGAGGATAACTGGGCGGAGTTCCCCCCCGTGCAGCTCTTTGGACCCTCGTTTTGTAGAGAGGCTCACTTGGGGCCTCTGGAACCTCCCTGCCTCCCTCCCACTGTGTGCGTCCCCATCCTGAGACCTCGACAGAAGCAAAACCCCATTGACACAGGACCGAGCAAGGAAGGGTTGGAGCCAAGGTCTATCTTCTTGTGCTTGTACACGGGAAACAGGCACGACGGTGACTTTATTGAGTCACTTGAGCGAGAATTGGCGGACAGTGGAAAAAGGGCCAGCATTCTCACCTTAGGGGATCAGGAAGGGTGGGGAGAGCTTGCGCTGCCACACGTGCTTCGCTTTTGGGCTCAGCTCATCCAGGACGGTTTTGTTGGGGGGCTTTGGGCTGAGCCCCCCAGAGGTACCTGGCAGGCTGAGGGAGCCCGTACTCGTCTGCCGCGAGACCCCAGCTCTCCTTGGGGAAGGAGAGCCCTCCGCGAGGTAGAGTTCACTCCCGTACGGGAGGATAATCGTGCTCTTAGGGCGGTGCTCTGGTTGACGCACGCCTGTCGTGGCGCGCAAGTTCCATTTGGCATCATGCATGCCCCGTGGGCAAACGAAGCCTCGCAACCCACCATTTGGGGACTTAAAGAGGTGAGCATGCTTGAGGGATGTAGATTGGATTGCGACGGGAGTAGCATTCTATTGTCTGGTGTGCTTGCTTCCATCCCTCTCGTGTCCACTCTCACGCCTCTTGCTTGCGTGGCCCAGAAATTCGCCGCTCTCATCCATTCATCCAATCACCGTGACCTTGCTCCTGAGCTCACTGAGCTGGAGCTCAAGCTGGACCCTTATGGTTTGGAACCTCTGGGGGGTGAGGGTGATGAGGGGAACGACCTGCCAGCTTAGGTTGTGGTGCGGCCAGTTTTTTAATCCCCTTTACTGCCTCTGCTTGCTGCCCTCTCTCTACTTAATCCACTGTGATAGGCTGCGTGACTCAGAGGCCTTCATCGACCGACCGACCGACCGACCGACCGACCGACCGAGGAGGAGGAGGAGGAGGAGGAGGAGGAGGAGGAGGAGGAGGAGGAGGGGAAGGAGGAGGAGCAGGAGGAGCAGGAGGAGGAGGAGGAAAGGAGGAGGAGGACAAGTGGAAACCCACGACTCATCAACGGTTGAAATACACCCTCCCCCCCCAAATCCCTCGACATGGGCCCCATGCAAGGGGCCATCTCCATTGATGGAATTGCTTCATTGGGGGGCAAACGTGCCAGAACACCATTCCCATGACTTCAGCGCAACGATTTCACCTGAGTGTTACGCCGCGGCGATCTTCAATCGAGCCAGGACACCGCTCCTGAGACTTCGACACCGCGAATCAACGAACATGTTGCGCCCTGACCATCCTGAAACGCTCCAAAACGCTATGTCTGATATGTTAACCAAAAGAACCAATGACACTCTTGCGAACTACTTGAACGAATGCGCGCGGCGCTGGTACTATCCGTGACACCCTTGTCAAGTCGTGCAACGAATGTGCGCGGCGCTAAAGCGAAAACCACATGGAAACACCCCGCCATCAATCCGCGAATCTCCTGCACACCTTCAGACAGACGATGCGCGGCGCTAAAGCAGAAAACCACATTTTGAAAACGACCCGCCCTCAACTCGTGAAACTCTGGCAAAATCTGGAAAAGAATGCGCCACCGCATTCAATCCGCGAACCTCTTGCATTTTTGAAACGAATGTGCGAGGCGTTACGGCGAGAGCCACAATTTGAAAACCACCTGCCCTCAACCCGTTAAACTCTCACAGAATATGCGCGGCGCTAAGGCGAGAGCCACATTTCAAAAACGATCCGCCTTCCATCCCTGAAGTGGTTGCCAATGTTTAAGCAGCAAAGTCATAAGGGTGAGAAAATATAAAGCGAAACGCCCAGCCCACCCTTTCAACCGGTCTCGGGGAGCGACAGTGAGGGGTTATGCATAAAGGGCACGAATGGAGGAGGAGCATCAATGTAAACCCAAATATCATCAACGATGCTGCAGTACACCTCCTTCCAAGCTTTCTTTTGTTCCATCGGCGCATACAAATATTCATTCCCAGTGAGATTAGTGTCCCGCTGGAAAACGTAGGTCTGAAAATCCAGGGAACCGTGCCAGAGCACCACTCCTGGGACTTCAACGCTTCGAATCAGCCTGATTGTTGCGCCTTGACTATCCTGAATCGTGCCAGAACGACGAGCCTGGAACTTCAGCACCGCGGATCAACGTAACTGTTGCGCCCTCAGAATCCGATATCGCTCCAAACCACCATTCCTGGCATGATGACCATGACAAATCTTGGCACTGCTGCGAACTCTAACGACCAATGTGCGCGACACGAATACGAGAACCACACTTTGAAAAGGAACCACCCTCCATTCGTGAAGCTCTTACCAACATTGAAACCGAATGCGCGCGGCGCTACATCGAGAACCACAATTTGAAAACGACCCGCCGTCCATCCGTGAAGAATGGGGCCGGCGCTAAAGCGAGATCCGCGTTTTGTAAGCGGCCCGCCCTCCGTGCATGAGACTGCTGCAAACGCTTGAAGAGAATGGGCTCGGCGCTGAAGCGAGATCCGCATTTTGTAAACGGCCCACCCTCCATCTGTGAACGAACGAACGAACGAGTCTGCCATCGCCCGGGGGGCGACCCTAGCTAGGGCGGCAGGCGCGCCAAACGCGCTGGCCTCCAGGAAGGCCGGGTTGCGGGAGGCATGTGAAACTTCGGAAAACAGAAACGGATCAGCGCCACATGCGGTTTACGTACTCATCCTCACACTTGCGCCATACTTCCGGCAGCTTGGCCGTTTCGGCCCACGACTCCCACCTGTGAAGGTGTTGCACATTCCGGGCTTCAGGGTCACAACGGTGAGAAACATCTCGGGCGAAAAATGCCCTGACCGTTCTACCGACACGCCTCGGGGCGGGTGCGACAGGGAGGATCTATATTTTTTTGGAGGAGACAGAAAAGGAAGCGAATAGGAGGAAGAGGAGGACACGATGAGGATGAGGAGGAATACGATGAGGAGAAGGAGGGGATGAGGACGAGAGGAGGATAGGATAGGATGAGGAGGAGACGAGGAGGGAAACGATGAGGAGGAGGGGAGGAGGAGAGCATGGAGAGGAGGGGGACGACGAGGAGGAGAGCAGGAGGCTCGAGGAGCAGCAGGACAACGAGGAGGAGGCCGCCGCCGCCGCGCCGGCGGGACGGGGCGCGCCCACGGACTTCGCGAGCAGCAGCGCGGAGACCACGCTGAGTATGAGCGTGGGGTGCGCGACGACCTCGCGGGCGGCGGCAAGCTCGAGCGACCTCAGAGCGGGGCCTGCGGTCCTGCGCCGTGCTGCATCTTCGGGGGACCTTGTCTGTCCCGTCGCGCCCCTGTCCGAGTCGAATGTGAGTCGACTCGTCGCACTCGTCGGACCCGTGTCGAATCCGTGCCGACTCCGCGTCGGATCCACGTCAAATTCGCGTCGAGTCCGCATCGAGCCCGCACAAGAGAAGACACCAATATTGGGGACATGCGAGGTCCACAAAAGATGCAATGTAATTAACAAAGCGGGGCCTGCGCTCCTGCGCCGAAGCCTCGAGCGAGCTGTCATAGAGAACTGGCCATC
The DNA here is from genome assembly GCA_963575745.1 of Prorocentrum cordatum. NCBI lineage: Eukaryota > Dinophyceae > Prorocentrales > Prorocentraceae > Prorocentrum > Prorocentrum cordatum. The sequence goes on from CAUYUJ010007792.1 coordinate 209,396, forward strand.
GCTCGGACGTCCACCGACCGTGATTTTGTTTGGCTTCGAGCATGCTTCTTCAAAATGGTCAAGATGCTCCAAGATGGTCCGGACATCTTCCGGCACTGGCCCGCCGAGAAAAGTGAAGACGTCCGAGCGATGCCACGAACAGAACTCTCGGACTCGGCGGGCCCGGCCTAAGCAGACACGCCTGGCCTCGGAGACTGCACCTCCAGCGGGAAAGACAACGACGCCCGGCATGTCCTCAGAACCTTTACCCGCACGGCTGAGACGTGGACGGCAGCGTCCTTCACCAGCTCCGCCAGTCGTTTGCTGGTACACGTCGCTCGGAAGAAGTAGGTAAAAACATGAAGTAGGAAGGCGGAGAAAGTACGTTGGGCTCTGGCCCTCCCAAAGAATACCAAAACACAGCAAAAGCATGTCGATGCTTGAAGAAGGAAGGCGCTAGAAATAGATTGGGATCTGGGGATCCAGAAATCCCTACTTTCAACGACCGACGGGTACCGTTTTTTCCATGAGAGCACCAGTTCAGAATCAGCCAGAGTCGAATCGGGAAATCGATAGAATTCGAATGTAGGTCGGATCGCCCTGTGCCGATGCGGAGACGAAACCGAATCGCATCGGTCCCGCCTGGATGCACGACGCCGTGGGAGCATCGGGATGCATCGGGCCGCCAGGGCACTGGACGGTCGAAGCCGAGAAACGGTCATCGTGCTACGGCATGTTCTTGTCGTGCCGACTTCGGCTTTGGTTTCTGACACCGCGTGGATCGTTCATCCTTGAACGACCGGCCGTTCCCGAAACACCCGATCATTCAACATCGACCGATTTGGGGTCGCCAACGGCGTTCAAAGAGGAACGCCGGCGGCGGGGTCGCCGCTGGTCGACACGACGCGAACCTACCGCACCATGAGGAGCACATCATAAGGAACCAATCGGCGGTGGACAAACCTCCCTTTAGTAAACCTGCCCTTAGTGAAAACGGCCTGCGGCTGAAACCCGCGGACCTGGACCCGCAAAAATGACGGCCGCGACGCCCTCTCGCGAACCGAAAACGGCCAATTCACTAATCGACGTGTCAGGGTAGGAGGTCTGTCCACCCCCGAGCCAAGGGGCTGTTCTGGCCACGGCGGGCCTAGGCCACAAACCGGCTCCACGGCGTACATCTCAGGAACGGCCCGAAAACCCGGGCCCCTCCTGAGCTCAAAGCAGTCTCTGTTTCAGCGCCGTGGCTGTATCGGATCGGATTGATCGAGTCGAGGTGAGACCCGCTGGTCCGGGAGACCCACGTGCCAGCGGAGCTCGCTCGCGCCCAGGCTGCGATGGGCGGCCGCGGGCTGGGCGCCGTTGCGGCGCGCGCGCGCTTCCTGCGGAGCAGCTCCAGCGCAGCAGGTGGCGATGAGGAACACCAGGGCAAAGAGAGACGAAGGATGGTGACGGGTGGCGGGTGATGGCGTGGCGGGGAGAGGGTGGTCGGAGGTGCTGGCAAGGCCGGAGATGACGATGGCAACGGCCTAGCCCTCCGTCCGACCCGTGGTTTTTCACGATTCACGATTCGCCCCACCCCCAAGGCTCTCGACCCCGCCTTCGGAACCACCTTGTCACCGCTGGCAGTTCTTGAATTGGGGTCAGAAAAACCATCCTCATAACAAGCACCCCAACAAGCGAAGCCTTTCAGCAAACGCACCCGAGGAAGGGATCGAGCAGGGCAGGACTGTTGGTGAACGCCCAGTGGCTCTTTTAGTCAACGCCTCTCATCGGGGTCGGGGTGCTTTTGCCTGCGCTCCCCCGTGCCCTTCCCGTATCGAGGAAAGTGCCCAGCTGTGGGGCCGAAACCGACTGCACGCAGCAGATGTCGTTGCCCGATGTCCCCAGTTCCGTCCGAGACTCGGCTCAGGCCGAGGAGGAGGCTGCAGAGGCCAGACCCCCCTCCCTCCGCCCCTCGCCCTCCTCCCTTCATCCTCGTCCTCCTCTTCGTTGTTTTTATCCTCCTCCTCCTCCTCGTCGTCCCCTCCCTTCTCCTTTCTCCTCCCCCCTCCTCCCTCGTCCTCGTCCCCCCCCTTCTCATCCTCCTCCCCCACTCCTCCTCCTCCTCCTCCTCCTCCTCCTCCTCCTCCTCCTCCTCCTCCTCCCGACCTCGACGGCGGCCCCGAAGACGCCGAAAAGGACCGAGGGCCGTCGTGCCAGGGACGGAGCGCGCGGGCGAGGACGTGCCCCACACGGCGGTGACGCAGACGACGACGACGACGACGACGACGACGACGACGACGACGACGACGACGACGACGACGACGACGACGACGACGACGATAACGACGATAACGACGACGACGGCGACGACGGCGGCGGCAGCGACGGCGGCGACGGCCGTGGCGGCGGCGCGGCTACGGCGGCGGCCGCGGCGGCATCGCCCTCGGAGGGCGATTGTTTGTTGTCTTTGCGCGCGCGGTGGCGGGGCGCGGCGATCCCTCGCCGGGGACGGGGCGCCGAGGAGGGTGGCGGGGAGGAGAAGAGGAAGGATAGGAGCCCACATCCTCATCCCTCCTCCCGTCATACCTTCGCACCCCGAGATAAGTCGGAAGGGCGGGCCGGGCGTTTCGCCTGAGACTTGCCAATCATGTAGGACCTTGAAGCTTAGGAGTAGGCAGCAGTTTCACGGATGGAGGGCGGGTGGTCTTCAACATGTGTTTCTCGCTTTAGCGCCGCGCGCACTGGTCATCAACAATTGTCTTTTACAAACTGTGGCTCTCGCCTGAACGCCGCGCAAATTCGGTTTAACAAATTGCGTCTGTCACGGATTTAGGGCGGGTAATTTTCCAAATGTGGATCTCGCATTAGCGCCGCGCACACTCTTCTTAAGCATTTGCAAGAGCTTCATGGATTGAGGGCAAACATTGGCTCTCGCAAGAGTGCCGCGCAAATCCGTCTTCAGAAACTGCCAGCGTTTCGCGGATTCCCATGGCTGGCGTACCTGAAATGGCGTTTTGGAACGAGTCAGGATTGTCAGCGCGTAACAGTTACGTTGATTCGCGGTGTTGAAATCCCAGGGATGGTTTCTCGCACGACTCGGGATCGTCAAGACGCGGCAGTCAAGTCAATTCGTGGCGTTGGAGCTCCAAGAATGGTGCTTTCGCACGCTTCAGAATCTTCCAATGGTTGCCTCCGAGCGGCGCACTTTCCTGAGTGGGAACGAACCTTTCTAGGGGCCTACGAAGAGGGTGCTTGGAGGAAGGGTTTATTCCAACCTCGTTGATGAGTCTTGGGTTTACACTGGTCCTCCTCCTCCTCCTTCGCCTCTTATTTCGTCCTTCGTCCTCTCCGTCCTCCCAGCCCTCCTCCCTCCTTTTTCCTCCTTCGTAATCCTTCTCCGTCGTCCCTCCTCCTCCTCCTCCTGCTGCTACTGCTGCTGCTCCTCCTCCTCCTCCTCCTCCTCCTCCTCCTCCTCCTGCTCAGCCTCCCCCTCTTCCCCTCGCACCTCCCGCTGCTCCTCTCCCTCCTCCTCCCTCGCTCCTCCCTTCTCCCCCCCCCTTCCGCGCAAGCCCCCACTCCCGCGCGCCGCACGGGCGCGGGGGGGGAGGAGTGTGGAGGGAGGGAGGGGGGGACGGCGGGAGATGCGAGCTGGGAGGCGAGACCAGCGAGGAGAGCTGGAGAACTGGAGGAGAGCTGGGGGGGAGAGGGAGGACGGATGACCAAAGGGAGCGAGGAGGAGCAGAGGGGGCGGGAGGAACAGATGGTGGAGGAGGTAAATGGGAGGAGGCGGAGGAGGAGGAGGAGGTGGAAATGGAAGAGGAGGAGGAGGAAGAGGAAAAGGAAGAAGAGGAGGGGGAGCAGGAGGAGGATGAGGAGGAGGAGGCGGACTCAGGGATGCGGGGGGGGGAGAGACGGCCCGCGCCTTCTGAGAAGTAGGGGTGCTTCTAAGCCTTCCCCCCACCTCCCCCCCACTCTTCGAGGATCTGCTGATCCGGGTCCATGCAAACCTGGGTCAGCCAGGCCTTGCAGGATCCTGCAGGATCCTGCGCCCAAGCCCGTGTCAGTGCAACCCTGGCTCCGCAAGATCCTGCAAGATCTGGCGCTCTGACTGACCCCGGTCTTGCATCGACCCCCGTCTCTTGAGCCTCGACTTCTGCGCGTGGCTGACAGCCCGGAATTTCGGGCGGCCTGAGGCCTTCAGGCCGTGTACGGGGCGGAAGGCAACGGGGAGGGCTACGCCCCGCCATGCCGCTGGTGCTTGAGGACCGCGGCCCGCCACTCCTCGGGAAGGGCGGGGGCGCCCGCGGCGGCGGCGGCCGCGCGCGGCGCCGCAGGGGTGCGGGAAAGGATGAGGGGCCGGGGCGGCGCGCGAGGGGCAGGGGTCGCGCGGAGGGGGCGAGGAGGGGGGGTGCTAGCACAGGAGGAGGAACAGCTCTTCCTCCCTCCCACTCCTCTGGCCCCCGTTCTCCTACTCCGCCTCCTCCTCATCCTCCGCCTCTTCTTCCTCCTCCTAATTTTTGGAGCTGGGCGGACTTGAAATGATCTGCTTATAACGTCCTTGAGAACACAAGTGCTGCGATCCGTCTTAGAACAGGCGGCAACAGATGAAGGCTGCGGGTCGGTGCGGACATGCGCGAGGCAAATAGAGCTGGTCAGCGTAGAAGTGCCCGTGGGGGACGCGGTGTGACTGAGCGAGCAACCAGTGAGGGAGAGGAGGGGAAGTGACAATACAAGGATCACATTACATATATATATATATATATAAATAAATAAATAAATATGTATGTGTGTGGCTATATATAAAACACAAACATACACCACATAATGAGCATTCGAACGGTGTGCATGAAAGACGCATGCAAGTACGTGCAGACGGGCCGCGTTTAGGTCGAAGGGCGTTTCAGCTGGCCTGAATATGGTGTGTTGTATATCGCCTGGCCGTCGGCCAAGAGAGTACTGGGCCGCCATTTATGATCATGGTCCCTCAAGCATTCGTGTCAATGGGCAATTCATATGCTAAGGTGGCCGTGGGCTGGCACAGACGATACTGACTAGCCTGCGTTGCTCTCGGCATGCCGACTAAATTGCAAGTGTACACGCCTGGCTCAAGGTGAAGCTGGCACAATAACGGCTGGCCGGTATGGCTTTGTTGTACTCTAGATGCTGACACAGAACATTGAAATGAAAGGGCAGAAACTTCCCACCCCCCCCTTCAAATTTCTAGCTCCCCCAGGAGCACCCTCCCAAACGTAATCTGAAGACCAAACAACCTGAAAGTAGCAAGACATGATTGCTGCAAAAAATGGAAAGTGCGTGGGCAGGCTTCAAAGCTTCAAGAAGGATGCCTGGCCATTTTGAACAGTTGGTTACAAGCACACCAATAAAACGCGAGACGGCAAACCACAGCGGGGGGCACACGCACCCCTGCCTATGTGCGTGTTCGCCCGGCCTGACACCCTCCAATCCCTATACAATTATGCCCCAAGGTGGTCCCAAAGGCCTCCTAGATGGCCTCATGACCTCATGACGGCCCAAGAAGCCTCCAAGACGGCCTCAAGATGGCCTCCAAGGCGGCTCAGATGGCCCGAGATGGCCCCCACGTTCGCACAAGATGGTCCAAGATGGCCTCCAAGACGGCCCAAGAGGGTCGAAGATGCCTATAAGTGCGCTCAAGAAGCCTCCAAGACGGTCGAAGTGAGTCCAAGAGGCGCCCAAGAGGCCTCAAAGACGGCCCAAGAGGCCTCCAAGACGTCCTCCAGGAGGGCCCGAAGAGGCTAACATCAATGGTTGTCCTAAGGTGTTTGAAAGATTTTGGTATGTGTTTCTGGTGGGCCTTCCGACAGCCCAAGACGGCCCAAGAGGCCCCCAAGATCGCCCCGAGATGGCCCCAAAGGCCTCCTAGGTAGCCTCATGACGGCCCAAGAAGCCCCCAAGACGTCCTCAAGATGACCTCCAGGACAGCTCAGATGGCCCGAGATGGCCAACAAGTTCGCCCAAGATTGGCCAAGATGGGCTCCAAGACGGCCGAAGAGGTCGAAGATGCCTCCAAGTGCGACCAAGAAACCTCCAAGACGGTCGCAATGAGTCCAAGAGGCGCCCAAGAGGCCTCAAAGACGGCCCAAGAGGCCTCCAAGACGTCCTCCAGGAGGGCCCGAAGAGGCTAACATCAATGGTTGTCCTAAGGTTTTTGAATGATTTTGGTATGTGCTTCAGATGGGCCTTCCGACAGCCCAAGACGGCCCAAGAGGCCCCCAAGAGCGCCCCGAGATGGCCCAAGAGGCCCCGTAGATGGCCTCATGACGGTCCAAGAAACCCTCAAGACGGCCCCAAGATGGCCCCCAAGACGGCTCAGATGGCCCGAGATGCCCTCCAAGTTCGCCCAAGATGGTCTAAGATGGTCCAAGATGGCCTCCAAGACGGCCCAAGAGGGTCGAAGATGCCTCCAAGTCCGCCCAAGAAGCCTCCAAGACGATCCGAGAGAGCCCAAGAGGATCTAAGAAGGCTCCAAGACGGCCCAGGAGGACCCCAAGACGACCCAAGAGGGCTCCAAGACGCCCAAGATGGCCTCCATGGCGGCTCAGAAAGTCTCCCAGAGAGCCCCAAGACACTCTGGAGGTCCTCAAGACGGCTTCCGACGGCGTCAGACGGGCCAGAAACGCCCGACGACGGCCAACGAGGCCCCGAAGAAGCCCCCCAAAGCACCGAAGAGCCTCAAGAAGCGGCCCCAAGAGGCCTCCAAAAGACCCCCAGGAAACTTCCAGGATCCGCCGCACACTGTTGGCTTGCCACAAGGGTGCCCGGCGTGCTAGATCCTTTCGATGTTGGTTTTGGTTCTTTTCCCAAAAACTCCACCTGGGGCTTCGGCCGATCCCGCCAAGGTCCCGGAAAGGCCCGGAAACGACCTCAACGACCGCAAAAATTTTCCAAGACGGCTCAAGATGGCCTCTGAGATGGTCACGTTGGCCCAAGATGGCCTCCAAGATGGCCTCCAAATCGCCAAAGATAGTCCAAGATGGCTTCCAAGACGGCCTGAGAGAGTCCAAGATGCCTGCAAGTTCGTCCAAGAAGCCTCCAAGACGGCCCAAGATGGCTCCAAGATGGCCTAAAACTGGCCAAGAGGCCCCCATGAGGCAACTAAGAGTTCCACCAGGCAGGCCCGAAGAGGCCTGCATTATTGATTTTCCATTAGTGTTTGAAGAATTTTGGTATTTTCTTATTTTCAGCTCTCCAACGGCACAAGACGGTCCAAGAGGCACCCAACGTCGCCCCAAGAGCGCCCAAGAGGCCTCCAAGATGGCCCCATGATGGCCCAAGAGGCCCCCAAGAGGCCCCCAAGAGGGCCCCAAGACGGCCCAAGATGGCCCCAAAGACGCCCAAGATGGCCTCCAAGACGGCCAAGATGGCCTCCCAGATGCCTCCAAGACGGCCAAGAAGGCCTCCAAGACAGCGAAGATGGCCCCAAGATGCACCCAATACGGCCTCAGATGGCCTGAAGATGGCCTTAGACTGCCCGAAAGGCCCGCCAGAGGCCTCCAAGACGGCCCAAGACCCCTCCAAGACGTCCTCGAGGAAGCCCGTAAGCTCGGAAACCACCTGGTCCGATAGCTCGCCTGACTCCGTGTTCTCCGAAGGCTTTCGCGGGGAACGCGTGGCCCGATAGCTTGGCCAAGCTCAAACCCAACTTTCGGCCACGCAGGCGCTTCCAAAAAGGCAGGGGGCGGCGGTGATTCGCCGTAGGCGCCTTCGATCTGCCGCCCCCTGTTGATTCATCACAAGGGTGGTGGCGTGCTAGACCCTTTCGCTTTTGATTTTGGCCCGTCCCGCCAGAGATGCGTAACAGGTGGTTGCAAAGGTTTTTTCGGCTCCAGACGGCTCCAAGATCTCCAAGATGGCCTCCAGGTTCGCAATAGATGTTTCAAGCTGGCATCCAAGACGGCCCAGGAGAGTCCAAGATGCCTCGACGTTCGCACAAGAACCCTCTCAGACGGCCCAAGACGGCCCCCATGAGGCCTCCAAGAGGCCTTCAAGACGGCCTAAGAGGCCTCCAAGAGTTCCACCAGTAAGGCCCGAAGAGGCCCAAATCAATCTCCATTAGTGTTTGAAGGATTTTGGCATGTTCTAATGTTCAGCTCTCCGACGGCCCTAGACGGCCCAAGAGGCCCCCGACGTCGCCCCAAGAGGCCTCCAAGAGGGCCCCAAGACGGCCCAAGATGGCCTCGAAGAAGCCCAAGATGGCTTCCAAGACGGCCAAGATGGCCTCCCAGATGCCTCCAAGACGGCCAAGAAGGCCTCCAAGACGGCGAAGATGGCCCCAATATGCACCCAAGAAAGCCCCAGATGGCCTGAAGATGGCTTTATACTGCCCGAAAGGCCCGCCAGAAGCCTCCAAGACGGCCCAAGACCCCTCCAAGACGTCCTCGAGGAGGCCCGTAAGCTCGGAAACCACCTGGTCCGATAGCTCGCCCGACTCCGTGTTCCCCGAAGGCTTTCGAAACCCACTGGGGGAACGCGTGGCCCGATAGCTTGGCCAAAATCAAACCCAACTTTCGGCCACGCAGGCGCTTCCAGAAAGGCAGGGGGCGGCGGTGATTCGCCGTAGGCGCCTTCGATCAAAATAAGCCAGCCCCTGTCCAAAAGTAAGCCAGACCACCTGTCAGAGATCCAGACAGCCCCAAAGTACACCAGACCTTCCCCGAAATAAAGCCACACCACCCATCACAACAGGCACGACCAGACCCCGCCCCCAAAAAAGACCAGGCCCTGCCCAACAAATAAATTGGACCACCCATCAAAGAAGACCAGAGAACCAAACAGTAGACGAGACCCAGCCCACAAGTAAAACAGACCACACAAAAGTAGAATAGACCCCGTCCAAAAGCAGACCAGACCCCGCCCACGAGTAAACCAGACAACCCAAAAGTGGACCAAACCCCGTCAAGAAAAAGGACCACGCCTAAAAGCAAATGAACCGCCCAGAAATAGAACAGACCCCGCCCAAAAGTAAACCAGACCACCCATCAAAGCAGGCCAGATCGCCAACAAGAAGACGAGATCCCGCCTACAAATAAACAAAACCTTCAAGTACAGCAAACCAGATCGCCAAAAGGTAGTCCAAACTCCGCCCAAAATGAACCAGACCGCCCCATAGTAGACCAGAGTCCGCACAAAAGTAAACCAGACCACCCATCAAAGCAGGCTAGACCGCCCAAAAATAAAACAGAACC
>CAUYUJ010007792.1:223580-258580 GCA_963575745.1 Prorocentrum cordatum
TTGAATTCTGCGGGTGAGGATATCTCGGTGGCAGTTTTAAGCCCGCGGGTGAGGATATTTCGGTGGCAGTTTTAGGCCAGCGGGTGAGGATATTTCGGGGGCAGTCTTAAGCCAGCGGGTGAGGATCTTTCGGTGCCGGCGGGTGAGGATATTTCGGTGGCAGTTTTGGGCCAGCAGGTGAGGATATTTCGGTCGCAGTCTTAAGCCAGCGGGTGAGGATATCTCGGTGGCAGTTTTAAGCCTGCGGGTGAGGATATTTCGGTGGCATTTTGAAGCCAGCGGGTGAGGATATGTCGGTGGCAGTTTTAAGCCAGGGGATGAGGGTATTTCGGTGGCAAGTTTAAGCCAGCGGGTGAGGATATTCCGGTGGCAGTTTTGAGCCCGCGGGTGAGATATTCAAGCCAGCGGGTAAGGATATTTCGGTGGCAATTTTGAGCCAGCGGGTGAGAGCATTTCGGTGTCAGTCTTAAGCCAGGAGAGAAGAACCGAGAAGAACTGTGCTCGGCGCGGGCATCCAGCCGCCACGCAATGCGTCATTCGCTTGGTCGGCCCAGCCGACGGCTACGCATCCAGCGCGGTGCTGCGCCCGTATATATGCTCGCCTCTTGGCGTGGGGCTGGCGAGGGGCCCAGGGGCGAGCTGTCTGGTGATTCACTTCTGGACGGGCTCTGGTCTACTTTCGGGTGGTCTGGCTAGTGGCTGGGCAAGGCCTTGTCTACTGTTTACTACTGGGTTGTCTGGACTGCTTCGATGGGTGGTCTGGTGAACTTTTGGGCGGAGTCTGGTCTACATTTGGGAGGTCTGCCTTGTAATGATGGGCGGTCTGGCTTGCTTTTTTGGGGGGTCTGGTCTACTTTTCGGCGGTCTGGATTGCGTTGACGTGGTGTAAGCCTTCTTTTGGACGGGGTCTGGTCTACTCGTGGAAGAGGTTTGGTCTACTACTGGGCGAGGTCTGGTTTACTTTGAGTGGTCTGGCCTGCTGTGAGGGGTGGTCTGGCTCACTTTTGGATTGGGTCAGATCTATTTCCGGGCGGTCAGGAATTCTGAGCCAGGCAGTCTGGTCTACTTTTGGGCGGGGTCTGGTCTACTTGTGGGTGGTCTGGTTTACTTTTGCACGGGGTCTGGTCTACACAGGCTTCATTTACTCGGAGGTCTGGCTTACTCATCGGCGGGGTGTGGTCAACTGTTTGACGGGCTGGCCTGCTCTGACGGGTGGTCTGGTTTACTTTTAGGCGGGGTCTGGTATACCTGTGGGCGGTCTGGCCTGCTGCGACGGGTGATGTGGCTCCTGCGTTACCTCTCCAATCCTGCTGTGGTTGCTGCATGGACCCCGTGCTGCCTCCACACTTCCTTCTCCCTACTCCGGCGTTCCCCGTCCCTCCTCCTTCATCCTGGTGCCCCATGCCCAAATCCTAAGCCTCTCACCCCTGGATCGGCCGACCGTCGCAAGTACAGCCGGAGACGCACACATGGGAGCGCCGAGGGGCTGAACCTCTTGACAGCACGAACGAATTATCGCTCGTGTCTGGCTTAGCGAACGTGGCGGCAACCGTTTGCCGAAACCCAATGGATATCATCCCCAACTCGTGGGGCCGGGCGGAATGGCCCCAGCTGCTTGTCCTGGTGCACTGGCGGCAGAGTGCCAACCACAAGGAAGAACCTTCATGCAATGAATGGGCGGCCGGCGGTGGACCAGTCAGTCGGAAGCGACGACAGCGTCCGCAAACCTCGTCCGACCCGACAGCGGTCGGCGACGGCGGGCGCTCCCAGTACTTTTCCCTGACCTTGTCGAGCTCCTGGAGCAGCGCGTAGCGCTCCGCCGCGCCGTCCGCGTCGCCGCGCGCCTCCGGGAGCGGCGCCCTCTACAGAGTGTGGTCCTCCTCCTCCTCCTCCTCCTCCTCCTCCTCCTCGTCTTCCTCTCTCTCTCTCTATCGGCCGTCCAGTTCTCCGAAAGCGGCGATCTCCTCCTCCTCCTCTTCATCCTCTTTCCCTTCTTTTTCTGCTTCCTCTTCTTCCTGGCCCCCCTTGCCTCCCTGATCCTCCCCCGCCTCTCCTACGAGGGGGGGCGAGAGATCAGAACAAGATACCGCAGCACGGGGCACAGCCAACGCGCATGGTAAGGATACGCGGTGATTGGGAGGGCAAAACCGATTAAAGGGTTGGGCGCCCGAGTTATCCGGGGTAACTCGGGTCCGGGGTAACTCGGGTTTGGATTCCCGAAAAAGGAACCCGAGTTAGCCCTGACCCGAGTTACCCCTGATGATTCGGGGCCCTGGACGCCCGAAATATCCGGGGTAACTCGGGTCCGGGGTAACTCGGGTTCGGAATCCCGAAAAACGAACCCGAGTTATCCCTGACCCGAGTTACCCCTGATGATTCGGGGCTCTGAAAGGGTGAAGGCGGGACTAAGCTGGATACGCACGGGAATAAGCCAACTTGAGCGGGATTAGGCCGGACTGAACGGGATCAAGCCTGATGAAGCGGCGTGCAGCTGGATAAAGCGGGACTATGCCGGATGAAGCAGCGTTCGACCACGGACGCACCAACAACAAATGTGATGCCAACATCCCGAGAGATGCATTCTAGACAACCAAGTACAATCAACGTGCTTAATAGTGATGTGCGGTAATTGCAGAAGGAGAGAAAACGAGGACCACGACCAAAATTGAACGCGAAAGCGTCGGTGCCGATCCTGGTCAACGTCCGTCCCAGACACTGTCGGCTCGTGTATCATTCTCGAAAATCGGCGATGGCCGGCATGGACCAGGACCAAGATCAGCGTCGACAAGATCCCGCGATATGTTGGTCATGGTCAGCATATTCTCTTCCATCGAGGTACGGACACATGCCCCTCGGACATCAGAGTAGAAGCTATTCGAGCCACAAATTGGCCGAAGATGGGCCGAACAGGCAGAGACGCAGGGGTACGGTAGGTTCATGCGGCGTCGGCGCGCGCAAAGGGTTTTGACACCGCGTCGGTCGTTCAACCTTGAACCGATCGCGGCCCCGATCGCTCACAGTCGAATTCCGCCGGGTCCAGTGGCGTTACCGTGTCTCTCGGGACTCCCACGTCGCAGAATTCAACCTTGAACGCCTTCGCCGGCGTCGCCTGCGCGCCAACGCCGCGTGGACCTAACGCACCCTTGGAGATATCATCCTTGCCATGCGCGTAAGCTATACGACAAGACAAGCTCGTTTTGTGACCGCTCGAACATAGTGCGTTCAACCTCGCACGCCAGCGCCGAGGTCGCCTGCGCGTCGATACGGCGACGCCAGGCTGTCATAGAATGGCGAAGCGTGCCATCGCGCAACGTCGCTCTGTGCATCGTGGCGCGCCACAGCATCGCCGATCCTGCCGAGCCCAGAGGAGGCGGACACGAGGAGGGGATGGCGGCGGAGGCGTAGCAGATGAGGTCATGACCTCCGCCGTGAAGGCCTCCACGGACGAGCTCCGAGGTGCCGCTTCGGGGACGGCAGAGTGGAGTGGCAGCCTCGCTGCTGCTCCCAGAGTTGGTGACCCCGTTCGGGGCAGCTGTAAGGTCTGCCGAACAAGTGCCACTACGACTCCTGTCCCCCCCCGCCCCTTGCTGGCCCGCGCTGGCCCCTCTGGGGGGCCGCCTGAGCTTCGTTACAGGGTGCTCTCGAAGCCGTGGGGGCATCCTTTGGAATCCTGAGGGCACCTGGGGCCAAGGACGCGTCTAGCAACACCCTGAGCCCTCTGCCGATCTGGCACCGACTGGCCCCACCGCACCCCTCCTGCACCGATGATGGGACTGTTTTCCACCACCACCACACCATAAGTTGGAGAGAGCGAGGGAGGAGGAGGGGAGGAGGAGGAGGAGGAGGAGGAGGAGGAGGAGGACGAGGGGGGGATGTAGGGAGGATGGACGAGGGAGGGAGGAAGGGATGATGATAATGATTAGGAGGAGGAGGAGGAGGAGGAGGACCTGTGCAAACCCAAGAGTCATCAACGATGTTGGAGTACACCCTCCCTCCAAGCTCCCTCTTCATAGTCCCCTACAACGGTTCATTTTCATTGAAGGATCTGCCCCGTTGGAAGACAACCGTTAAGACCCGAAAACAAGCCAAAACATTGTTGTCGGGAATCCAACGCCACATATCAACCTGACTGTTGCGTCTTGACGATCCTGGATCGTGCCAAAACGCAATTCTTGGGATATCAAAACCGCGAATCAATGTAACTGCTGCACCCGCAAAATCCGGAATCCTTCCAAAGCACCATCACTGGTACATTGGTCGTGGGAATCCGTAAAACTCTTGCGAAATTTAAGAATGTGCGCAGCGCTAAGGCGAGAACCACATGTTAAAAAAGAACCGCCCTCAATCCGTGAAACTCTTGCAATTGTTCTAAGAGAATGTGCGCGGCGCTGAGGCGCGAACCACATTTTGAAAGAGGGTGATGCTCAATCTGTGAAACTCTTGCAAATTTTAAAGCGGACGTGCGCGGCGCTAAGGCGAGAACCACATTTTGAAAACAGGTGATCCTCAATGCGTGAAGCTCTTACAACTGTTTAAAACGGACGTGCGCGGCGCTAAGGCGAGAGCCGCATTTTGAAAACGACCCGCCCTCCATCTGTGAAACTGTTGCCAATTCTTGAGCTTCAGAATCATAAATGGTGAGGCTGTCTCAGGCGAAACGCCCGCCCCGCCCAAAACACTGGCCTCGGGGTGCGACAGGGAGAACTTAGTCATGAGGAAAAGGAATGGAGGAGGAGGAAGAGGAGAAGGAGGAGGAGGAGGAGGAAAAGGAGGATGAAGAGGAGGAGGAAGAGGCGGAGGAGGGGAAGGCGGAGGAGGAGGAGGAGGAGGAGAAGGAGGAGGAGGGGAGGAAGGTGGAGGAAGAGGAGGAGGGGGGGAAAAGAAGGGCGAGGGGGAAGCGGCGCCTCGCAAATCTGGGCCACCGCCTCCACCGCGAAGCGGCACTGCTGCTTCTGCGCGGGGGCCAGGGCCAGCACCTCTCTCCGCGGGCCGGGGGGGGGGGCGGGGCCTGCCCCGAGGGGTGGCCCGAAGAGGCGGCAGGAGGAGCCGCCCTCGTCGTCGGGAGGGCGGGCACTCCGTGGCTCTATGTTTCGAGCATGGTTCCGACTGCAGAATCGGTCTGCCCCAGAATTGGGCTCCCCGGCGATTCTACGCAGACTCGGCGAGAAATCCATTCCTTGGGTGAATCGATTCTGCAGTCGCCCTCCGACTCGAGAGTTTATCGGGGGCGCGCAAACATGGATTAGCGATCCAGGGCATGGATCTGGCGCGCGGTCGCCAAATCCACGGATCGGGGGAGGTGCCCTCCCCCAAAATGCGGCTGGTGCCGCCTCGCTCGGCGGCGGAAATCAGCGACTTCCCACGGAAACGGGACCCGTCGCTCATCCGACGCGCCCTTGATCCATGTTCGGGGAGACGTAAGACCCGGGTACGGGGGACTCGGAAATCCCAAACGAGGTCGTCAAAAAAATGACGAGGCCGAGCCTGCATTTTGACGAGGCCTCCCGCTGCAGACATCCCACGAAACTCCTCCTCGTCAAAATCCGAGGCGCGGTCGTCAAAAGACGATGGCGAACCCGAGTCCTGGCAAACCCGGGTCTTACGCTCCCCCGACATGTTTGCGATCGCATCTCAGCCATGCCCCCGAACCGCCGCGCGGCCGGGGCGGGGGCACAGCTCAGCTTCCGGCCACGGGGCCCCGTCCACGCCCTGCCTCTCCCCATGGCGCCCCGGGTGGGGGGCGGCAGCAGCAGGGGCATGGACCGAGCGTCGAGCGTGGACTCTTCGCTTCTAGCTCTTCGGCGCGAGATGGCTTCAGTGAAGGGGCCCCAGGACACACAAATAAATACACACAAATAAAACGATTCCCCATATTTTCCCATATTTTCTGGGTTTCTGTCTTCCCCCCCCACTTCCCACATTTTCCTATATTTTCTGGGGAGTCGAGGATTAATTGTGTCTGTGTGTTTTTTGTTCTCCTGATTCAGGACGGCTTCAGAGAAAGCGCACCAGGACGGCTGGAGAGGCTTCGCGAAGCCTGCAGGGCGCCCCAGGAGGTCTGCCCGAAGGGGTGGGGGGGCACACGGGGCCGAGCTCGCACCGCGCCGTGTGGGGATGTGGTGTAAGCTTGAGCGTTAGCCGCCGGAGCCTGGGAAGACCCCCGTCTTATAGTCATGGCACTGCCAGAAGGCACGCTGAAGAAGGGACGAAACCCGCGCTTCAAAATCATAGCATACATGTTCGAGAAACTGCCGAGCTCCTTCCTGGCGGCGTTCCCTCGTCGTTGCCTCTCGTTCTGCGAGTGGCACATTCCTCTCCCAAGAATCGCCGCGCGAGCTCCCTGGCAAAGTTGCGAGGGAACGCATGCAGACGCAGGCTGGACCTCACTTCGGCGCCCTGCATAACGCACCTGTCCGTCCGCGGTGGAGCCGGACCCTCGGGTGTGATGCGGGGGGAACCTACGTGGTCGGACCCTCGCTCCCTGACGCCCGCCGATGTGTTGTTTTTTCGGTCCACGGGCCCCGAGTATCAGGACTTTGCGGCAACTCACGGAAGCCTCCCATACCATCTCGTTGGCTCTTGCGAGTCGACGCTGATCGACGCTAAATCGACGCTAGATATGTTGTTTTTTCAGTGCACGGGCCCCGAATATCTGGATTTTGCGGCAACTCACGGAAGCCTCCCATACCATCTCGTTGGCTCTTGCGAGTCGACGCTGACCGACGCTAAGTCGACGCTAAATCGAAGCAAGCCGACGCCGAATCGGCGCACGTCCCTCGATCACCAGACGCCAATCGACGCCAGTGCACTCCCAAGGCGGAATTGCGAGGGTGCACAAGCCTCCCACGACTTGCACCCAGGGGCGGCGAGCGAGGGGGGGAAGCGAGCAGGAGAAGGCCCTCCCAGAAGGCTGCGGGACCTCTCAGAAACCCTCGCGCACTCTGAGAACTTTGTCGTGCCTTGCGGGAAGGCTTAGGACACTTCTCAGAGGGCGGGGGGCCTTCCGAGTCTCCTGGCCCGCCACTTCCCACTTCCCCCCCTCGCTCCCCTCCGAACCGGACCCGACCCCTCCTCCTGCCCTGGATCGGCGCTCGATGGCCCTGGGCCCAGAGCGGCGATTCCCAGAGGCCGACATGGACGATAGACGGCGGCGAGCGAGGGGGGGAACTTGAGAAGGAGAAGGCCTTCTCAGAAGGTTCGGAAGTCCCCCGGTCTTCTGAGAAGTTCTCAAAGCCTTCCACAAAAAGGCAGAACAAACTTCTCAGAAAACGCGAGGGCTTCTGAGAAGTCCCACCGCCTTCTGAGAAGGCCGTGTCCTTGTCAGCGTTTTCTTATTCGGCGTTGCGAAACCGGGCGGAAGGGGGGGAGGGGGGGACTGGCTCTGGACCTCTGTTTAGTGCGGCTGTTTGCAACCGTGCGTCCTATGGGGGAGACCCTTCCTGCTCGAACCAGGCGCCAAACACAGCCAAGGTCTACTCCATGGGGGGAGGGGGAAGCGGGGGGGGGGTGCGAGGGCCCGCGCCGATCGGCAACACAACCAATAAGAAAACGTTCCCCTTCTCGACTTCCCCCCCCCTCGCTCGCCGCCGAGGTAGAGCGTCGGCGTTCCACAGATCTCGGCGTCGGTCGGCGGTGCGCCAAGGCGGGAAGGCATCGGGGGGCGGGCCTCCTCGGCAAGCTCTGCGAAGGCCTCTGGCCTTCGGGGAGGCTCCCTGGGCCTTCTCCAGGGCAGGCGCGGCTGCCCCGAGGCGAGGAGGCCTCGGAGAAGCCCCGCCGCCTGCGGAGGGGGCCCGCCTCCTCTCGCTCTGCACCCTCGGCGCGCCGCCGAGTCGGAAGCCGGGCCTGTCAGCTCGTGGTGCCGCTGCCATGCCGCTGCCCGGCCTGGCCCGGGGCGCATGGCGGGCTGCGCGGGCGAACGCCGACGGACACGTGAAGTCACTTCTCTGCGCGCGGAAATGAAGGGGCCCCAGGACACACAAATAAATACACACAAATAAAAATGTCCCCCATATTTTCCCATATTTTCTGGGTTTTTGTCTTCCCCACCACTTCCCATATTTTCCCATATTTTCTGGGGAGTCGACGATTAATTGTGTCTGTGTGTTTTTTCCCCTCCTGATCTGCGCGCGGAAAGGGCTGCCCCACCGAGCGAGCGCCGAGCGAGCGCCCCAGAGGCCGCCGGTGCTTATTGACCCGATGCGCATGTGCCGGCAGAAGAGGAGGGCCACGTGAGAATGCCTTGGCGCGCCAACCCACACGTGCGTGGGGGGGGTGCTCGCTCTGCGGGGTGGGCTCTCCCACCCTCTCCAGATGAGCCCGCCGGAGTGCGGGCCCGAGTGCGAGACTGGGTAGCGCTGGGTCCTGCACGAGGGTCGATAATTTTGCCGAAGGGAAAATATTGGACGCCCAAGTAATTAGTTATCCTGGATAACTCTGGTCCGGGTTAACTCCGGCAGTCCCCAGGTTCTCGAACCAGCATCTACCCCTGACCGCCCCCGCACCCGATGATTCGGGAGTGGTTGGACGCCCGAATTATCTGGGATTGCTCAGGTCTGGGGCAGCTCCGGCTTGGGCCCTCAGGCACGAATCAGTAGCTACCCCCCCCCCACAGCCCTGCTGACTCGGGGCTCTGAGGGAAGCCGGAGGGGGAAGACGCTCCCATGGTCAACCCGATGTTCATGGGGATACCAAACGGTACCGATATCGATACTTCCTGGACCTCTCCCGGTGTAGGTCCTGACCAGGATTTCGAGGCGAATCCAGCGGTGGTGACGAGGGCCTCCTAGAAGGCAGAAAAAAGGGGAAAAGGAGGGAAGAGTAGCGGTATGGGTGCCTTGTCCACCTCCGAAGGACGCTCCCATCGGTCAACCCGGTGCTTACTGTGCAATCCCAGACATCTGGACGCTCTAATTTTGATGCGTGGACCCCAGAGGTCTGGACCCCTTCCCCAGGGCGGGCTTCTCCTCCTGAATCGTTTCTTGACGGTCCCGAGGCCCGGCGAGGAACCCAGGAGGCCGAACACGGCCAAAAACCCGCCGCTCCAGTCTTTGCTAGAGTCAGGTCGGGCATGTCCCCTGCAGGAAGCAGAGAAAACTGAAAATAGCCAAAGAGACAGCCAAAAATTGTTCAGAAGGGTCGAAACATCGTCCCCAGCCCATGTTTATACTATTTCTGCATGTTCCTCCTGTGGGGGGACACACCCGACTTCATTTTGGACGCCCGACATGGGTACCGAAAAAATGTGCACAATACCCAGCAGCAAATGTTGTCCCAGACCAACAGCGGGCGCTGTTGGGCAGGCGGCCCTCTGTCTCAAATGGACACAGGCCGCGGCGGCGCGGACAGCGAGTCCTGTTCAAAATGAGCAAGAACTGCTGTTGGGCATTGTACCCACTCTTTCCGTACCCAATTCGTTCGTGCCCATTCCATCTCCTCGGGGGTCTTCCGACCCGGATCAATCCAGACCCGGGTCAGTCAGGCCTTGAAGGATCCTGCAAGATCCTGCGGGGTCCTGCACCCAAAAGCCCGGGCCTGTGCGACCCTGGCCCTGCGGGGCCCTGCCAGACCCCGCGGCTCCGTCCGACCCATTCTTTCCGTACCCATTCCGTTCGTGCTGCCTCCCTGCTATAGGAGGAGGAGGAGGAGGAGGAGGAGGAGGAGGAGGAGGAGGAGGAGGAGGAGGAGGAGGAGGAGGAGGACGTCGGACCTCTGGGGGCGGACCCGCCCTCCCACGCCGCCTCGTTGCAGAGGGCCTCCACCGCGGGCACGGAGTCCCACGGCGCCTGCCCGCGGGCCGGGGGCGCGCGCGCGCGGGGGAGGCAGGCGCTCTTAGGGGGCCACATGCGAACCCTACCCCTACACCCTGCGAAATGCTTAAGAAATCATGGGTTAAGAAATTCATAGTCTCAGAACTTGAATAAAAACCTAAAGTTTCCATTCAAATCTTAGGACTTACATTGAAACATTAAGAATAATCGAGACTCTGGCCGAAAACTCAAGTTTTCTTAAGCATCGCCTAAGGTGTACCCCTACCCCCCACGATTTCTGAGGGGGACGGGTGGGGTTCGCTTCGCTCGGGAGCTCCCGGACGAAGTGAACCCCACCCCCCCCCACCTCAGGAATCGTGGGGGGTAGGGGGGTAGGGTTCGCATGTGGCCCCCTACCTCTGGCACGAGGGGGGGGGGAGCTGAGCATCGCGGAGCCGATCCCCATACCCAGCAGCCGTGGGCGTGGGCTGGGCCACGCTGGCCGACCTGCCCCCCCTGGATGGGGATGCAGGCTGCGCTCTCTGGGTTCCGACGGGCGCATCCCCGACTGGGGTGGTGAGGCGGGGGGGCTCGAGGTGTGGATGGGCATGGGGATGGGGATCGGTGAAACGATGAGGAGCGGGTCCGGAGGAAAACGGGTCCTGCAACAGGGGACCTGTCGACCCATCTTGACGTCGGAGGAGTGTTCCAGACTAGTAAAAAGAAGTCTGGGGACGATGTTGTGCGCTCTGTTCATAATGTTTGGACTATGGTTGACATTTTTAGTCCAAAATCCGCCTGTAGAAGGACATGCCCGACCTAACCCTATCCAATACTGGGCCAGAAAACAAACGACGCCACCCCACCTACTGCCCCTCGGGGCTTCGCGTATACCAGGACATCTGGAGTGGGCTTTTGCGTGTTGTACGCTACGGCACCCGATGGGCCGTAGCGCGACGTGAAGGGCCGCAGGTGGGGGGGTGTCGCTTGGTCTTTGGTCGAAATACGTAGGCTGTCGTTGCTCACGGTCCCCCTGAAGGCTCGCCGTGGCCCCATTGTCGATCTCGTCATCGAGTTCGCCGCTGCGGAATCGGTCTCGGGAAGGGTCTGGGGGAGCGCCGTCCAATCGGTCTGTGGCCGCTGCGGCTACGAAGGAGCCGGAAGCTGTAGAGGCAGAGTCAGAAGCCAAGAGATGCTCGGAGACGAAAGACGTGTTCTAACAGGGAATATGTCGAACCCTATCCCAGGCTTCGTGGGGTTTCCGAAGGGACCAAACAGTTGGGGCCCAACCCTGGGATATACGATGGGGGGCGTCCATCCTCGATAGGGGTGCGCCCGTATAGCCCCCTTGGGGTGTATCCCAGGGTTCTTCGCTTTTTTTGCGCGGCCAAACTTTTCGGGCGGAACTCGGGGGTGGGGCGGAACGCTCAGAGCTTCGGTGCGTGTTCTCCCTCGGGGACCGCTCTGGGCGCGCGAGCCCTCTGGCGCCGTCTTGTGGGCCTCGTGGACCGTTTAGGGGCGTTCTGGGGCCGCATCGGCACCCTCCTGGGGGCAGTCTGGGCAGACTTGGGGTGATTTTGCGGGCCTCTGGGGCCGTCTTGGAGCGCGGGCAAGCAGAGAAAGGAGAAACTGGAATGTCATCGAAAGGATGTAAGCAACAGTAGAGCAGTTAGTGTGTTGGGGCCCTCCTGGAAGTGCGTTTGTGCGCCTCTGGGAGCGTCTTGGAGGCCTCGGGGGTGCCTTGGGGAGCCTCCTAAGAGCCTCTTGGGGCGGAAAGCTTCGAATGTCGGTGCGTGTTCTCCCTCTGGGACCGCTCTGGGCGCGTTGTTGGAGCCCTCTGGCGCCATCTTGTGAGCCTCGTGGACAGTCTCGGGGCCTTCTGGGGCCGCATCGGCACCCTCCTGAGCCTCTGGAGCTTGTGGATCTCATTTGGGGGCTTCTCGGAGCGTCGTGAGGCCTCGTGGGTGCCTTGGGGAGCCTCCTCGGGGAGGCTTCAAATGACGGTGCGTGTTCTCCCTCGGGGACCGCTCTGGGAGCGTTGGGGCCCCCTGGCGCCGTCTTGGGGGCCTCGTGGGCCGTCGAGGGGCGATCTTGGCAGCCCCAGGGGCCGCCGTGGACCGCGGGCAAGCGGAAAAGGAAGACTGGAAACTCCTCAGAAACCTGTAAGGACAATTCGGTAACTTGGTGTGTTTGGCCCTTCTTGAGGTGCGATTTCGAGGACCGGTGGAGGACTCTGTGGGGCCTCCTGGTGGCCTCTTTGGGCGGAAAGCTTGAAACGAAGGTGCGTGTTCTCCCCTGGGGAGCGCTCGTTGTTGGGGCCCTCGTGGGCCGTCTTGGGGGCCTCGTGGCCCGTCTTGGGGCGCTCGGGGGTTGTATCTAGGGCATCGTGGGCCGTCTGGGGGCGATCTTGGGAGCCCCAGGGGCCGTCGCGGAGCGCGGGCAAGCGGAACAGGAAGAAGCTGGAACATGATAATCAAACCATTGGAAAGTTGCAGATTTGCTGTGTTGGGGCTCTCTGAGGCGTGTTTTTGGATGCCTCTTGGGGCGTCTTGGGGGCCTCTGGGGCCGACTGGAGGCGAACTTGAGCGATTCGGGGCTCCTTGGATCGTCTCGGGAGACTCTCGGGGTTCCCTTGGTTTGTCCAGGCGTCGTGGGCAGCTCTCGGGCCGAAGGAGAGGGTCCCCCGGGACACCAGAGTGGTCCTGGCAACACGGAGGGGGCAGCTGGGCGAAGGCCCTCGACTCTGCTCCCCGAGGTGACAGGGTGAGATCGCAGTGAAACGGAGAGCCCCCCACCAGGAGATCGGTTTCGGTGTCATGTTCGTGTCGTGCGTGCGGGCTAGGCGAAGCTGCGAGGGCGGGCGATAGTGAGATCGGTCGTGAGATCGATTGCGCGGGACGTTGGTTCCTTTTCCCCTGCCATCCTGATCACCCGACGGGTGGTCGTGTATATATATATACATATGTACATAAATGTATACGCATATATGTGTAGATCATGCTGTAGTTCGTAACATATAAGATGCTATATATGTGGTGCGCACACCACTTACACACCTGCACGTCCAGTTATACCTACCTACCTACCTACCCACCTACCTACCTACCTACATGCATGTATACATTCATACACAATTAATTGATTAGACACATACATACACACATACATACATACATACATACATACATACATACATACATACATACATACATACATACGTGCATACATACATACATGCATACATACATACATACATGCATACATACATACACACGTACATACATACATACATACATACATACATACATACATACATACATACAGACAGACAGACAGACAGACAGACAGACAGACAGACAGACAGACAGACAGACAGACAGACAGACAGACATACATCCATACATACATACATACATACATATATAATCACATGCACACATACATACACACATACAAACTTGCATCACCACATGTATACACGCACGAAAATACATACATGCATGCATGTATGCAGATATGCATACATGCATACATCCATCCATACATACAGACATACATACAGACATACATATGTACGTATAGACATGCATGTGCATGCCATGCATACATGCAGACACACATACGTTCATACACACATCCATACGTACATTCCGACACACACACACATACATGCATGCATGCACACGTCCACCAACACATGCGTACAGGCATACCTGCGTACACACATACATGCATGCATGCATACAGCATGCAACCATAACACAAAGGCATCCATACACACACATGCACCTCAGCACATACATATATATATATATATATATATATATACAGAACTCGCATAAGGTTAAACGCCTCCGAGACGGCCAATCTGGCCAGCAACAGCCCCGGGGGCGGGGCGGCGCGTCCGCTCTGCGCCCACGTGCCGCGGCGGAGGCCCGAAGGAAGGGGAGGCCTCCGCGGAGAGGGGCGGGGAGCCTCCCCGGGCCGCGGGGCCCTGGCGCCCAGGGGGAGGACGAGGAGGGCCAGGGGCCAGCATTTCCGGGGAGGGGGAGGGCGAGGAGGCCCAAGGGGAGGCCTGCGGAGGACGAGGCCTGACGCCACGAGCTCCCTCGCTCCGCGGCCTGCCCAAGAGAGGGAGGACGAGGAGGGCCAACACTCCGCGGGGGGGGGGGGGATCACTGGCGGAGGCGCCTCGCCCTCGTCGCGACCCCAACCGCGCGCACAGAGAGGGAGAGAGAGAGGGAGAGGCAGAGAGAGAGAGAGAGAAGGAAGATCCGCCTCCCGGGGGCGACACGCGCCGTGCCTTTGCAACAGGCCCCGGAGCCTTGAGCGCAGAGATGCGCAGAAGCAAACAGTCGCGCGCGAGAGTGAGAGAGAGAGAATGAGAGAATGATAGAGAGATATCGAAAGGGATAACGAGAGGCAAAGAGAGAGAGAGAGAGAGACCAATATAATTGAGGGTAAGTAAGGATCGGTGAAGACGAGTAGCTGCCATCTCCAGGCTCCGACGCGCGCCTTGCACTCTCCCTCGCCCAGGAAGGCCGAGAGGTAGTTCCAGGCGCTCTCGTTCATGGCGCACTGCCTCAGCGCCTCGGTGCGCGTCCCTCATTTCCTCCATCTTTCCTCCTCCCTCCCTGGCAAAGCATAGGCTTGTCTCCCGCGTGCAACCGAGACATGGACAGCCTGAAACATGTTTCAGCAATTATGCGCCTGGCCGTCACCCTCATCCCATTGTTGTGCGTCAGGACGTCCTCCTCCTTCTCCGCATCCTCCCGCCATTCCCAGCAGCCCCAATAGCGCTTGAATATGTCCTCGTCATCCCCAAGTTCCCCCATCTCCGGCCATATGATCGATGCTCCTCGGAGAACTTCACTTTCGGCCGGAAATCTCCAGATCAGCCGGGCCCGTAACTGTTGAGCATCCTGCCCTTAGCCTCGACCACCCGGCCATTAACTTTATGTTTGTACAACCCGGCCCTAAACGTTTGAAAAATCTGTCCTACCTTTTTTACCAACTGGCCTTTCAACGTTTGGCCACCCAACCTTTACGGGTTGGCCGCCCGGTCCCTGATTTCTTTTTCGACCGCACGACCCTCATATTTTGACCACCTGGCCTTTATCTTTTGAGCATCTGGCCCTCCGCCGCTTCTGCTTCCGAGCTTTCCGAGCCGACACGGCACCGTGTGCCATGAACTTTGCCCGACCCAACCCTTATACAATGGCCCTTGCCGGCCCTTGGTCGGGCCCTTTTGCGGCCCTCAGCAAGCTCTAATCCGGCCCTCAGCTGGACCTTGGCCGGCCCGCAGCCGGGCCGTGGCCGGCCCGAAGCTGGGCCGCAGCGGACGTCCACTCGCCAGCCCGTCTTTAGCCGGCAGCCAGTCTGTATACCCGGCCCCTAGCCGGCCCAAAACTGGCTCAGCTGGCCTGCAGCCGCCAGCCTGTTAGGTGGGCCGTACCCGGCCCCATCTTGGGCATCTTGGGGGTATCTTCGGGCGAAAGAGGCCCGTTGACGCTCAGATGCGGATGCACACTTGGTAACATTAGGGCTCAGGGCGCTTAGCATCCGAGGCCACGCCCATCGTAAGCAGAGGGGTGGGGAGCCCATCAATTTGCACTTTTGAAAACATTTGCGATCACATTCAGCTGGCCCTTACCTGAGCGACTAGAAAGAAAGGGGTATGACACGAGATGACAGAGCGACCTCACGAGGCAGCTTACGCGGGCTGACAGCGCAGCACGCCACAGTATTGAAGACAGGGGCGCTTACGCGCGACCTTACGCGGGCAGCCTACGCGCCAATGTCGGCGCAATCGACCCCTTTTCTTTCGTCGCTCATCTTTGGGCGCAATCGACCCCGCTTCTTTCGTGGGGGTAATCTTCCTGTCCCGTGGGGGTTTCTTTTAGGGTCCCGTGGGGAACACTCTAAGGCCCAACGGGCTTTTGTTCTTAAGTCCCGTTGGGATCCTTTTTAAGACCCAACGGGGTCACTTTAAGGTCCCGTGGGGGCAGCTTTAAGGTCCCGTGCGGGAGATGTTAAGGTCCCGTTGGGGTCATTTCAAAGTCCAGCGGGGGTAAGCCAAAGCTTTGCGGAAGTTCGAACGAGAAATTCTGACTTTGTTTGAAGCGGTCGACGCAAAGCTAAGCTTGTTAAAAGCGGGATGGAGCGCACTTGCGGATATCGTAAATGACATCGCCATGTTCATTACTGGCACCACACCCCTTTCTGCTACACTCCTTTCAGACCTCCTTGGTGGAGACACCTCCGAAGGCCTCAGGGGACATCCCCTCCTCCCTCCGGCAGAATGGAAACAGGAAGAAAGAACAGAAACCGCCAACCACATGAGAACATCTCCAACACCTATCGAGCAACTCCTCACTCTTCCATCCCTCCTCCCCGTATCTTTCTTCCCATCTGTTGAACTCCGCAGGCTTCCGACTCTCTCGCCCAATCTGATTCCCTGTTGCAGTGGATCGGTCGAATTGCCATCCGATCCCCCCACCCTTGCTGCAGCGAGATGGAGCATGCACTGTGAAATGCCCGCCCTGTACGACAACATAAAAGCAAGAACACAATTTGCCAGCATCAACATGGCACGATGTGCACGATGTTCAAGTTCAAGTCTCTCCCCTCCTAAAAACATCTCTCCCTACACGCCCGATGCCTCCAGTGCATAATTGATCTCCCGCTGGCGAGTCTCATCGCTCAGCGGCCACACTGTGTTCTTCACCACTGTAAACCTGAGGATCTATGACTGCTGCTAGTGGCAGTGGAGAGAGATCGATGAAGCAATCCGCTGGATGGCATGCAACGTCAATGACCCCATAGATAATGAGCCCTGGATGCGCTAGGTCATGCCACCGACTCATGGTTGTAACACACCGTCGGTCCCAATCGGCCCACGACCAAACATGTGAACGGGTGCATCGTGTTTCGCCCTCCTCCTCCTCATCCTGATCCACATCCTCCTCATCCTTCTCGTTCCTCCTTCTCTACCCCCATATGTCCTCCTCCTCCTCCTCCTCCTCCTCCTCCTCCTCCTCCTCCTCCTCCTCCCCGCTGCCTACTCCTCGACCCCGTTACAAATCCTGTTCCTTCCTGCTTCAATGATACCTCATACCTCCTCTCCTCCCCTCATCCTGCCCCCACCATCCTCCTTTGTGCCCTCCTCCCTCCCCCCCCCTGCGTCCTCGCTCCTGCCCTCCTCCGCGCCTCCCCTCCTCGCATCCTCCCTCCTCTATCATCAACCTTCGTCCTCCATCCTCTTTCCCTCCCTCCTCTCCCGCCTTTCTCTTCCTCCTACCCCTCCCCGTACTCCTCCTCCTCCTCCTTCTCCTCCTCCTCCGATCAATTATTATCAGCATCATCGTTATCACCACAACCGTCATGCTCTCCTCCTCTCCTGGGGATCTCCAGCGGCCCCTTGAGGTCTCACAACGTCTCTACCAAGGAGGTCACCAGGAGTCGCTAGAAGCCTTCGGAGGCAGGTGGAGACCCAGGAGTGGCAAACAAGTAGCAAACACATCTCGACCTCAGACTCTCCACTCCTCCGTCGAGTGGACGGAAGAGCAGAAAGAGAGAGAGAGAGAGGGGGAGGGAGGGAAGGATGGAAGGCAGCACTGGGGAGAGAGAGAGAGAGAGGGGAGTCGGACTCGCCTCCCCCAGGCCCCCGACGTCATTTTTTTTCATGACGTCGACCCCCAGAGGTCTCGACCCAGTTCCGGGGACCCCTTTCTCATCCCGAGTCGTTGTCTGACAGTCCCGCGGCCTGGCCAGAGCCCCCAGAGGCCGAAACCAGCGAAAGACCTTGAGGCTCCTCTGGCTCGTCAGAGCCCCTCGAGGCCTCGACCTCGGGGCAAACCGCCCGTGGTTATCTTCATGACTGAAGGGGCCCTGGGACACACAAATAAATACACACAAATAAAAGGATTCCCCATATTTTCCCATATCTTCTGGGTTCTTGTACTCCCCCCCAATTCCCATACTTTCCCATATCTTCTGGGTGATCGACGATGAATTATGTCTGTGTGTGTTTTCCCTCCTGAATGACTCGAGGGGGGCATGGGCCTCGTCCGCCTCCCCGTCCTCGAATGTGCCTGGAGCGCGTGCCCGTTTCTGCGAGGACGCAGGGCGAACCCCCCCCCCTCTCCCGACTTCACTTCAGCGGCTCGGCTCGTCTCGCAGTGGGCGGAGGGGACGCTGGCCCGAGGAGGCTCGTTCTTCCTTTTCCCTCCTTAGGGGAACGAAAAATGACATAAACATAATGGGGGGGTGCAAGGTGGCCAGATCCGGGCGCCCGCTCAGCGATAGAGGGGACCCGACGAGCCCGCACCGAAAGTCACTCCGGAGAAAGATCACTCTTACGTGTAGTCGAATCCGGCATGCTGCAACGAGCGCGCCGCCAGTCCCGCCGCGCCCCTCCCATCCGACACAGGCTGCGCGCCCGTGCTGGCCTGCCCGCCTGCAGCCCCGGGGGTGGCGACTGCGGGGAGGGGCGGCGATGGCCGGCCCCTCCGGAGCCTCCTCTCTCGCAGCGGCGCACGCTGCCAGCGGCCTTGCGGCGCACCACCCCTGTGGGGGAGCGCGCATGCCGCGCGCCGCTGAGGGACTGCTCGGGGCCGCCATCGCGGATCGATGGTCCTCGGGAAGTGTGCTGGCGCCAACGCGTGCTTGTCCACCGAGGCCCTGTGATGCGGCTCCGCGCCATCGGAGGAGCCCAGCGGGGTGCACACACGCTCGGGCTGACGCGCGTCCTGAGGACCACCGAGTGGAGGTCGGCGCGACGGCTGCACAGCCTCGGCGGGCGACCCTGGCTGCGATGCCACCCCAGAGGCGTCGGCGGCCGCGCGGGACGCGGTGGCGGGCCCTCGCCCGACGCGCTGGCCCTCCACGACGACGACGACGACGACGACGACGACGACGACGACGACGACGACGACGACGAGCAGAAGAGAGGCGACGACGGCGGCGCGGTGGTGGGCCCTCGCCCGCCGCGCTGGCCCTCCACGACGACGACGACGACGAGGAGCCGAAGAGAGGCGACGACGGCGCAGCAGCGGCTGGAACGCGTGACGCCCAAGCCGAGGAAGCGCTGCCCCTGCAGGGCCGTGGCTCGGCCGGGCGTGTGGGCTGGGGGCCCCGGCGCTGCCGCCGCGCAGGGGAGCTTGCTGATCGACGAGGCCGTGGAGCGAGGCTGCGTCCACCGCTCGGTATGCCAGCTCGAAGACGCGATGCTGGAGAGGCTCCTCGCGCTGAAGTCCCCGAAGGCCGAGGGGCGCGAGGAGCGGGGCAGGCACGGCGGCGCTGCGGGGGAGCACTGGCGAGACCACAGACCCCCCCCCCGCCCAAAGCGCTCTCGACAGCAAGGCTGAGCCAGCCGACAGCGATCGCGGAGACCTGATGGGTGAGCTCAGTCTGCTCCGGCGATCCTCCCCTCCTGCTCACATACTGTAGGGGGGCTTTTCCGCCCTGGCCGTCGTGACGACAAACGCTCAGTCCGCCGGCTCCGCCGCCTCTCCAGCCTCCCCCTCCTCCCCCTCCTCCTCCCCCTCCTCCTCCCCCTCCTCCCCCTCCTCCTCCCCCTCCCCCTCCTCCTCCTCCACATCCTCCTCCTCCTCCTCCTCCTCCTCCTCCCTCCTCCTCCTCCTCCTCCTCCTCCTCCTCCCTCTTCCTCCTCCTCCTCCTCCTCCTCCTCCTCCTCCTCCTCCTCCGCCTCCCTCTTCCTCCTCCTCCTCCTCCCTCCTCCTCCTCCTCCTCCTCCTCCCTCTTCCTCCTCCTCCTTCTCCTCCTCCTCCTCCTCCTCCTCTCCTCCTCTCCTCCTCCTCCTCCTCCTCCTCCTCCTCCTCCTCCTCCTCCTCCTCCTCCTCCTCCTCCTTCTCCCCCTCCTCCCCCTCGTCCTCCTCCTCCTCCTCCTTTCCTCCGTCCCCCCTCCCCTTCCCTCCAACCTCCAGCCCATTGCCCTCCACCCGCTCGCCATCGCTCGGACGTCCGTCCCACGTGCATATTTGTCGATTGCGCGGGCGCGCTGCTTCGCAGCATGATCCGGGATCCCCTCCTCGATGGCCCTCGCCGAGGACAAAGTGCACAGGCCCGAGCGATGCCGAGCCACCCCATTCGCCGCTCCTCCCCTTCTCCCCTCGCTTTCCTCGCCCCCCCCCCTCCCCATCCGCTCTCCCCTGCCCTGCTCTTCGCATCTTCTCTTCCCTGCACCCCTCCATCGCACAGTACCCTCTCAGTCGGCTGACAGAGTTACCTCCTCCACGTGTCCTCCTCTCCTGCGCGTCCCAGGATCAACCTGTATCGCGCTTCGCTCCTCCCTTCTGCTGCATATCCCATCCTCTCCTCCCTACCCTCGGGGAGACGTGCGACTCGTACTCGGGTTCGGGGATCTCGGGTTTGCCTGACGGGGCCCGCAGGGAAAGAGACCCAATCTGACATTCGACGCGGACTCCCCCCGGACCCCCCCCACGAAAACTGGACCGTCAACACTCAGGGCGGGCCTGTCAAAAGGCGTCGGCAAAAAAACGAGTTCCAACGGTCTCGAGTCTGACATTTCCCCAACACACACGCCTCCTCGTCATTATTTCTTCTCCTCCTCCTGCTCTAATTCCCCCGAAGATACGTGTTGGTTCCGCAGTGGCCAAACCTTGCCACGTTCGGTCACACGCCCGTGGCTGGGTCTCTGGTTAAGATTGACCCCGAAGATGGATCGACTTTTGCGTACCTGTCTGGCCCTGTAGACAATGCCCTCTCACCTACCTCCCGTGCGGTGGAGTTCGTCGCCTACCTCGCTGCAAGTAAACTTAAACGTATAGCCCGTATCCATCCGACACCTCCCAGCAGCCAACAAGTAGGAAGAACATACTTGACGATCTTGCGTCAATGGCCAAGCTGAGAGAAGCCGGGCGCGATGGAGGTCTTTCGGTAGACACAGTCCATTGATATGCTAGTGCTTTAGATCGGTCCTCGGACCAGTGGGTCCATGCTGCTGGGAATGAGGAAACTGATTGTGCCACCAAGTTTGCCGCTGCTACGCTCGCCCAGCTCTCACAGTCGGAGCGGGAGGTTCAGCAGCAGCTCGGTCAGCGATGCAGCGTCTTGAAACATGTGCCCGAGGCCCTCTCCGTGTGGACTGCGACCGCCCCCAGAGTTGGGGGGAGAGGGCCCGAGAGGGTTCCGCCGAGCCGACCAGCCCTGCAGGAGCACGTTCGATCGTCCGTGGCAAGGCCGTGCTTGTCGGGCGGGTGGGATAGGGGGTGGGCGGGTTGTCGGTAGGTTTCGGGCGAGAAATTGAAGGGGAGGGGGAGGAGGAGGAGGAGGAGGAGGAGGAGGAGGAGGAGGAGGAGGAGGAGGAGGAGGAGGAGGAGGAGGAGGAGGAGGAGGAGGAGGAGGAGGAGGTGGGCACATCTGGGCGGGGAGACGAGCCCGAAAGAGGCCCTTAGGGGGCGCCCCTTGGAGCCAGCAGGGGCCCCCCTGGAGGGCCCCTTGTGGGTGCCTTGTCTTCACACCCGCCCGTGCACGTCACCCCCCCATTACCACCCGCCCGAAGTGAACCTGGGGGTGGCGCTTTCGGGCCCTGGTTCTGCTGCCCCCCCCCCCTCCCCGCCCTCCCCGTCGTTGCTCGTGCCCATGTCAAGTAAGCCGTTGGCTCTGCTGTCTCTGCCAACCGCGATGTCCCCATGATGAGACCAATCAGCACAGAGCCAAGGAGCCCTGCGCAGGCAATGCTGCCGCCCAGGCCAAGCTGGCGGTCATGCCCAACGATCACAAGTTGGAGGTGCCCGATCGAATTGCAGACGAGAGTCTTGTAGTTGCATGTTCGGAGTGTGGCAAGCATCCAGGGTGTGCCCGTAAGAGCCTCCATCTATGTTGCCCCAGGAGGTATGTTCTACGTTGTCGGCAGGTGCCTATGAGCGCCTCCAGGAGGGAAGGCGCCCCAAGGCTGGAAAGAACAGCCAAGTGGTGTTCAAGCCTCCTGGTCACGGCGATGCCGAAGCGCTCGAGTCGCCCTAGCGAAGTCGAACCCTCTCCTGATCCGTGCGATTGTCATCCTCCCATGATTAGCAATATAGGGGGCCCTAGCCCTTTGGAGGCGACCTAAGGCCAAACACATTAGGGACAAAGAGGTCTATTCTGCAGATGTATTGAACCGAACCGTCCAGACTCCTTTACCCGACTGCGAAAACGGGGGCCTCAGAGAGGCGACGTCTTCATCGTGTCGTTCGGGTTCGGGGCTCTCTTCCTCGAGGATCCCCGCCCCTCCCTCGGCCACCGTCCTCGTCCGCCCTGCCTCTGAGCCCTCTCCCGCCATCCCCCGTGCTCCTGCCCCTCCTG
Source organism: Prorocentrum cordatum (assembly GCA_963575745.1). Lineage (NCBI taxonomy): Eukaryota > Dinophyceae > Prorocentrales > Prorocentraceae > Prorocentrum > Prorocentrum cordatum. Next base: position 245,657 of record CAUYUJ010007792.1, read on the forward strand.
CCCCTCCTGCCCCTCCTGTCCTGTTCCTCCCTCCTCCTCCTCCTCCTCCTCCGCCTCCGCCTCCTCCTCCCTCCTTCTCCGCCTCTCTGCTCCTCCTCCTCCTCCTCCTTCTCCTCCCTCCTCCTCCTCCTTCTCCTCCTCCTCCTTCTCGTCCTCCTCGTCTTCCTCCTCCTCCTCCACCCTCCTCCTTCCTCCTCCCTCCTCCTCCTCCCTCCCTCCTCCCTCTCCCACCGCCTCCCCCTCCTCCTCCCTCCGCATCTTCCTCCTCCTCCTCATCCTCCTCCTACTCCACCTCCACTTCCTCCTCTTCCTCCTCCTCTTCCTACTCCTCCTACCCTGTCATCCTCTCCTCCTCCCTCCTCCCCTCCTCCTCCCTCCGCCGCCTCCACCCTCCCCCTCCCCCTCCCCTCCCTCCTCCTCCTCCTCCTCCTCCTCCTCCTCCTCCTCCTCCTCCCTCCTCCTCCTCCTCCTCCTCCCCCTCCTCCTGTGTCCCTCCTCCCCTACATCCCAAACCCTCCTTATTCCTCCTATTCGTCCCTCTCTTCCTCATCCTCCGACCCCTCCTGTTTACAATCAAACAACATGAATACTGCTATTCATCCTGCTCTCAATTTGCCCCGAAGACAGCCGCCCCCACCGCGCTTTTGTTCTTAACGCAAGATTCCAAACATTGACGCGCCGTATACTTTATCATTCCGATTGGCCTTGGTGTTTTAAATGGTGCTCCCGTTTTCGGATCGGCGCTTTGCTCCCGTCGTCTCGCCCCAGCGCGGCCCCCCTTCATTTACCTTCCTCCGCCTTCCCTGATCCTCCTGCTCCTCCTGCTCATTCCACTTCAATTCCTGTGGCTGCTGTTCGTCTCGCCCCAACACGGCCCACTTTTCGGATCCCGAATCTTCTTTATCGATCTCGCCCCTTCATTTCCTCTCCTCCCCCTTCCCCTGGTCCTTATGTTCCTCCCGATCCTTCCGCTTCAATTCCTGCTGCTGGTGTTCGTCCTCACCCGCCCGTCCACTCGCCGCCGCCAGCCTATGGTTCCAGGCGGAGTTGTTGCGGATGTCGTCGCGGAGGAGGTCCTTCTCGAGAAGGAATACGGCAGGGGGGACTCTGTGCGCGTCTGTTTCTGTTTTGCTGTCTCAAGTCATTTCGAGGGTGGGGACATTTGTAGGTTGGAGCAACTTGTTGAGTGAAGTTCTTTCGCTTGACCAGTTGCGTTGATTAACATGTATGCGCCAATGTAAATACAATTCGAATACAGTTGTCAGGGCCGTGCCATTTAGTCCAGCGACGCCAATTGTAAGTATCATGCGTTGGGTAGCGACACTATGGCTATATCTTCGCACATGTGGATCACATTAAGTGACATGCTTCGTGGCCTTGCTCACCTGTTAGTCCTAACGCCCCCGCCGATTTAAGGCAACCAAAACTCACAGTGAACAAGTGTTCGTTGATGGCAGTTCTCTCTATACAAGTAGAATTGATGGTGATCAGACTGTTGAGAAGAGTACTGTCGCTGCTAAGAATACTTGGATTGATTACCGTGCTTCGTTAGTTTTAGCCCCTGACCGATCGCATGTGTTTCCGTTGGTGTGAATACGTCCTGATTTGACTTGTCGGATGCTTGTGAAAGATGATCGTGTTCATCCCGATCAGTTAGTTGCTTTGTTGGCTACAACAATGTGTGTATTGGTATGCCCTCGCCAATCAGGGGTCACACCAGGTCGTCAGATGCATGCATACAAACTAAGATAACACTGATAGCTACTAAGACTGATGTGCCACACTGTGGCGATGCACATGTGACCCTATGCCAACACCAACATAAAAAAATACAACTTAGCTGAGCACGCAACATTGGTATCAACTTCTGGCCGTGCAAGGCGGAATGCCAAAATGCACATTCTACAAGGTGTTCATTCCTCTACGAAAGGTGTGCGATACGCACATTGCTACCTGTAACGACAATTGGGATTGGCCCCTGACTTCCCAGACGTAGCTGGGATTGGTACCAAGCTGCTGGGACTGGCCCCGATTCGCAGAGATTGCTCCCGCAACCCGGGGTTGGACCACGGGGCGGGGGGGGCCTCCGAGGGACCGGGGCGACCTTGGAGCACCAGATCACACAGGCTGGCCCAAGATAGGGGGGGCCAAAGAGGTGCGCGGGCGTCTCTGAGCGGCCACGGTGCCTCGGGCGCCCCCGAGAGGGCCCAAACCATTCAAACACGCAATGATGGTCGATGCTGCTTTGCCTTGTCCCCTCGTCGCCCACGATGGGCGTCTGAAACCTCCAGATGGTCCCAGCGTGGCCCAAGAGAGCCCCATGAGGGACCCCGAAGGGGTCCAAGAACGCCCCAGGACAACCAACGAAAGCCCCAAGAGAAGCTTCAGAGAGCTCGAATCGGCGCTTCGGGGGCCTCCGACGGGGCAACGCAAATGTACCCCCCTTTTTGATCGATGTTCTCGAAACAGGCTCCAAGAGGGCTCCCCAAAAAGCTCTACAAAGCCCCACGACGCACCCAGTGAGCCACAAAGGCCGCCAGGAGCTCCCTAAGAAGTCCCCCGAGATCTCCCACAATGCCTCCAACGCCTCTCGAATACGACCCAGGCGCACTGGTGAGATGGGCCGATACTCATCACAATTACGCCCTCGCATTACAGCCGCCACTGCCCCTTGCCCAATCCCTATTTCGCCTCTTGCGCCCAAGCTGACCATTTCTGAGGGTCAGCAGAGACGGTCGCAGGGCCTCTGCAGTACAGAAACGATTGAGCCATAACGGCGGCGCTGAGACAGAAAAACAAGAGATAAGATGGGCACCAGCAAGACGTGGTCAACTAGATATGCGCGTTCCTCCACGAAGCTCATCTCCCTGTCCCACAAGTTAAACTTCTGCACAATGAACTGCCTGTGGGACCAGCCATTGTAGTTCTTGTAGTCGTCGTTTACCTAAAAGTCCAACGCTGGCCCGAAAACACCCCGACCTGGAGACACCCCCTTTACACGACCCATCAAATGTACAAACTCGCCTCACGCGGGTCTGGCCAATCTTGATGCATGTTGCTCGCACTGTCTAAACGAAACTTTTCGGACGAGTTGGCGGCTGAGATAACGGGACGGCCAGTCGCTTGACTTGTCGCCGTCCTTTGCATTTCGTGGGCTCCGAAGACGGGACCACATGACGAGAGAGAACGATATACACGTATTATCAACCTATCTATACAAAAATGGAGAGAGCGCGAGGGAGACAGAGAAAGAGAGAGAGAGAGAGAGAGAAAAAAAAAAAGGAGAGAGAAACGACGACGACGACGCCGACGCCCGCGACCAGGGTAGGCAAGACGCTAAATGACAAAGGGGGGGCAGAGGGGGGGAGTGCGAGAGGAGGGGGAAGCCGAACATTAGATGTAGAGGGGCAGAACGCCTTTGATGAGGAGATAGGCCATGAGCAGAAGCGTCTTACTCTGATGGGGTGCTTCTAGTACAACGAACACCGCTCATGATAGAACACTGTTCTTTCTGAACTCTACCAATGCCGCGCGGATGCCTGCATCACATCCAAGTGGTACTCAAGTTCCCGCTCGCCTATGGCGCACACCTGGCGGGGATCGGGTATAAAAACGGCGGAGCGAGGAGGAGTCGGTTTGGGAGGGGCCGGGGAGATCGCTGGTGTGGGAAAGGACGATGATGACGATCGCCCTTGTGCACCACATTGGCCAGAGCTGTTCGGGCCAGGCAGTATCGCCCCCCACCCTGGGCCGACTAGATCTCGCGTCCACTGCCTGTTTCTCAGAGCTTGCCGTCGCGCGGACACCCACTGCCCGTGCGTGTTTCAGGGGGACGTAAGACCTGGGTACAGGGGACTCGGAAATCCCCGACGAGGTCGTCAAAAAAATGACGAGGCCGAGCCTGCATTTTGACGAGCCCTCCCGCTGCAGACATCCCACGAAACTCCTCCTCGTCAAAATCCGAAGCGCGGTCGTCAAAAAACGATGGCGAATCCGAGTCCTGGCGAACCCGAGTCCTGGCAAACCCGCTCCCCCGAATGTTTCGGTGTTGTGCGCTCTCTCTATTCGCAAGAGGATCCCCGGTGCCCCTCGAGGGACCTCGCCGAAGAAAGCAGCGCATACGGCCGAGCGATGCCAAGAGAGGCAATCGCGTCCAAGCTCGCCGTCGCTCGGGCGCCCACGCCCTGTGTGCACTCTGCCGGCTCCGTGCGCCCTGTCCTCGCAGGACGGTCCAGAGCGCCCCCTCGAGGGACCTCGCCGAAGAAGCGCACGCGTGCGAGCGATGCCAAGAAAGGTAAGTGCGCCCAGGATGATCCAAGATGCTAATTACTCGATGGACCGCGCCGAGGGAAAGAGCGCACGCGTCCGAGCGACGCCGATAATGGTGCCCTCAGGTCGGGCATGTCCCCCTGCAGGCCGATTTCTGACGAAAAACAAACCATAGCCCAAACAGATTCCCAAATGGTCAAACATAGTATTAAAAACATCGTTCGGAGACTATTCTTTTACTATTCTTGAGTATTCCTGACAGGCCTGACGAAAAACAAACAACAGCCCAAACATATTCCCAAATGGTCAAACATAGTATTAAAAACATCGTTCGGAGACTATTCTTTTACCATTCTTGAATATTCCTGACAGGCCTGACGAAAAACAAACAACAGCCCAAACAGATTCCCAAATGGTCAAACGTAGTATTAAAAACATCGTTCGGAGACTACTCTTTTACTATTCCTGAACATTCCTGACAGGCCCGACGGGAGGGTACCCCCCCCCGCCCCGAAACACCCGCGCGAAGGGCACAGCCCCCCGCGGGGCAGACCCCGCCGATCCCCGCGGCAGGAGGCGGGGAGCGGGCGACGGCCCCGAGCCCCCGCGCGCGAAGCCCGAGGCCCAGGGGCGACGATCAGGGCGACTCGTGCTTCGGCGGCGGGCGAGAGGGGGGGAGGAATCGCGGGCACGGGCTCTCTGGGCCCCGAGGAGGCCGGGGAACTGCCGAGCCCTCTGAGGCGGCCTTCTCGGTCTCACTTCCTCCCCAAGCTCGCCGCCGAGATCAAGGCGACTCGCTTACTCCAGAAGGAAGAACAATCGCATACACATCAACTGTTTAAGCTCCGCACGGATTTCTTGGGATCGGCGCTGGGCCCCCTCCCTGGCGCGCGCGGAGCGCGCCAGGGGCGTCGCTGGAGGCGCCGCCAGGGAGGCCCCAACGCCGATGCAACACATCCGCGCGGAGCTTAACACGTTTGCGCTTATGATTTCTTTCCTCTCAGGGAGACGTAAGACTCGGGTACGGGGGACTCGGGTTGGCCTGACGGGGCCATCATAAAAATGACAAGACCCAATCTGAATCTGAAATTTGACGCGAACTCCCGCTGCAGACATCCCACCACAACTGGACCGTCAGAATCCAGGACGCGCTCGACAAAACACGTCGGCGAACCCGAACTCCAGCTTACTCGAGTCTTACGTTTCCCCGATCCTCTTCGATTCATGCAAGCGTGAAAGGCCAGGATGCGCCAAGGCAACTGCAGGCTGGTCAAGGAAAGATCGGGTCGGGCGAAAGGGGGGGATAGCAAAGGGGGGGTTTGAGAATCAGCTCACGTAGCTGATTTTCCCGGCGCCGGAGGCGGCTATGTATCGAGGAATGGGCCCCTCGGTGAGGCCGAAACCAGCTGCATGCAGCAAATTTCGTAGCCCCCCCTTTCCCCATCCCCCCCTTTCGCCCGACCCGAAAAGAGCGGCGCGGCGCGGGGCCTACAGGGTCCGGGGGCTGGGGACGACAGCGGAGGGAGAAGTGAGGGGCCAGACGCTGGCAGAGGCACCGGTACCGACAATCGCCCCCGCAGGGGGAAGTTGAAGGGGCGCCAGGACACACAAATAAATACACACAAATAAAAGGATTGCCCATATTTTCCTATATTTTCTGGGTTTCCCATATTTTCCTGGGGGTCGACGATTAATTGTGTCTGTGTGTTTTTTTCCCTCCTGAGAAGTGGGCCCCAGGTTGTGGTGTTGGTGGTCATCTTCAGGCTTCCCAGGCGCCCTGACATTCACCACCAGCACCTAGGAGGAAAAACCACATAAACATAAACTTTTGGCGCTCCGCGCGGGTTCTTGGATCCGCGCCGGACCCCTCCCTGGCGCGCGTAGCGCGCAAGGGGCGGCGCTGGAGGCGCCGCTGGGGGGGCCAGCGCGGATCCAAGAAATCCGCGCGGAGCGCCAAAAGTTTATGTTAATATGATTTTTCTTCTTCGATCGGCGGTGGACAAACCTCCTTTTAGGAAACCTCCCTTTAGTGAAAACGGCCTGGGACCGAATCCGACGGACCTGGACCCGCAAAAATGACGGCCGCGACGCCCTCTCGCGAGCCGAAAACGGCCAATTCCTTAATCGACGTGTCAGGGTAGGAGATCTGTCCACCCCCGATTCGAGTGTTGGTGGTCCCCTTCAGGCTGCCCAGGCGCACTGACATTCACCACTGGCACCACAAGCCGAAGGCCACCCTCCCACGGTGGAGGGGCACTTGGTGCACTGCTGCCGGTGCCAGCCTCTGTGCCTCCAGAGGTGCACAGCCAGATCACGCGCTGGCAAGGAGCCGCCGGGACCCGGGCCGCTCAGATCCGCAACTGCTTCTTCGGGATGCGGATGTTGCCGTCTGGCGGCGGGTTGGCCACCCTGTCCGCGCAGTAGTCCGCCGCCAGCGCCCCAGCCGCGGTGACGCAGGCACCGTAGATGGACTCCCCGTGGACGCGCGGCACGTGGCCGGTGTAGCCGGGCATCTTGCCCGAACAGTGCTCCCGCATCTGCCTGATGAGGCGGTCCTGCTGCTCCTCCGGGCAGAAGACGAAACAACGGCATGAACACAAACATTCGGAGGTCCGCGCAGGTTTCTTGGTTCAGCACCGGACCCGCCCCTGGCGCGCTGCGCGCGCCATGGAGGCGGCTCCAACGTCGATCCGAGAAATCCGCGCGGGCCTCTGGAAAGTTTCATGTGTATGCAGCTTTTTCTTCTTCGACTGGAGGCAACGGGCTCTGGCTGAGGTTGCGCTCGGCGATCGCGCGGCCGGCCATCGCGCAGGTGCCCATGACGCCCGCGCCGACCACCGTCTCGGGCCCCTTACCAGGCACGTGCCCGGTGTAGCCCGGGACCGTGGACACCCAGTGGTTCCGGACGATGTCTGAAGAAGAGAAACAGCACAATACACACAGACACGCTTTCGGTGCTCCGCCATGTCTTGAATCGGCGCCAGCGGCGACGCCAGGGGGCCAGCGAGCAGATCCAAGAAATCCGCGCGGACCCTCTCCGACATGCCATATGCTGATCCTTCCATAACTCGGTGGCGAGCCCTGGGGGGGTGGAAGTGAGACGGTAGAAGTGAGACGGAGAAGACCTTCTCAGACGGCTCGGAAGTCCCCCGGCCTTCTGAGAAGTTCTTCAAGCCGCCTTCCCCAAAGACATCGAAACTCCTCAGAAGGTGCGAGGGCTTCTGTGAGGTCCCGCCCCATTCTGGGAAGGCCTTCTCCTCTTCGCTCCACCCCCCTCGCTCGCCGCCGGAATACGGGGTCCCCAGAATTCCCGACCCTTTCCCTTGGGGCGGCTCTTTCACCCCGCGTCGTTTCTGACAGCCCTGGGGCCCGGCGAGGGCCCACGGAGACAGCAAACGGCCGAAAACCGAGCGCCGCGCTGTGTTCCGAACGCCAGCATGTCTGGGCCCGAGAGCCTGTGCCCGTGCTTTCCCTTCCTCGCGATGTGTGACCGGCTCGCCACCAGCGGGTGCTCGCTCGGGCCCGCCGGGGCGGTCTCCTTTGGAGGCCGAGAAATGGGCACCAACACCAACTCAGGGGGCTGCCTCCACAGGGGGACGATGCTCCTCGATCTCGGTGCTGGTGGTAATATGTCGACCACCACCGAGGTCGGGGTCTTCTTCCCTCGGCGGAGACACACCGCCGATCTTGGCGCTGGCGTCCACTTCTAGGCCTACAGCTCCTGGAGCTCGCGCGCGCCGCTGCCCGGGCCCTCGATCGTGTAGCGCCCGAGGGTGGCGCCGGCCTGCGACTCCCCGCGGGAGGCCTGGGCCCAGGGCAGGCCGCCCTCCCGCGCCCCGCGCTCCGCGTCGCCCTGCCGCTCGAGCAGCTGCTGCCGCCTCCGCGCCGCCGCCTCCGCGGCGGCGACGCCCTTGCTGCACTCCGTGCGGCCGTAGATGGGCCGGGGATGGCTTAAGACGAAGCCGGGACGAGGAGCAACATCGGGTGAGGGGAACTCGAGGATCTCTGGGATCCGGCGGCTCTGCTCTGAGAGCGCTGCGGAACGTTCTGGAGCGGATTGCTCCTCGTCCTGGCCCCGTCCGAATGGCGTAGGACCCGAGTGTTCTAGGAGACTCGACATTGCCCAAAAAGAGTGCTTGCTCTCATGATTGTCTTTGCAATGAATCGGGTGGTTCCGGCGAGGCTTCGCCACAGTACCGCCCTTTGCTTCCTCGTGCGCTGGGTGGGGTTGGCGAGGTTTCGCCATGTTGTGCCGCCCGTTGCAGCTTATACCACGTAGATTGCACATCCACTGTGCAATAACTTAACTTACTGTTCGGGGTCCACGCTGGCTAACATTGCCTGAAAAGGCCTGGCGGAACCTGGTCAGAAATTCGACGCGAGCTCCCGCTTCATGGGACGCACAGAGACATACTAATACTAGATGTCCTCCTTGGAGGCGCGCGTCCGACCTGAACATGTAGTATACCCATACCCATATTGTAGTATATCGTTTCCCGAACGGTGTGGCCAAAAAGCAGCCGCCACGACGCATGTACTATGAGATGTCTCGGTGCGCGCGTCGCCCCTGGGGGGGCGACGCACATATAGTATAAGTATGCTGGGATGACGCCAACTTCAGGCGTCCCACAGATCCTGGACCACCCAAGCTCGTGCCGGCGAGGCGTTCCAGCAAAACTCGGGCCATTCGCCTCCCCGCATGGACTCGGACTTCGCCCCGGGGATGAAGCCCTTGTAGCCAGGAATTCGCGCGTTCGTGCACTGGTCCAGGACCGCCCGCTCGGAGCGCTGCTGCTGGGTCAGCTCGGCCTCGGCCTGCGGTCGCGACGGTCGCCAGCGCTGGTCGGTGTCAGGCCGCTCGCGCGGCGGGTCGAAGAGCTCGATGACAGCGGGCGGCCTCTGCGAGGCGCCGGGACGCAGCGTCCCCGACGCCATGCCGCAGTCTCCTTCGAGAGCGTGCGGGGAAGCCCGAGGCGTGTCCTCGAACCAAATCGGGCACGGACGGCGGCGAGCACGAGGGTGCGCGGTGAGATCGAACAATGTTCGGCGCTCAGGCTGTGGCGCCGCCGCTGCCCCTGCCAGGCGTGCGCCTGCCGCATGGCTAGAAGCTTCGTGCTCTTCCCCGCCAGTACCCACGTGCACGCCACCCCCTGGCTCCTTCGCCCCAGTGGGGCACTTTGCCGGCTACACCGCGCGGGGAATGCATCTAGGCTACAGACACGGCGCCGGCGATCAGGAGCAGAAGCGAGCAAGAGCAGCGGCCCCGACCAGCGGCGCGCAGTAGCTTTCGTACCCCCGGGCGCTCCGCTCAAGACGCACTGGCGCCTCGCACTCCTCCTCCCTCTCCTCCTCCTCGATCCTCCTTCTCCTCCTCCTCCTCCTCCTCGATCCTCCTCCTCGATCCTCCTTCTCCTCCTCCTCCTTCTCCTCCTCCTTCTCCTCCTCCTCCTCCTCCTCCTCCACAACCACCTCCACCTCCTCCTTCTCGCGCTGCTGGGCGGGGCTGTCGGCGTCAGCGCTTGCAGTCTCCGTTGCCGCTGGCGGGCGCCCCGGGGGGGGGGGAGCCTGACCCTCCCCCTCCGTGTCCGTGTTGCGACTGGGCGGGACGCCCTGGCTGTGGGCTGGTGCTCGAGCTCGGCCCCGCTACACACGCCGGAGCGGCCCCAGACGAGATTGGCTTGCGGTGCGCGGCGCTCGGGGGGGGGGGGGGGAGGCCAAACCCGGGCGCGCAGCCCGCTGCTATAGCAGCGCGCTCACAAGACGAAGCCAGGACGAGGAAAACATCGGGTGAAGAGAAATCGAGAATCCCTGACATCCGGCGGCAGTGCAGAATGTATCAGGCGCGTCGGCCTTCTCAGAGCTTTTCGGCAAGCTCTGAGAGCTTTTCGGGGTGCTCTGGAACGGATGCAAGCCCCATCCGAGTTCAGCCATCTGAGGACCCCGTGTGCCCGCACCAAAAGTAACTCCGGCGAAGGGTAACTCTTACGCGTAGCCGATTTGAGGTGGTCGCCCGCTCTAGGTCTCGACTGGGGAATACCGAATCGGGTCTGCGAAGATTGGTGTGGTGTGGTGTGCGTGTGTGCTGGGAGTACCATGGATTCATGTCTTGACGTGGCGCATGGACCGTTCAACCATAACGGATCTCTCTCCCCAGAAGCTCTGGGAGACCGTCGACCCGATCTCTCGGGCGGAGTTCTTGCCCTGTGCCGCAGTCTCCTGGCCCCAGGGCCCACAGACTGACATCCTGACGCGTCTGGCTCTGGCACGCCTGTGCCAACACCGCCGCCGCGGGGAGTCGGCGCGGACCTGCCGCAGTCTTCACATCGGCTGCGCAGTGCCAACCTCGCCCCTGCTGGCATGTACCGCGCGCGGCCGGGAGGTCCGTCGGGTTTTGAGGCGGCGCGGTCCTCCGACCCGATCTACCCGGACCCCATGTGGAAGGCCTGGACGTTCGACCTTCGCACTCTGTGCACAACAAGATCGGGCCGCCTCTCTGGCCATTTCACGAGGCGCTCCCAGGAGCCCTCCAAGGGACCCCAGGATGGACCAAATATGGAAGGGGCCCTGGGACACACAAATAAATACACGCAAATAAACATATTCCCCATATGTTCCCATACTTTCTGTATTTTCCCATGTTTTCTGGGGGATAACCGATTAATTGTGTCTGTGTGTTTTTTCCCTCCTGAAGGAAGCGGGCCACGGCGCGGACGGCGGCGGACGTCCCAGCGACCACGCAGCTCCGCGAGACGGCCGGCGCGCGAGCCCGACAGGCTGCGGGCCACCAGCGGCGCGCAGAAGACGACGCACGGGACCGGCGAGAGGAGGCGGGAGCGCCATACGGCGGGATCGGCGCCCTGCAGCGGCCGAGGGTCGGCGTCGTCGTCGTTGTCGTCGTCGTCCTCGTCGTCGTTGTCGTCGTCGCCGTCGCCGACGACGTCGTCGTCGTCCTCGTCGTCGTCGTCGTCGTCGTCGTGGCCGCCGTCGTCGTCGCCGCCGTCGTCGTCGCCAAGAGCTTGAAAACCCTCGGCCCTGACAGAATCCAGCCGAGGGAATGGATCGCGGCCCAAGGGAAAGGCTCAACTGACCACCTCGGAGGACCCTGCGGGAAGCGTCCCGAGACCCGCGCGTGGAAGGGCCAGGAGGCGCCCCCGGGGCCCGAAGGGCCGTTTTAAGAGCCCTCGTTCCCGAAGGGCCATCGGGACACCCCGAGCCCTGGATGGGGCTCTCCGACTCTACGGTTACGTGCTCGACCATGGGCCCTTTGTTACCCATCGCTCCTGGTCCGTCTTTCGGCGGTCTTCGGAGTGCTCACGGCGGCTTCCCGCGGGCGCTGGCGGTTTCCAGTGGCCGTCGACGCGCAAGTTGGATGGTTTGGTCCATCGGGAGGTCCAAGATCGATCACCTAACTACAATATCCTCCCACGGCGACACGTGCGGGGGCCTGGCTGGCACCTCCCGCGCCCGCGCGTGAAGGGGGGGAAAACGGATGGAGGACTCGTCCTCCCTGCAGCTGGAAGCCTCGATCACGGTACCGACGGAGGCCTGCCCGTGCGCGGGGGGGGACGTGGTCTTGGAATTGGCGGGGGTCGGCGATAGGCCCTCGATCGCGAGACAAATGGTACTCGGGCGGAGTGAGGCAGCAAAGCCCCGATTGGCGATTCATGGACGATTGGGGGCCGATGCCTTCCCGCCTTCCCACCCTGGGCCAATCCCCCCTCGTGACGTTGCCCCTGAGTGTAGGTGAATCCGGTCGCAAATCGTGGGGCCTTGTTTACCCTCGTATTCCGTATAGCGTCGATTGGCGTCTGGTGGTCAATGACATAACGCCGATCTAGCTTCGACGAGCGTCGATGTAGAGTCGATCAGCGTCGACTCACCTTGATTCGCGTCGGTTGGCGCCGACTCGCTCAAACCAACATGATAGTATTGTAGGCTCCCGTGAATTGCCACAGAAGGTGGGCTGCTGACGGGCAACGGTAGTCGGGGGCGCGCAAACATGGATTAGCAATCCATGGATTTGGCGCGCGGTCGCCAAATCCACAGATCGGGGGAGATGCCCTCCCGAAAATGCGGCCGGATCCGCCTCGTTCGCCGGCGGAAAGCCGCGATTTCCCATGGAAACGGGACCCGTCGCTAGTCCACGCCCCCTTGATCCATGGTTGCGATCGCCTGAGTCGGGGAAGGGCAGACCCCCCTTTAGTAAAACGTGGTTTAGTGAAAACGACCTGAGGCCCAAACCTGGCGGGCGCAAGCCTGGAAAACAACGGCCACGGCGCCCTCTCGAGAACCGAAAACGGACAATTCACTAATCGACGTGTCACTGTTGGGGGTTCTGTCCACCCCCGACTGAGGTAGGGGAGGGGAGGACTGGCACAGGGGGGGGAAGCCTCGCCCTGGACTCGGCGCGATGCATCGCCGGCACGTCGGCGCTGCGCCCCCGAGAGAGCGAGAATCCGCACCTTTCCTGGGCGGGGGCAGAGCTAGCGGGCCCCCGTCGGCGCGGAAGGGGCGGTTGTGGGTCGATGCGTCTCCCCCGTATGTCCAAGCCGAACCATGATACGTAATCCACAAATGATCAAGAACACCCACAAGTAGGCGAAACATTGTCCCCAGACAATTTTCGGGGGATCTGGGAATCTTCCTCTCGTAGAG
>CAUYUJ010007792.1:268580-274235 GCA_963575745.1 Prorocentrum cordatum
ACTCCCGGTCCATCCTATTGTTTTCCGAACGAAGTCCGCTCGGCGATGTTGGCGCCATGACATTTAGGATATGGCAATACACACTTCCGAAGAGTGCGTCGCTGGGCAACTTTCTGGGTCGTGCAAACCTCCCAACAAATGACCAGGCCTCCACGTCATGTACGACCCACACCTGTTGCAGTACACCACGGCCGCTCCCGTCGTGCAGATGCAACCTGCCAACAGACTATGGGAAGGCAGGATTAGTGAATCGGGGTAAGCACAGCAGCCAGAACGCGGAAGCGGCGTGAAAGGGCCTCGGCGGCAAAAGAACGGGCGGGCGGCGGGCAATCATCCTGCCACAGTCGATGCACTGCAAGCTGTAAGACCCAACGGAACCTGTGGAGGCCCAAAAGGCCCCTGACGTTGCCCTTAGGGGCTTTTCCCCCCCTCCCGCCTCACACTCGTTCCCCCCCTCCTCCTCCTCCTCCTCCTCCTCCTCCTCCTCCTCCTCCTCCTCCTCCTCGTAAGGCCGCGGCGTCGCCAATGGCAGGGGGTCACCAAGCCGTGTAGTTGGCCGAGTTGTGCTCAATAACGTCCTGGCGGCGGGCGCCAACCCGACCCAACGGACCGGGCCGGGTGGCATCTCCAGGGCCCCACAAACTGAGACGAAACCGGGACGGGGATCAAATCGGGCGAGGGCATCAGTCGAGAATCTCTAATATCCGGCGGCTCTGCAGGATGTCTCGGGCGAAGCGGCCTTCTCAGAGCGTTCTGGAACGCTCGGAAAACGTTGCATACGCTCTGGAACGGATTTCGCCTAGCCCTAGCCCCGTCCGACAGACGGCCCGGTGGCCACACCGTCCGATGAGCAATCGGGGATGCACGAAACGGGGTCAGCGCAAACCCAGGTCGGCCAAGGCCCTGTCACGAACCCGAGGCCCAGCTGGCCGCTCGATAGCGTTCCTAAGCCCGGGCTGGCGGAGGGGATCGTCTGACCCCCATTAGCGCTGACCTCCATTATGTGAGCCACACAATCGAACGTGATTGGAACGTTGCCAGATCCCCTCGCGTCGTGAAACAAGTCTCGACGGAGAAACTTTGGTTGCTGGGGCCCGAGCATCATGAAAGACCGATGAACATCTGTGCCTGGGGAAGGGGTCGAGACCTCCAGTGGCCCACCCTGTCGGAAGACACCAAGACGTTGGAGGTTTGGATTCTGGGTGGCGGGGGCTTTTTGACTGTTTTCGTTTCTCCCGAGGGCGTCTCGAGTTGGCACACTCGAAACAGCGACGGACAAAATGGGGATCATGCCCAACACCAAAGGTTGCCCACAACTGACAGCAACCGCTGTTCGGCACACGATGTCTGTCGCAAATGGACAACGCCCGCGGTAGCACCGACGCCGTTTCCTGCCCAGTCGGCAGAAGCTGCACTGGTGGTATTCGTCCACATTCTCTTCGCCCCCACATTTCGATCGCACTGGTCGTGACACTACAAGCCGTCCAGCGCGGCCATACTGACCCTCTCTGACCTCACCCGTAAAGCTGCCCAGCCATAGCCCAGGGCCCCAGCCGAATTGCACCAGTTTCGGGGACTCGAGAGGGCTGCGCATGCCAGCCGTGCAGCGTCGCGCGTGCCTAGCACACGAGGGGAGGGCGGGAAGGGGGGAGCAGGAGAGAGGAGGGGAGGAGAGGGCGGAATGAGGTGGAGGGCGGAGAGGGCGGGGAGGAGAAGGAGAGAGGATGGGAGGAGCAGGAGAGAGGAGGGGAGGAGAGGGCGGAAGGGGGTGGGAGGAAGCCGCAGAGCCAGGGCACGGACATCCGCGCACAGCCTCGGCTTCAAGCAGGCGGAGGGGACCACCCGGGCCGAGCCGAGCGATCGCGGAGCTCGGAGATCTCGAGGTCATCGGACGGTCCGTCACCAGACGGCGTTTCGACCCCCGACGTGTGGGCTGGCACGGTGGGCGGCCCGCCGACACGCGCGCTCCGCCTCGTGTTCTCCGCGCTCCTCCTCCTCCCTCCTCCTCCTCCTCCTCCTCCTCCTCCTCCTCCTCCTCCTCCTCCTCCTCCTCCTCCTCCTCCTCCTCCCCCTCCTACCTGTGGAAGTGGTGGCGGAACAGCGGCCCGCCATCGATAATTCAACAGCGGGGGGCCCACGAGGGCCGCAGGGAGATGGCCCCCCGAGGGCCGCAGCACTGCCGCCGCAGCCCCGCGGGGTGCTGGAGAGGCGCGCCTCCTGCGTTAAGTCGGGCTTTTCCCTCTACATGAGGAGTGTTCAAGAATAGGCCAACAAAATGATCTGGGGACGATGTTCTGAGTATTGTTTTTGACCATGTTTGATTTTTGTTTTTTCAATTTTTCATTTTTCGCCTAAAGCCCGCCTGTAGGGGGGCATGCCCGACCTAACTCTTGCTCCCACCCGTTGCCGTCCGCCCGTTGTCCCTCCACCCCTATCAGATATTCAGGCGATCGCAGCCATGGATTAAAGGGGCGTGGACTAGCGACGGGTCCCGTTTCCAGGGGAAATCGCGGATTTCCGCCGCCGAACGAGGCGGCACTGGCCGCATTTTGGGGAGGGCTCCTCCCCCGATCCATGCTTGTGCGCCCCCGAAATATAAAGCGCTTCCGGGCCCCTGGTTCGTCAGAGACTGGCCCAGAAGGAGAAGCCAGGACCAGGGGGGAGAGGTCCAGGGAGCTCTGGGGCGCACGGACGGAACAGCCACGGCGCCGGAAGAAGAAGAAGAAGAAGAAAAAGAAAAAGAAGAAGCATAATAACAAGAATAAGAAGAAGAAGAAGAAACAAAAGAAGAGGGGACGGGGACGGCGGGACTGCTAAATGCAGCCCCCTGCTCTCTCGCACGTCCCGGCACACTCGTGAGTACCAGGGGGGGGGGGGCGGGGCAGAGCAGGAGGAGAGAGGCGAGATGAGAGGAGGGAGGGGGAGGGGGATGGGGACAAGGCGAGGAGGAGATCGAGGGGAGACAGATGAGATGGAGGAGTGAGGGGGGATCGGGGAAGGAGGAGGGAGAGGGCGGGGAGGAGGGAAGAGGAATCCCGGGAAGAGGGAGGAGAGGGGAAGACGGAGGGATCGGGATGGAGCCTTCGTCGGGCGACAAGTTGAGAACATCGGCACACGAATAAAGGCATGCGACGCAGAAGTCCGCGGTCAGCTCCAGCGCACGATGACTGTACTCCTCCTTCGCCTGGATCGCGCGGAAGTAATCGTGCGTCTCCTGCCCGCATCAGGACGACGGCAACCATGCAGCAACACCGATCCTGCACACTCCTGAGTTGTCCCGAACCTTCGGAGTGCCAGAGCCCTCTCGTTCCCGCCGAGTTCTTTTGTTCCAGCGAGTTGACCTAACCTTTCCCTGAAAGGCTGACCAGAGACCCAGGGCAGACGGGATCAAGAAGTACAGCTTTGCATTGCGCACGTGTGCTCGCATCGAGCACGAGGGGCCAGAGTGGTGGGGCGGCCTTCTCAGGAGGATTACGGCTGGACCTAGGACAGAAACACATCCTTCAAGAGCATGAGACCCTTCGCCAGCCAAACTGCAGAACATTTGAGGGTCCTTTCTCCCAGGAAACACAGGAGCATTCAGCAAGTACGAAGATCATTCAGGCACCCTCCCCGTACCGACCTCGATCTCACACCTCGGTTCCGACCGTAGGAGGCTTCTCAGAGGGAGTCTGCCCTACAGGCTCGGGAGAATGCTGTCCTGACCCAGGGGCCACCGCTGGCCTGCAGCTGGTGGTGTGCTAGTCACGGCCAGGAGATGTGGGCCTGCACCACACACAGCCACCGTACTACCAGAGGGAACGCCAACTGAGGAACAGAGCGGCTTTTCTGACGAAGGCGAGCCTCGGCCACGAATGGGTTCCCCGACCTTGGTCGAAGAAACGGCCTCAACAACGAGCCCCTCCTGCGAGCCCCTCCTGAGCCCAAAGTTGTCCTTCTTTCACCGTCTTGACTGTAGTTTACACCGCGTAGCTTGCACCAAGCAAAGTGCAAGGGCGTCTCGGCCGAAGCCGCGTCCAAACCAAGCCCAGCCAGTCACATCGAAAAAATGTATCAGGCGAAACCGCGCCAAACGCCAAGGAAATGATGAGGACGTATCAAGCGAAACCGCGCCCAAACCATGCCAAATCACGTAACTGCGAAGACGTCTCAAGCGACACGGCGCCGAAAAAAGGATGCAACATGCAGATTGCGCGAACGTCTCAGGCGAAACTGCGCCGTAACCAAGCCAAACCAGGCAACTTGCAAGGACGTCTCAGGCCGAACGGGCCCCAAACCAAGCCAAACCAGGGCCCCAAACTGGCTGAGTTTGAGGTTGTCTCAAGCAAGGCGCCCTGCCAAACCGGGCTAAACCAAGCCAACGCAGGGGCTAAACCAGGCAGAAGACGAGAATGTCCTGAGCGAGACGCCGCAAACCTGGCTCCACGCACTCCCCCTAATGACATTCAACTGCAGGAACGGCTGACGCAAGGGGATCCCGTCGCAGGCAGGGGGTCCAACTCACATTGTAAGCGGGAGCTGGGGCGCAACACCATGCATGTGGCTAGGGCGCAGCAGCATGCAACTCGGTGAGAGTTCGGGCTTCGGTGTGGCGTTACGAAAAACATGTCCGAACCAATGGGGCTAGAATCATGCCATCATGCGATTAGCTCAAGATACGTTCTTTTGTCAACGCTCGGACGTCCATTCCCCGTGCATGTCTTGATTCCGTGTTTTGTGTGCGCAGGATGATCAAAGATGTTCTCGATGGCCCTCGCCGAAGAAAAAATGTACAAGGCCGAACGATGTCCAATTTCTAGGAATTCTGGAGCATCTAGCGGCCCTCGTCTCTGGAGCCCGCACGTATCAGCAAAAACGCCCGTACATCTCGGAACGTACCACTGTCATGACTCACTGACCCTCTGGTGCCCCCAAAACGCCGTGCGCCTCGTGCGACGACTACCGCCCCCCCGTTTGTGTTCCATTTTCGAATCCCGTCGCGCTCCTCTCCGCGTCGAATCTGAGTCGAATCCGTGTCGAATCCATGTCGCACTCGTCGGAACCGTGTTGAATCCGCGTCGGATCCACGCCAAATCCGCGTCGCGTCCGCATGGAACCCGCGTCGGGCACAAGAAACAACACCAATTTTAGGACAGACGAGGTCCCCCGAAGATGCGACGCAACCGCCCCCCTGATCATGTCCGCTCTCTTGCTCGCCGTCGAGTGCAGCGCGGCTCGGAAGAGGCGGGCACGCGAGGACAGCAGGCAGGGGGGGCGAGTCGGGGCAGCTTCTCGGCCAGCCCATGGAGGGGAGGATGCCAGAAAACTGGGAGGCCATCGACTCCATTCAAACAGAACAAAACGCTCGTACATTATTGGGGCTTCATATTTGCTTGTATCAACTAGACAAGCCTTTTTTACACAATCGTATGGGAGCGCTTGTTACCATAGTATGGCATGAAAGCCGTCGGAGCACTTTGTACAAGTGTATAGATCTATAGATTTACTAGAACCGCGCGCGCTTAGGCTTTAGCCGTGGCCACGGAACAGCTCCGACGACGGTATGAGCAGGCACACGTCCAAGTATGTGGCTTTCGCCCAGAAATCCGACCTACTCCCCGTCCTCCTCCTCCCCCTCCGCCTCCTCCTGCCTTTTGGCCCCCTCCTCCCCCCCCC
>CAUYUJ010007792.1:274335-344335 GCA_963575745.1 Prorocentrum cordatum
TGTTCTTGTCGCCCACCCTGCAAAAGTGCATGGCAAGAGTTGGGCGCGGCACCCCCCCCCCCGCTCGAAGTGAATGAAACGTTCTTCCCGTTTGGGCGCCGAGCGAAATTTTCTCAAAGTTGCGCTCCCGCTTTGGCTCGGCGCACGTTTTTAGCTCGCCAATTCATTGGGCGCCGGGGCGTTCCAGGAGGCCCTGGGGTGACGAATGCCTGTGAGGTTTTTGCTTGTTCAGGCTCTTGGAGGGCCTCCTGAGGCTCCCCGCGTTTTCTTGGCGCTACGGCCGTCTGGAGGCCAACTTGGGCGTCTTGGAACGATCTTTCGGCGACTCAGGGTCCCTCGGATCGTCTCGGGGGCGTCTCGGTTCTCTTTTTGGACGCCCGAAATGGGTACCGAAGAAATGGGCACAATGCCCAACAGCAAACGTTGTCCCAAACCAACAGCGGCCGCTGTTGGGCAGGCGGTCCTCTTTCTCAAATGGACACAGGCCGCGGCGGCGTGGACAGCGAATCCTGTCCAAATTGAACAGGAACTGCCGTTGGGCATCGTACCCATTCTTTCAACACCCATTTCGGGCGTCCAGACTCCTGGGGCGTTCCTGGGGCGCTCTGGGGCCTGGAAGTCAGCGCCGAAGAGGAAAACCATCGCTGGGACCCACGTGCCCAGGACCTGCTCGAGGTTCTTGTCGTCCGGGGCCCCCCAGGGGCCGCCCCGCTTTACTACTAGTACTACTACCTATTCGTATCCCCACTCTACTGCTACCACTACTACTACTACTACTACTACTACTACTACTACTACTACTACTACTACTACTACTACTACTACTACTACTACTACTACGACTACTACGACTACTACGACTACTACGACTACTACTACGACTACTGCGACTACTACTACTACTACTACTACCACCACTACTACTACTAGTACTACTACTACTACTACAACCAGTACTACTACTACTACTACTACAACAACTACTACTACTACGACTGCTACTACTACTACTACTACTACTACTACTACTTCTACTACTACTACTACTACTACTACTACTACTACTACTACTACTACTACGACTACTACTACTACTACAACAACTACTACTACTACTACTACTACTACTACGACTACTACCACTACTACTAGTAGTAGTACGACAACCCATCGATCATCAACACAATGGACGCAGTCCTCGACCCGTTCGACGAGCTGGCCGAGTTGGACGCCCACTTCGATTACACCGAATCCGAGCAGTACGCTACCGCCCCGCCCGAGACGCTGTCCTCGGTAGGGGCCGATGGGACGGCACAGACCGTCGACTACCCAGTGGGGTGGGGCCCAGGACAGCCGCAGCGCGCTGCTCGGTCTGCCCCAGATGCCGCTCCGCCCGAGACGCTGTCCTCGGTAGGGAGCGATGAGACGGCACAAGCTGTCGACGTTCATGTGGTACTGGAACCAGGGGAGCCTCCGCCAGAGGCAAACCCTGATGCCGCTCCGCCCAAGACGCAGTCCTTGGTAGGGGGCGATGAGATGGCGAAAGCTGTCGACAGTCCTGCAGTGAAGGGGCCATGGAAGCCCAGCAGTCCGAGACCCGACCCTACACCTGCCAACCAAGAGAAAGGCCCTACGAAGCTCCCGCAGTCAGACCACTCCCTGTTTTTCTCCAACATCACACAATGGGGACCACAGTCTGAGAAATGGTTGGCAGGCCCAGGCAAGCAATATCAGATGGTGGCCCTAGTCGAAACACACATCTCGCCTGAAAAAGCGCCGCTCATCTACGACAAGCTAGCAGCGGATGGTTGGAGAATATCATCGACTACGGCCACCCCTACCAGAAGATCAGACGGCGGCAACACGGGTGGCGAGATCATCCTATCCAGGTACCATGTCCAGGCCACCACGTTCAACCATCTACGAGATCTCGCCATCTCTCAGCGCAGGCCTGACCCTTTCCTCGGCTTCACCCCCACGGTATGGCACAGACGCTCTGGCAATCTGGTTGTTATTGCTGCGTATCTGGAACCCCACAGGCAGATCGAGGGTGCAGTGCACGACAAGCTGCTCTCGCTGGGAGCCTTCGTTACTATGCTGACAGACCCTTGGATCATCTTGGCCGATTGGAATATGACACCCGAGCAGCTTGCAGCGACAGAGTGGCTGGCCAAATGGAATGCCACCATCGTGCGAGCACCTGGATCTGCCACCTGCGACAAGGGCCAGGGGCTCACGCTTGATTTCGCACTGGTCAAGACTGGCATCGAGCACGCTATTTCCATCCGCCAGTGCCCCACCGTACCGTGGGCCACCCACGTTGGCCTCGAAGTTCGAGCAGGCAGTGCAGACCCCTGGTGGTATCAGTCGATCGACACCCCCAAGGCCTTCCCCACAGTGGACAGGCCCAGGTTACCGCCAGACCCCAACAGCAAGACCGCCATCAAGAAACGGAAAACAGCTGAAGCTCGAGCAGCTCGTCTACGTGATCTACCCCCTGAACTTCAACAAGCAGCAGCACAGCTTCAGCCACAAGAAGAGCCCGCAGAGCTGGACCCTATCTCCTACGCCATCCCGCTGGACTTGTGGGAAAAACAATGGCAGGAGGCGTTGCCCACACGTTGCAAGCAGCCGCACGCGCACTTCGTGTATCGACACTGGGAGCACGACGCCGACCTCCTCAACCTCAAGTACGCCAAATGGGTCACGGCGCTCGAGAACACTATGATCAGCCACCACCAGATCGACCCGAAGGAAGCCGCAGCATACACTGGCCGAGCTCAGGGTTACCAGCTATCTTGGAAGAAGACAGCGGCTGCTCCAGGCCGTGTGCACGTGCATGACCCACATTCGGAATGGTGGGCCATTGCGCTCACCCTCATCAAGCGCTACGCCGCGCTCTACGACAAGCCTAAGCATACAGCGCTTATGCAGCAGCAGGCCACCATCATCCAGCAGCGCGCGGACCACTTCAACAGCCACATGCACGACCTACAGTTCGAGAAGGACGAGGACACCATCTTCCGCTGGTTCGCGCTCGTCTGGGCCCCGCACCTGGACAAGGATGACACCGACGACTTGGTCACTATAACCGCTACCTGGGCCTCCAGAGCCCTCTCGGCCGCCCTCGCCAAGTCCAAGAGGGCCTACGGGGCTTGGCTCGCCCAGCAATGGAAGCACCGCCCTGGAGTACTACACGCCCATGTTAAGCCAGCACCTGTACGTCACATCGCCTACACGGCCAACCTGACCATCGCCGACCCCACCGTCATCATGGACAACAAGAAGCAACAATGGCAGCAATTATGGCATGCCACCGAGACCTCCGACGACATCCTCCAGGCCCTGACAAAGGCCAAGGCAGCAGCTGTTCATCATCCTCTCGAGCCCATTACAACCGAGAACGTACACCGCATACACGGCCGCATGCCACCCAGTAAAGCGCATGGAGTTGATGCCCTAGGACCTCGCGACCTCCATCGACTACCAGAACCTGCCGTCGAAGCCTATGCAGATATTCTCAATTCAGTGGAGCAAGCTGGCATTTGGCCACTACAAATTTCAGGCACCATTGCAGCTCTCGCCGCCAAGAAGACTGGAGGCGACAGAGTCCTTGGCATGCTTCCTCATATGGCCCGGCTCTGGTCTCGTATTAGATCCACCGCGTCGGAAGCCTGGACGCAAGGACTTGACGATTTTTTGACTACAGCCATCAAAGGCTCTTCAGCTCTCCAAGCCGCCCTGCATAGGGCCTTGTTAGACGAGACAGCCTCAGCACTCGGCATTCAGTCGGCGACCTTGCTGTTAGACATCCAGAAATTCTACGACAATATCAAGCTCGCCAACCTCATCGTGGTCGGCCTCAACTGTGGCTTCCCTGCCATCATTCTTTCATTGGAGGTGCAGCTCTACCTGGCGCCCAGATTCTTGCGCAGTCGTCAATGGGTGAGCATGCCTATCTTCGCCTCCAAGGGCATCATTGCAGGCCCCCCCCCACGGCACCACCCTGGCACGACTTATTTTGTTACCAATTCTTCGACGTGCTCAAGCTCAGGCAGAGCTTGCCCAGATGTGGACCTTCGTGGACGACACTGTACTACGAGTCGAAGGAGTCCTACGAGCTTTGCAGAAGCACCTCCCCCGTGCCGCCAGGACGCTATGCAACGGATTAAAGGAGTTCGAGTTGCCTATCTCAGACAAGACCGTCCTGCTCGGCTCCACTCCCAAGGTCCGCCACTTGCTTGCCAAGAAGATGCGACAGTACGACATCCCAGTTGCCGCGACCTCCACGGCCGTTGACCTTGGCGTGGACGCTGCCGCGGCTACTCGACGAATACAAGCCAAAGCCAGGAAGCGTCAGATCTCCGCCACCGCCAGGTTTCGCAAAGTACATCGACTACGGAGCACTGCACAGCAGGCCCGAATCTCTGCTGGCCTGTGGCGCACTGGCGCTCTTCCTGAAGGAGTATTTGGCCATCAGGTTCACGGCCTCGCTCGGCGCGCTCTTCTACGCTGGCGGCGACAGGCCGCCATAGCAGCGACGGGCGCTGCAGCGGGTCGTTGCCTCACTTCTCTCCTCGGCGCCACCTTTGACGGCATGGACCCTGGAGTCTCCCTAAGGATTGAGTTCATCGAGGCCTGGCTTCAGCACTGGATACGCCACCCGAACACGCACGCCAGGATCATCAGAGTCTGGCCAAAGATCAAGACTACCCTGCTCGCCGCTGGCCCCAAGCTGTGGTGCAAGGTCAAGGGCCCCACAGGCGCGGCCATCGCGACCCTGCTAGAAGCCAGTTGGGAGCCGACCTCAGCTACGACGTGGAGGCGCACGAAGGACGGCTACATCGAGGAGTGGAACCTTCCCCCGGCCGACGACCCTGACCTCCTCGACGCCGACATCCACACAGTATTGCAAGACCTCAGCGAAGATCTACACCGTCTCCTCTGGACGCAGGCCGCTACACATACCCATGGAGACACGCTTGCAGGAGGCGCAGACATGGTCACTATCCGCATTGAACAAAGGAGGTTCCTCGCAAACGGCGACTTCAGCGATTGGGCCCTCAACAACACCATCATCAGCGGAGGACAGTGGACCAGAGACCGCCTCCACAACGCGGGCTACCAGATCGACAGGAACTGCGACCGCTGCAGTGCTGGAGTCCCTGAAACCCTGTTTCACCGCATGTGGCAGTGCGAGGCGAACGTTGGGCCCGAGTTTGAGGCCAGCGACAAGCTACTGCCGCGGGCCCTAGCGGGGGCCGATGCCGACCCCGCCTTGTGGCTCCGCGGCCTTCCCTCTTCTGCTCTCACTACGCCCTCGTTCGAGCCATTGACTGGGAGGGACGGGTGGGAGTTTGTTGGTGAGGTGCGGGAGGGTTTGTCGACCTGGGAAGGTGCTCGTAACGCAGAGGGTGAGTTGTTTCTTTTTGGCGACGGGTCTGGCGGAGCCTTCTCCGACGACGTCAGGAGACGTCGCGTCGCGGCTTTGGCCTCGCGGCCCTTCGTTGGAACCCTCCCTCGGCCTCCTGGACCCTCCACTCGGGCCTCCAAGCCCCCCTTCCAGGCCCCCGCCAGACCGTCCCAAGAGGAGAATTATATGCGTCCTGCCTGGAACTAGAGACGTGCCATCAGGATTTCACTTATGTTACCGACCACCTAGCCTTGCAGCGTGGTTGGCAGAATGGTAGATGTCTCAGGCCAGGCAGCCTCAGAGGTAAGAATAAGAATGGTGATCTCTGGCTGAGAATACGGCATCTCGTGCACGATCGACCGCGTGGCGCTTCCTCGGTCACGGTGCTCTGGACCCCATCTCACGCCGATCCCCAGACCCTGCACGGTTTTCAGAAATTTCTAGCTCTCGGTAACCAGCAAGCCGACGAGCTTGCGGGAAATGCGGCCCACAAGTCGGCCACCCTTGCCCTCCCGCCCGTGCCCAGGACTGACGAATATGATGCTATTGCGGCGATTGTCCGACAGCGGGCACGACTAATCCTACGTTCTTTCGGTAAGAATGCAGAGCCACGAGGGTCGTGGCCAGAGAGGCAACCCACTCAAGAGGCTGCCCCTCGCTCTCTGTTGCAGACCGCGATCGCGGATTCTCAGAACAAATTCGTTCGGTGTGTAGATAAATGGCGATGCTCTGCTTGTCACATCATCGTCGATGCTTGCCAGATTATTCCTGCTGCCGCCACGGAGTGTGTACCGCCTTGCCCCCTTCCTGAGTTTGCTGCGTGTGGCGAGGTGCTGTGGTCGAGGGGTCCCCGTGTGATCAGTGGCAAGGCGATACACCCCTCCCACATGTTGGCCACCATCCCCAAGTGGCAAATGTTCTTCTGTGTGAAGTGCGGCCATACGGCCACACACCAGGTCAAATGCTTACAGTTCCCCTGCCCTCTCACCCACCAAGTGGGAGAGCGCAGGGCCCTGGGACCCACTGGCAACGGCCTCGAGAACCTCAGCAGGATCAGACGAGGCCTCCATCCGTCCAGATCGGGTCCCAGCAAGTCTGTTGTAGAGGCCATGCATGAATCGGCAGCCGAAGCCGCGATTGCTTCACTCGCGGCTCCTAGCGGCGCCTCTGAGTAAATTGTGAGGCCAGGGGGGCCTGTCGCGGTGTGCCGTGGGTTGTCGCCCCCCACGGCCCTCCGAGAAATTCTGGATGGCCCCCCTGGCGTCTCTTGGTTCCCCGAACGGACTACGTCCGATTGCTCCACTCCACTCCTCCTCCACCACCTCCTCCTCCTCCTCCTCCTCCTCCTCCTCCTGAAGAGCGCCGGGGCCCGCGATGGTGGAAAGCAGCCTCCACAAGGCACGGCGCCCACCCGGCGCCCACAACGGCGAAGAAACGTATCCAGGGATGACGCAGCGACGATGGACCAATGGAACATGAACAGGGAACAGGGAACATGAAGCATGACGTATCGAGTCTCGAAGCCTGACGATGAACCAAGGGAACATGGACTCCTGCAGCGTTTCCCGCGAGACCAGTACATGGGGAAAAAGCACCAGCATGGCCCGTAGGATCTGTTTGTCGTGCACTTGCGACATGCATCTTGGGAGCCCTTTGGGGGCTCCTGGCGGCGTCTTGGGGGCCTCTGGGGCGCTTCTTGGAGTCTCCTATGGGCTTTTTGGGGCCGAAGGCTCGAAAGGTCCGTTCGGATTCCCTGTCTGGGGTCCTTCTTAGAGCCGTCTTGGGGCTATCTTGGACTGTCTTGGAGGCCTCTTGGGCTGCTTGGGTCCCTCTCGGGCTGTCTTGGGGCCGTCTTGGGAGCCTCTTGGGCCGTCTTTGGGCGATCTCGGGAGCCTCTTCGGCTATCTTGGAGCGTCGGGAAGTCGCAAAGGTGAGAACCACACCAAATCCTCCAACACCCTGGAAAAAAACAATCATGTTTAGCCTCTTGTGGCCCTCTTGAAAAAGCCTCTTGTAGGCCTCTTGGGGCGTCTCTTGGGCCGTCTAAGGACTACCTTGACTGTCTTGGACCGATCTTGTGGCGTCTCGGAGCCCTCATGGACATCTTGGGTGTTTCCTGGGGCCGTCTTGGAGGCCTCCTGGGCCGTCTGGAGGCCCCTTGGAGGCGCCAGGGCGGGGGTATTAAAAAAGGGGGCCCGATGGTTTTGAGGTGGGCGGGGCCCCCAGGCTGGGGGCCTGGCATTCATCCATATGATATATAATGGAACCTGGGGACCCAAGGGGTATCCCAGACCCCGCGAGCGCGGACGAGCGCGACGGGCTGCCCCACAGAGCTCGGGAACCTACAGTCCGAGACAACCGCACAGCGGCGCCGCGGGGCTCCCAGACGCAAGCAACGACAGACCGATGCCGAAGCCCGCCAATGGCACCGATCTGTCCCCAGACCACCGACGCCATGATTTGTTCAGGGCGTCGACCCCCAGAAAGGAGGTCTCGACACATTCCCCAGGGCGGGCTTTTCATCCCGAGTGGTTGTTTGACGGGCCCGACGCCCCATAGGGGCCCCGAGATGCCGAAAATAATTGAAAACCTTCCGTCGCGATCTTTTAACTACGCGACGGGGTCTGAGTGGGTTTAGCGCTGACTTTCAGCGAGCAATCCGCAAGCGTGCAACCGTAAAATTGCTGCATCATGGCGACTCCACGGACCTCTCTCAAAATGCGTTCTCACCAGAATTCCGAGGCGAATCAAACCGTGACGACGAGGACCTCCCAGGAGGCCCAAAAGGGCGAAACCGAGGCGGGGGTAGCGGTATGGGTACCTCTTCTTCCTCTGCGCTGACTTTCACCTGACGGCCCACAAGCGTGCAGCCCCAGATTTGCGGAATCGTGGCGACTTCGTCTGCTGGGGGGGGGGGGCTGGCGGCCCGAGGCCACGCGGTGCACAGGCGCCGAGGGGGCAACCAGCGAGCAGCCCAGGCGCCCCGGCCCCTGCAGCTGACGCACCACTGAGCTAGGGCAACGAAACCGATACATATCCACTGCACCTCGTCAAGGCCCATGCTCAGCACGGGAGCTGTGTGTACATCCTCCTTCCTGGCCAAGCCAGAAGGGCATGGCGTACAGCAGTCGGGGCATTGACCTGAGGAACGATAAATAAGGAACGGGGCCCCTTTTCCCACAAATTTAATAACTCCGATTTCCCTTCGGAAACCAAAGGAAAAGCCAAGGCAAACTGTGAAGCAATCAAGGAAAACGGAGCCCCTCCCCAACGAAAAGGGTTCCTTCTTCAGGGCCCCGACTCTATGCACAGCTCCTGGGTTCAGGATTGGCCTGGCCAGGGAGTAGTGAATATGTACAGATTTCGTCGCCCGATGAGTGTGCCCCTTCGATGCCCCCGCTGCTTCCCGTCCGAACATGCTTGCTAAGCATGTGGTATCGCAAGAATCGTTGACATACCATACGACATCGGTGGTAACAACAACCATCGTAATACTGCTTGGTACGCGTAAACAGTAGTGACGGTATGAGTAGTGGTAAGTAGCAACACTACTAGCACTAGACGTGGCAATCCACAACAAGCAAATACCAACTGCAATGGCTTCACGAGTCGTGTATGTAGCAACGGAAGTACGAGCTAGGAGAGGTAGCAGCGCTCGTAGCACCAATGGTGAGGGCTGTAGTTGCCATAATTGAGGTAAAAAGGGTGACAATATTCGTAGGTGCAAACATCATCATATCAGAGGTAGTGCCGATATCAGGGGTAATAGTAACCGTAGAAGCGGCAATGACAAGAGCAGGGATAGTACGTGGTCGCAATGCCAATGGTAGTAGAAGTCGTACAACTTACGTAGTTCGATCCCAATGGTCCTCTCTCGAACATGCCGTCCCGTCTACAATTCAATGCACACTCGAACTTCCCCCTGCTCTCCACGAAGCCAGGCGGATAGCGTATCACGGCCAGCGGCTCGGGCCCGTCCACCTGAGGCAGCGGAGTCACGTCCTCAATGGAGGCGGGACGGTGCGAAAATAACGAGGTGGGACAAGGGACGGAAATAGGGAGAATGTACCACACATCGTGCGACAAGCCTTATTCGACTATGAGCACATCTGGCACGACGGGAGGGAGCGCGAGAAAGAGAGAGAGAGAACATGAGCACACATACAGAAATACACACATACACATACACACAAGTACAATGATGCTGCAAAAAAGGATGGAGAGGGGGAGAGAGCGGGAGAGGGAGAGAGAGAGAGAGAGAGAGGAGAGGGGGGGGAGAGAGAGAGAGAGAGAGAGAGAGAGAAAGAGAGAGAGAGAGAGACAGGCAGACAGAGAGAGAGGGAGGGAGAGTGAGAGAGAGAAATAGACAGAGAGAGGGGGGAGGGGGGAATGCAGAGAGAGAGAGAGAGGGAACAGACGAAAACTAAGGAAACGGAGTCCGAATAGTACGGGCGCTGAGGCCGAACTTGCTGCCCATCAGTGCACGCAAACTTCATCAAACTCCCCAAGTAATGCTCACACCACCCTTGCTATCTAGCTAATAAATATCCGTCTCCGTGCTTTCACTCAGTGGCCGCCCGTGAAAGCCCCGCGCGCGGGATGGCGCTCCCGAGCTTCGAGGCCACGACCCCGTGAAGACATGGGATGGGTACGCGTTCGCGCACTCGAGACGACCCCACGATGCGTTTCAGACGCGCCAACAGACCTCCAAGACGACCCAAACGAAAAGACATATAATGTTTTGTACAGATACAAGATGTGCTGCGACTGTCTAGTTGATGATTAGACGCACATGTCAAGTTCGGGGTAAATGCATGAGGCGAACATGAATACAGGAAACACTCAAGCACATCAGGTATGGAATGGCACATCAGGTATGTAGTGACACAACTGAAAGAAAGAGAGAGAGAGAGACAACACAACTAGAGAAAGAGTCGACCCCCAGAGGTGTCGATCCATTGGGCCCCCAGAGGAACGCAAAACCACCTCCCGTCGCGATTTTGTCATACTCGAAGAGGTCCGGTGGGGAAACCAACAGGTACCGATCCCTCTACTCCCCGCCCGGACCTCTCCTGGGGTGCGCTCTGACCAGACTTTCGAAGCGAATCCAGCGGTGGCGACGAGGGCCTCCCAGGAGGCCCAGCAAGGGGAAAACTAGAAAAAGGTAGCGTTATTGGTACCCTTTCCTCTCTGAATCTGGGTAATCGGATTACCCAGCCATCGCCCTCCTCCCCCCAACACCACCGACCAACCACAACGGGAGCCGTGTGCCTCACCCTCCCTAGGGGAACACCCCTCACCATCCTGAGCTCTCTTGACGGCCCTGGAGCCCAGCGTGGGCTCCTGAAGGCCGGCTACGGCCAAAAACCTCTATCTAAGTAAGACGAAGCCAGGGAGAGGACAAAGTCGGATAAGGATGAATCGAGAATCTCGGAGACCCAGCAGCTATGGAGGATGCGTCGGGCGCCGCGGCCTTCTCAGAGCGTTCTGGAACGCTCAGAGACGCTTTGGAAGGGATTAATCATTGTCCTAGCCCCACCCGGCCACACTTGAGATCCGGCGTTGCAGAAAAATCCCACCAGCCCTCTGGGCGTAGGTGGTTTAACACATGTTGTCTTCTCCCTGCAAAGAAACCTTCCTTTCCCTGCTCGGGGGAAGGGTTTACTTCTCCCCCTGCCCTCTCCTCTGGGTCTGGACGGGGCGCCCCGCGAGGAGTTAGAGCGCCCAAGATCGCCCAAGATGACTTCAAGAGGGCCTCAGAAAGTGCAAGATGGCCTCCAGGATGACCCAAGGTACTCGAACACGGCTGACGATAGCCTCCGGCCTACCTCCAAGAAGCCTCAAGACGGCCCCGAGATGGTTCTTGAACGGCCCCCGAGCCCTCCAAGTAACGCCCCCAAGTGGCCAAAATGGCTCCCAAACCCAAGGAGCATTGATGAGTGTTGCCTTCTTGCCTTATCGCTTCCGATGGGCCTGGGAGGCACCCAACTGGCCCAGAGATAGCCCAAGGGAGCCACAAGAGGGACCCAAGATGACTCCAAGACGGCCCCAAGTGCGCCCAAGAGCGCTCCAAGAACGGCCCCAGAGGGCCTCGACAACATTTTTGAGCCTCCGAGGGCGCGTTCCCTGCGGTGCCGAAGCCAAAGCAAGCCAAGCCAGCCCAAGATCAAAAGAGAAAGGTAACGGATTCAGGTCTCTGGGGGGGGGGGGCCTGAATCCGTTACCCCTTTCTTTTTGAACCTCGGGGGCCACAGGAGGCCTCCCAGACCATCCCAAAAGGGCCTTCAGACCCCCCAAAAGAGCCCCACGAGTGCCCCTATTGGCTCCGCGAGGAATTCCAAGAGAAACCCAAGATGGCCTCACTAGCCCTCCGAGAAGAAACGTTCAAGGCGGTTGATGCACTGCATGCTTCGACGCTTCCCTGATCAAGGCAACTCGCGTGGCGATCTGTTCCTGGATGGGCTAGTGGGATACTTTTTTGTTCGGCGGCTCGAAGGACAGATCCAGCGAGCGGGACTAACGTTCTGGGGCACAGAGCGAGATAATTGGCTGCAGTGGCAATTAGGCCGCTGTAGCGAGTGCACGGCACAAGACGATGCCAGAATATTACCCAGCAAAACAGGGCTAGTAGGATACGTGAAGCATCAAGAATTGCAACATCGCGAGAAATCACAACGGCAACCATGGACCCAATCATTCTGCGGTACGTTTCGCACATGATCGATCTTGTCAGGGTGTGCAGGCCCGAAGCCTGGCGAAAGCGCCGCCTGGTGTGATTTGTCCACCCAGATCTTAGAAGTCGTCATCTTGCCACGACGCGGGGATGTCAGGGGTTGGGGCTGGCCTGCGAATCTCGGGGGGCGACCTCAAGGGGGGAGTCCAAAAGCGGGGAGGGGGGGGGGGGGGGGGGGGGGGGCAAATCCTGGCCCGAGGCATGACCGCGCACGAGGGAGGGACCAGGGGACGCATTGAGATCAGAAGAGAGGGCAACGGAATGTTGGGAAACATCACGGACCAAATCATGATATCCACGTCCGCCTCGTTAGAAGCCTCCTACATGGTGACCGAGCAGATGGGGTGTCGAAGGATCGCGTCGCATCGCCGATGCATCGCCGACGCATCGGCGATGCATCGACGACGTCGGCCATGCATCGGCAACGTCGGCCTGCAGAAAGTTGGGCTCCACCATCGAGCCGCATCGCTGATGCATCGACAATACGGCGCGATCCTCCGACACGATTCACTCCGACCTCATTTGGGAAGCCGTTTTCGGAGCCTCTTGGAGCTCCCTTGGGCTATATTGGAGGCCTCCTGGGGCTGTCCTGAACACCCTCCCCTCGCCCTCTGATCATTTCAGCCGCCCTCCTCTTCCTCCACCAAGCCTCCCTAAGTCTTCACGCTACCAAAAACATGGGGCGGCCATCATCACCCTAAACACCACCCCTCTAATGGACGCCGAACGCAACGGTCGCGTTGCCTATAGACGTGCCCACCCCGAATGTGTCTATACATATCCGCTGGCCCCCTTGTGGAGCCACCAGGCTGCAGGCCGAAGTGTGCTGCACCCTGCACCAGTTGCAGCTTCAAGTCTCTAGTGTTACAAGCCTGCTTTCTGCTTCCTATTGTAAATGGTTGAAGTTCGCGCGAGGGGGGGAGCCCCAAACCGGCCCGTTACCACGCCCGGATCGCGTTCCACGAATTCCCGGGAGGGCGTGGGACATGTAAAAATACACGATGTTCGCGCCCCCGAAGCCATAATCCATCTGAAATTACGCAATGTTCGCGTCCCCGAGGCCACAACCCCTCGTATATTATCCAATTGCTCTTCCCCCGAAGCAAGAAACCCTTGTTCATTACGCGACGTCCGCGTCCCCGAAGCTTTAAACCCTTGCAGGTTACACCGCACCGCATTGCCAAGGCCAAGAGTGCTCGCCCGAAGATGGTTACAAGACGGCCCAAGAGGGCCCAAAGAGGCCCCAAGAGCGCTCCAAGAGGTCTCCCGAGAGAGCCCCAAGAGGCCCAAATCGTAAATTTCCTTCTCGCTTTTTCGGCACTCCGACGCTCCAAGACGGCCCAAGACGGCCTGTGACGCCCCCCAAAAGGCCCCAAGACGGCTCAAGAGGGCTCCAGGATGGCCCAAGAAGCGCTCAAGACGGCCGCAGAGGGCTCCCCAAAACGGTTGGAAGAGGGGCGCAAGCAGGGGAACACGAACCGAACATTCGATATTTGTGCCCCGAGAAGCCCCCAAGAGGCCCCAAGAGGCGCCCAAGACGTGCCCAAGAGGCCTCCAAGAGGCCCAACAGATACCCCCACGAGGCCCCAAGAGGCCCCAACGAGGCGCCCAAACCGACTCCAAGAGGCACTCGAAAGGCTCCCCACGACACCCAAACACATACAAGAGGCCTCAGGCCCACAACCCAGGCACGGTGGCGAAATGGGCCGAAAGCCACTAGGGTAACGCCAACGTCTCAACATGCGCTGATGATGATTCCTGTCCGCCCCCGTATGAGGTTCCCAAATGCGCAAAGGCAGCGCCGGGACGCACCGACGACACGCTGACCTGTCCCATGACGATAGAGAGGTGGCGAAGCCCTTACGGATAATATATATATATATATATATATTCATCCATCTATACACACACGCAACGACACCCACTGTGTCTACAGACGCTCGTGGCAAGAACGTGAGAACGAGGCGAAGCGAACGCCAGAGTCGTGCGCGTTCCTCCGGGGAGCCCGCCCGTGCACCTCAGGGCATGGCGGGCTCACGCGAGAACCGCCAGTCAGTGTTCCCGGCCGCTGAGAACCACCGCATGTCGTCTGTGCTGTTGTGTTGGTGTTGTCGTGGCAGGGTCGCCGCTGGGATCTCTTCCTGCCTGGTGTCGGCGTCGTCGTGGTGCCCGCCCAGATGAGTGGAGAAACTTCCGGATGTCGTCATCGAATCGTTTGGGTTGCCCTCCATGTTGCCGTCGTCCTTGCGCGTCGAAGGGTGAAGAGCCTGCCGTGTTCGCCCAGCGCCAAGCAATCCTTCGGTGCTCGTGGAGTACATCGAGTGTGTCATGTTTGAGCATCAATGCCTCTGCTCTCCGTGTACGTTTGCGGACGCAAGCGCACCAGCATTCGACGCCCCGGTTCTCTATATCTTGCCTGGTTGCGTGCGTGCGTCGTCGCTGACGTCGTCTTGCGTGTTGGGCTTGTGGGCAAATGGGTTTCTGCAAACGTCGGATCCGCTGGAGTCTTTTGGAGCAGTGCTGCTGGTGTCGGCTTTGTTGTTTTGGCATGTCTCTGGATTGTGTTGTGGTGTCGGTGTTGCTGCCGTGCGTCTCGCTGGTGCTTCGATTATGGTTATGACCATCCATCGCTGTGTTCGGCGTAACTTCTGTTTGAGATGCTCTTTCAGAGTCCACGTCTCTGCGCCGTACGTCATGGTGGAGATGACGGTGCCCCTGTATAGTCGTAGTCGAGGTCGCAGTGGATAGTGCTTGCCTGTGAGTTCTTGTCTGTGGCTGCTGAAGCACTCCCATGCTGCTTGAATCGGGTGCTTTACTTCGGTTTCGGGTGCGTCGTGGAAAGTACTGGTCTGGCCCACGTAGGTGATGGTGCTTGTTCGTGGTAGTATGTCGATGTCCATCCCTGCTGCTTTAGCTGTTCGGTCACGGTGCCGAGGCTGGTTGCTCATGATTTTGGTCTGGGTCGGCTGCAATTCCAGTCCGTGCTGCTTGGCTACGGTGATGAGGTCGGAAATCATTGCTCTTGTATTGGGCAGTGTTTGGCTTGTCAGCAAATGTCGTCTGCGAACCTAAGGTTCGTGAGTGTCGCCGAGCCCGTGTGTCCCAGTTGAACGCCTTGGTGCTTCCTCTGCCAAACTGAGATCAGCGGTGCTAGGACATCAGGTCCAGGCGCGAGAGACTGGCTTTCTAGAGAAGCAGGGAGACATTATCCTTCAGCCCCCCCAATTCAGACGCCCGAAATGGATACGGGTATGATGACCAAGGGCAAACAATGTCCAACACCGACAGCGGCCGCCTTTGGGCAAGCGGCCGTCTGTCGCAGATGGACAACGACCGCGGCGACGCCGACAGCTAATCCTGCCCCACCTGAATAGGAAGTGTGTCGTTCTTTGTGCCCATTTTCCGTACGGGCGCCCTAATCACCACCCCCCTGGGCGGGGTGGGGCCGTCAGACCCCATATAGGCGATCAGAGGGCGATTCGGGATCGATGCACCCCCCCATATGTCTACAGTGCTGACACAGCCGCAAGAAACCCTCGCAACAAACCCTGCCATGAAAACCCGCGCGCGAGATGCACACGGAGGGAAAACCCAGAGCAGCCTGAACGCAGCAGCTTCGCAACGGCCGCGGGAAGTTGCCGCGCAGCGTGCGGGTCGAAGAGACCCAGGGTACCCTGGCGAAAAGCCTCTGGCTTCTTGATGCGCGCCTCCACCGTACCCCCCCTATCGTTGCCCCTGACCCCCCCCCAATCACCACCCCCCTCCTGGACGCCCCCGAGATTGGGGTCCCAAATCTGTGCGGTGTCAGACCTGGCGGCGACCACGACATCCGCACAAAGGCCTCACCGCGGGGTCCGTCACCGCACGGTGCTGGGGCCTCGGAGGCCCCAGTGCCGCCGGAGACATCCTCGGAGAACGACCCGCGCCCCAAAGCCGTGCGCGGCGACCCCGAGGCCCCAGCGACCCGCCTCGCCTCGCCGCCCATGCCCCCCGCACGTGTCGGTCTCGTGCGTGCTTTCCTGGCCCGCGATCCCGAGGCGTTGCCTCCTCCTGGCCTTGCCGTGAGGCCGCTCTCCTTTCGGGTCGGGCGAAAGGGGGGGATAGCAAAGGGGGGGTTTGAGAATCAGCTCCCTTAGCTGATGTTCCTGGCGCCTCCCGGCGCCGGAGGCGACAATGGATCGAGAATGGCCCCTCGGTGAGGCCGCACCAGATGCAGATGCAGAATTTCGTAACACCCCCCTTTCCAATCCCCCCTTTCGCCCGACCCGATCCTTCTGTCCCCCCCCTCTTGATTACTTCAAGCTTCGCGCGGCCCGCTCGGCTTCGACCAGAAGAGGTGCGCCCTCGGCCCGCGGATCGAAGAAGTGTCTTCCTGGCCCGCTGGTCGAGGAGGAGGCCCCTCGAAGGCTCTCGCCGAGCAGAGCATGCGCGCGTCCGAGCGGGGCCAAGCCACACCGAAGGGGCCCCAGGGCACACAACGAAATACACACACACACACATAAAACTATTCCTCATGGTTCCCTATATGTTGGGTTTTTTTTGTCTCTCCCCCCACTTCCCATATTTTTGCGTATTTTCCTGAGGATCGGCGATTCATTGTGTCTGTGTGTTTGTTCTCCCCTCCTGAGAAGAGCCTTCCGTGTTCGCCCAGCGCCAAGGCAATCCTTCGGTGCTCGTGGAGTACACCAGGCATGTCATGTCTGAGCATCCGTGCCTCCGCTCCCCGTGTACGTTGGCGGACGCAGTCGCACCACGACTTCCTGAGGATCGGCGATTCACTGTGTCTGTGTGTGTTTTCCTCCCCTCTGAAGGGGCCCCAGGACACACAAAGAAATACACACACAAAAACCTTCCCCACAGCTTCCCATCTTTTGGGCGTTTTTTGTCCCCCCCCCCCACACTCCCCCTATTTTTGCATACTTCCCTGAGGATCGGCGACTCCTTGTGCCTGTGTGTTCTTCCTCCCCTCCTGCCACCCGCTGTGGCCACCGCACCGCCCGGAGGCCCCCGACCGACGAGGGCCGGGAGCCGGGCGGCGGCGGGCCCCGGCCCGCGTCTCCTGCCACTCGGGCCGCTCCGGGCGCGGCAGGTCCTCCTCAGTGGAGGCCGCGGGAGCGCCGCCGCGGCGGCGGCGGGGCCGCCCACTCCCCGTCCTCGGCCCGCCCCCTTTTCTGCGCCACGAATCGTCGGGCGCTCGCCCCTCCTCCCCCTCCTCCCCTCCCCGCCTCCCCTCCCTCCTCCTCCCGCCGCCTCGTCCTCCTCCTCCTCCGGCTCCTCCTGCCCCTCCTCCTGCCCTACTCCTCCTGCCCACCCACCCCCCCCTCCTTCCCTCCCAGGCCTGCTCCTCCCACTCCCCCCCCCCCTCCGAGGCGGCCGCCTCACGGCAGCTCGCCGGCAGCGGGAAGGGGCCGGCCCCGCCCGCAGCGGAGGGGCAGCCCCAGATCCCAAACCCCATCGGGCCGTGACAAAATCACGGCGGGAGCTTCTTCGCTACAGTCAGAACTGCTAGCAAACATGCTGCGTGTGAAGGGTGCAGGTCCCTTGGACGCAGGCCCCTTGGACGCACAGGTCGAAGCTTCTCGAGCGGGGCTGGCCATCGAAAGCGGGTCAGGATAGACCGAAGAGGAACTCGCCATCGCTCGGACGTCCATTCCCCGTGCACTTGTCGGTTTCGTGCATGCATGCGTTTCGCAAGATGATCTAGGATGCTCCTCGATGGTCCTGGCCGAGAACAACGCACACGTCCGAGCGATGCCAAGCCCTTGGGAAGGCTGCCCCAATCCTTGGGATCGGCCTCGACGGTGCAGCCTCGGCCTCTGGGAGCCCTCACCAGGCCTGCCCCGAGGCCGTCGAGAGAGACGACTCGGGGTGAAGCGCCGTGCCCGAAGCTCTGCTTGGAGTCCCGAAGCGGTGCGGTGACAAACCTGGCGGTGACCTCGACATCCCCCAAGGCCTCACCGCACGGTCCGTCAACGCACGGTTTCGGGACCTCGGATGCCCCAGTCGCCCGAGACGTCCTCGGAGAGGGACTCGAGTCCCAAAACCGTGTGGTGACCCCGAATCCCCACCGACTCACCACACGGTGTGGTCACCACTCCGTTGGGAGGCCACCGACTCTGGGGGTCGACGTTATAAAAAATCGGACCCAGGACAGAAGAACAGCCTCCAAGAACGTGAGACCCTCCGCCGGCCAAAACACACTCAGACCGTCCAAGGGCACCCGCCCAAGGATGCACAACAGCATCCAACAATCACGAAAGACATTAGGGTACCCTCCCCGAACCGGCCTCGATCGTATGCCTCGGTCGGAGTGTATAGGAAGAAGCCACGTCGTCGGGGGTCTAGGGCGGGAGGTCCTCGCACTGCCCCCTTCCTTGGAGAAGGGAAACTTTCCAGTCCATACTGCGACGCGCGGCGCCGGATAATCTTGGCGCCCCTGCGGGAGACGTACAGCATGCACATTCGAGTAAGCAATCCCGCTCTAAGAAATCGAGGAGCACATTGCTCGATGATCTCTGATCTTCCTGAGGCGCCCACAGAGACTTCCCCAAAGGCCACCGAGGAACCAGACATCTCCGTGGGGCACCTCCTGGCATGCTGGTGTCATACCTGCTGTCCCCACTGTAAAGAAACACACCCGCACGAGGACCACCCCTAAGTAAAGCCCTCTAGCGAAAAGAAGGGATCGAGCAGGGCGGGGCTGTTCAGCAAGCGGGCAGGACCGATTCTTACGCGCAACAAGAAATTGAAGTCGGGGTGCATGTGTCTCCCTCTATTAATGGTAGAGTGGGGTGCACGGGGTACCAGGGCCCCGATCGGCGGTGAGCGGGCGACTGGAGGTCCAGACATCCGATGTCGTGCGCGGTCTTGACCCAGAGCCAGCTTGTCGTCCTGAGCATTGTGAGACGGTCCCGGGGCCCGGCGAGGCCCCCTGAAGCCGAGTGCCACCAGCCCCTCCTGGGCGGAGGTGGTTGAGAGAGCCCGTTCTGTTCCACCCCCTTCTTCCCCTTCGGGGAAAGGTTTATCACCGTTTCCTACTAGTACACACCCCCTCCCCCAGGCGACTGGCAGCCAACCAGGAACAATGCGGGCCCCCCCCACATCCCTTGTAAAAAACAATGCGCAACACACTGTGCTTCTAAATTCGGAGCATGCGCAGCCAACCCGATGCGGCCTCCCCCCACCATCCCTGTCAAAAAACAATGCAGAGTACACTTGGCGGCGGCGGCGGCGGCTGCGGCGGCTGCGGCGGCGGCAGTGGCTGCGGCGGCTGCGGCGGTGGCGGCGGCGGCGGCGGGGGCGGCGGCGGGGGCGGCGGCGGCGGCCGGTGGCGGCAGCGGCTGCGGCGGCAGCGGCGGTTTGGCAGCGGGGGGCGGCGGCGGCGGCGGCGGCGGCGGGGCGGAGGCGGCGGCGGCGGCGGCGGCGGCGGATTGGCTCCCAGTAGCTGCCCATCCAAAGACGACTGCTGAATATGCTGAGGCTCGGGCCAGGCTCGGGTGCTACGTGTGTGTTGGGAGCGCGGGTGGGAGTGAGCGTGGCGGCTTGCTGGCGGGCAGTGAGTCTTGACCCCTCCCCCTACCCCCTCCCCCTGGGCCTGGTTGGGGGGGGCCGCGGTTGGTTGGAGCGTCTGTTTGGGCCTAAGATGGCGCCAAGACGGCCCAAGAGAGCTCCAGATTACCTCCAAGATCGCTCAAGATGCCGTCGGTGACTCAAGATAGCTTCTAACAAGCGTACTCGCGGCTCCAAGACCGCCCCAAGATGCCCCCAAGTGGCCACGGAGCCTCCCATGGACGCCCCCGAGAGGCTAAAACCATTTAAACAACCATGGAATCCCATGTTGCTTGCCTTCTCGTCTTTTCGCTTTCAATGGGCTCTTGAGGCTTCAAGATGGCCCGAAGATGGCCCAAGAGAGCCTAGGCCCCAGAGAGGCCTAAGATGGGCCTAAGAGCGCCCCAAGAGCGGCCCAAGAGGGCCCCAAGAGGCGACGTTTCGGGTTCCGACGGGGGGGGGGGGCGTAATTAACGCCGCGCTCCTTTTTGAGCCATGGCCTCCAAGATGGTCTCAAGAGACCTCCCAAACTCCCAAAAGAGCCCCAAGAGGGCCC
This sequence comes from Prorocentrum cordatum, assembly GCA_963575745.1. NCBI lineage: Eukaryota > Dinophyceae > Prorocentrales > Prorocentraceae > Prorocentrum > Prorocentrum cordatum. The sequence goes on from CAUYUJ010007792.1 coordinate 294,586, forward strand.
CAAGACCCCACAAAAGAGCCCCAAGGGTGCCCCAAGTCACCACGAGGACCCCAAAAGGGTCCAGAGACCTGCCACATGTCCCCCAGGAGCGACAAACCCAGAAACGCCTTCATGGTCGTCATGATCGTCGTCGTCGTCGTCGTCTTCGCCGTCGTCATCGTCGTCGCCGTCGTAGTCGTCGGGTGCATCGTCGTTATCCTGGTCATCGCCGTCGTCATCCTCGTCGTCGCTATCCTCATCTGTCCGCACGCCGCCTTCTCTTCCTCGTGCTCCGCCTCGTCTTCCTCCCACTGCCCCCACATGAATGTATAACATGAAGTAGATAGGAGGTGGGCGGAGGAGAAGGAGATATGCGAGAGCAGGAGGAGACACGCCCGAAAGTCACGACCATCGGCGTGCGTCGCAAAATGTGCTGTTTTGGGACGGGCTGGTGGGAAGGGTGAACAATCTTGCAAGAAACCGTTCGTCGTGATTGTTCACGACCTGGGGATGGTAAGGCCCAAGGACGTCCACGGTGGCAGCAACCAAGAACAAAACCGAAACCGACCGAAATCGACACGACGCGAGCAGCCTAGAAGGGCGCAGCGACGCGGCAACGGCACATTACCCGACGGAACCGAACCGACCGAGAACGCAACCGACCGCGACGAAGCATCACGAACCGAACCGCGAACACCCTTGTAGAGGCCTCCCAAATGCGGTCCGAACAGATGGGGTCGGAGGATCGCGCAGCATCTTCGGTGCATCGCCAATGCGTCGGCGATGCATCGGCGAGGCATCGACGGCGTCGGCGATGCGTCGGCGACGTCGGCCTGCAGAAGGTCGGGCTCGACCCTCTGCCCCCGTCTCCTCGGACCCCCACCTGGGAGGCCTGGAGCCTGGCTGGGCCACCCCCCCGTCCTTGCCCCGTCGGGCCTGCCGCCGCCGCTGGGGCATCCGAGGACGGCCGGCCCGCCCAGGCAACGCCGAACCAACCGGACCACGAACACCCTCGGTCAATGCCCTACCCCCGTCGTTGCCTCGTCGGGCCCGCCGCCGCCGCTATGGTTGAGCAGGGGCCGATCCTCGCGGCATTTCTATAGTCCTACCACGAAATGTTCTTAGAACCCCAAAATGTTCTAAGAACAAAAACAATGTTCTTAGAATATAAACCCGAATCGCTAAAACAAGACAGTCCCAGAAATGTTCTAAGAACATTTCCTGGAAACCACGAGAGGTTCTTAGAACATTGTTTGGTAGGGTTATACGCGAGCCAAGACGCTTCGCCACTGCATGATATGGGCTACACGTAAGAATGGCCCTGGGCAAGAGCGACCTCTGGTGCGCGGCTTTGGGGGGGCGCGAGGGGGCCAAACCCACGCGAGTGAGCCGCTCGAGGCCAACGCTTGGGGCACGCCCGTGGGCCCGCACCAAGGCAAAGGGGCCCCAGGACACACAAATAAATACACACAAATAAAATGATTCCCCATATTTTCTGGGTTTTTGTCTTCCCCCCCACTTCCCATATTTTCCCATCTTTTCCTGGGAATCGACGATTAATTGTGTCTGTGGTTTTTTCCCCCTCCTGACAATGGTGGGACGAAGCCAAGACGAGGACCATATCGGGTGAGGACAGATCGACCATCCCTGAGGTCCGGCGGCCCTGGGGGACGCCTCGGGCGCCGCGGACCTCTCGGAAAAGACGAGGAGGAGGAGGAGGAGGAAGAGGAAGAGGAGGAGGATTACAGGAGGAGAGGAGGAGGAGAGGAGGGAGGAGGAGGAGGAGGAGGATTACGGAGGAGGAAGAGGACGAGGAGGAGGCCCCGTCCGACGAGACCCCCCCTACGAAGGGCCGCTCTCGCGCGAGGCCGCTGTCCGAGGGCGCGGCCGGCCCGCCCATGCCCCCGTGGCGCCCGGGCATCGGCCGACGCGCGGGCCCCCGCGGGCCGCCGCGGCGGGCGCGGCCTGCCCGCGGCGGCGTGCCGCGGGGCCGCTCGGGGCAGCGTCGCGGCAGCCGCGCGCGGGGGGCGCCGCTCGACGACGGCGACAACGACGACGACGACGACGACGACGACGACGACGGCGACGACGACGACGACGACGACGACGACGACGACGACTGCCCTCCACCGAAAGGCCGAACCTGCAAGGTGTCGCCGTCGTCGTCGTTGGCGTCGACGTCTTCAGGGCGCCCTGGCCTCCTCGCCCCCTCCGCCCCCTCCTCTGACATCCGCATCTGAGATGAGGAGGAGGAGGCGGAGGAGGAGGAAGAGGAGCGGGCCACCGAAGGGGGCGTGGTCGTGGACTGGACACGTCGCGGCCCTTGTGACCGAGCCCTCCTAGGCTGACTTGGCACGCCTGATTTTGCCTGGGGGGCTGGCAATTAGCTAATCTACGCAACGCCTCCTTCCCACTGTCGGTGCCCACACCACCTGGACAAGGGATCGGGAGCTGGTAGAACTTGCCACCTCCTGTAGATGTGCAACTCCCCAGGCGCGAACACTTCGAGCACCACAGCTGAGCATTCATTACAAGAAGCGAAGGTGTGGGGTGCACGAACTTACCTCCAACATGGAGGGAGGTGTATGCAACACTCGGGACCCTGAGCGGCACATCAGATTCAGGGCTTGTTCTGCATCCAACTTTCAACGGAAGAGCGGGACGGACCTAACTTACAATAAAAACAAAACCAGCGCTTGTTATCCTTGGGATGCTGCTGAATGCAGTGTCCCGTCACTCTCACGAGCTGCTGCCGAAGCGAGGCTATCTTCACTGGCCTCAGGGCAGGGGGTGAGCGCTGGTGTTTAATTCGGGGCAGCGAATTGACCTCGATGGCCATCGCGGTGAGGCGCTCATGGACTCTGGCCAGGAGGGTTTCCTAGGTCTGGAGGGAGGAGCGAGCAGCCTGGATGAGGTTGAGGGCTTTGGCCAGGCCTCTCCGGGCCAAGGCAACGGCTCGCTCGTTACCTACAGAGGCATGCCAGGGCTGGGAAGACATGCGAAGGCTCACTGCATCTAGGTGCGAGTTACATGTCTTGAATTCAACCTGGGCAATCCGTTCGGGCCCCAAGAGGATAGCTTGCTTGATTCGATGCAACCATTGCACATGGGGGACACTAGGGTAGAGCCACAGTTGCTGCCGCCACCCTCTGAAAACTAACGAGTTGCCCGCCCATAGTTTTGGTGCAATAGCCTAGGGCAACCAATGCCGTACAAGGACCCGCTTGTACTCCGTCGATGGTACCGAAGACTCCAGGGTAGATGCCGTTATCGGGCCACTCGTGGAAATTGAAAACGATACCCCGTCCTCCGCGCGCGATGCGAGGGTCGGGAAGTTGGCCGATCCGTCCAGGTAGGCTCTGCGAGCTCTTATGGTTTCCCCTTTGACGGCTGAGAACTGGATAACCGTCGGGACCTGGATGGGCATGTCAACTGCGAAGATCTCCTGGGGCATGTTCCAGTCGGGGGCCTCGGGGACCTCATTGAGCCTGGCGGGGAGAATGCCTCGGCACCAAAACGCATACACGTCTGGATCTTCGCTGACAGACTGCAATGCTCGTTCCTGCAGGTCTCGGGTACGCCAGATCCATGCATGATCGTTATCCTCGTTGTTTTGCTGCAAGCGTGGCAACGGTGGTGGAGGCCCCCCTCAGTCAGCCCACAGCGTGGGCAGAGGGCTGGCCAGTCGTAGCCTGCCTCTGCTGTGTGCTTGGCCGTCAAGCTGCTGCTCGTGATGATGTTATCCAGAGCACCAGCTTCCTTGAAGAGCTGAGGAGGAGGAGGCACTGTTGCGGGGTTGGAGAATGGAGAAGGAAGCTACACGTGCTGGAAGCTGGAGGCCTCCCAGACCAGCATTTCATCGAGCAGCCACCCAGCCACTCAGACCAGGGGCCTGGCTAGTCGACGGAGTTTCGGAAGCAAGCCCATGACACCTGACACTACAGCAACGTTGCCCTAGTACATACAGCTTCAGCTGCCGCCTCTAATATCTCGATCTCCCCCACTAATGTTCGCATTCATTGTTCTCATCTTACTGGTCACCATCTGCGAATCATTATCAACATCACCCCCCGACCAAGTGAACGCATACTATATGGCCCAGTGGGCCTACGTCCCTCTTCCTTCACCTCTCGTGTTGCCGACTCAGTTCCTGGTACGTTCGCCTAGGTCTAAGTTGTCAACAACATCGGCGGATACGTCGGTGTTTCGTTTCTGCCCACTGCCGCTTCAGCTTACCATCCTGACGTTACGGCCCCTGTCGATCTCTACGTGTGCCCAGCGCGAGGAGGAGGAGGAGGACCAGTGTAAACCCAAGAGTCATCAACGATGTTGGAATCAACCCTCCCTCCAAGCTCCATCTTCAGAGGCCCCTACAACGGTTCATTTCCATTTAGGGGACTGCCTCTCTGGAAAGACAACCGTTTGAAGATCCTGAAGCATGCCAAAACATTGTTCTTGGGACTCCAACGACACGGATCAACCTGACTGTTGCGTCTGGACAACCCAGAACCGTGCCAGAAAGCAATTCATGGGAGTTCAACACAGCGAATCAGCATACTGTTGCACCCTCATAATCCTGAATCCTTTCAACACACAATTTCTGGCACGTTGATGATGGGAATCCGCAAGAACTCTTGCACATGTTGTAAATGAATGCGCGCGGCGCTAAGGCGAGAATCACATTTTGAAGAGGAACTGCCCTCAACCCGTGAATCTCCTGCAGTTTTCTGCAACGAATGCGCGCCGCGTTAAGGCGACAACCACATTTTGAAAACGGCCCGCCCTCAATCCGTGAAGCTCTTGCAATGGTTGTAAGCTAATGTACGCCGCGCTAAGGCGAGAACCACATTTTGAAAAGAAGGCACCGTCAAACCAAGAAACTCTTGCAAATGTTCAAAACGAATGTGCGCCGCGCTAGGGCGAGAGACACATTTTGAGAACGGCCCGCCCTCCATCTGTGAAGCTGTTACCAATTTTCAAGCTTCAGAATCATAAATGGCAAGGAAGTCTAAGGCGAAACGCCCGGCCCGCCCTAACACTGGCCTCGGGGTGCGACAGGGACAAGCTATTTAGAAAGAGGAGGAGGAGGAGGAGGAGGAGGAGGAGGAGGAGGAGGAGGACGAGCGGAAGCGAAGCGCAGTAAGGACGGCGAGGACCCAGGAGGCTCGGAGGAGCAGCTAGCAGGGGTCAGCGGCCACCAGCAGCAGCAGCAGCAGCAGCAGCCTCAGGTCGAGCGTGTCCCCCTACAGGTGGATTTTGGGCGAACAACCAAAATACCCAGCAACTGTTCAAAAATATACATGAAAAAAGAACAGAAAAATCGTCCCTGGACGATTTTTCGACTATTCTTGAATATTCCCCCTGTAGAGAGACACGCCCGACTGAACAGCAGCAGCAGCAGCAGCAGCAGCAGCAGCAGCAGCAGACCCGGCAGGCCGAGGCCGGGGGGGGGGCGAGACCAGCCGCAGGTCGATGGCGCAGCCGACGGCGATGAAGAACACGCAGAAGAAGTCCTCGCCGGCCGCGCGGGCGGTCTCGGGTCGGGCGCTGCTGGAACCGAAGGAGCAAAAACCACACAACCATAAACTTTTGGCGCTCCGCGCGGACTTCTTTGATCCGCGCTGGGACCCCCTCCCTGGCGCGCGGATCGAGCCAGGGGTGGCGCCAGAGGCGCCGCCGGTGGGGCCCCGGCGCGGACCCAAGAATTCTGCGCGGAGCGCCAAAAGTTTATGTTTCTGTTGTTTTTCCTTCTTCGATGGAGGTGCCCTTGGCAAAGGTGCGCCCAGGATTCTCGGAGTGGCCCAGACGGCCTCCAGAGCACCCCTCACGAGGCCCACGGGGCCCCAGGGGCTCCAAGGTGGAGCACAAAGCTGGGGGCACCTTGGGCCAGGGGCACTTCCAGCAACACCTGACTGGGCCTCCTCCTCCTCCGCGACTCCCCCCCTCGACGATCCTCGCAACGTGTGTCAGCGCCAGCGTGTGCTTGTCCACTGAAGGCCTTCGTTGCGGCGCCTATGGTGCAGTGAGGGCCCGCACGGGCCGCGCACTGTCGGCGGGGCTGAACTGGGTAAACGCACATTGGGCTAACACACGTCCTGAGGATCATCCACGCTCACCAATGGATCAGACGAAGCCAGGACGAGGACAAAATCGGATGAGGATAAACCGAGAATCTCTGAGGTCCGGCGGTCCTGGAGGATGTCTCGGGCGCCACGGCCTTCTCAGAGCGTTCCAGAACGCTCTGAGAGCGTTCCGGAACGCTCTGGAACAGATTCATCCTCGTCCTAGCCGATCTAGCCGCGTCTGAATTGACTCCCTCCCCCCTGCCCGACGACCTGGCCTCTACCAGTAGGTCGGGCGTGTCCCCTTAAAGGCGGATTTCGGGCGAATACTAAAAACTACTCAAAAAATTACCCTGTGACGTACCCGACCTTTTCTATACATGTGGCGATTATACTCAGGACCACTCAATGCTGACTGGCATTCTGAAGGACCCGCAGTGCGCAAGAAGAGCACCCAGCAGTGATTTCAGAAGAGCGCAGCAAGAAGAGGAACGGCAAATCTACAACATGGAAAACAGGGGCGTTGAAAGAAACGCGCCCAACAAGTGAACACTAAAGGGCGCGGCGGCGAGAGCTAAAACAGACTATCAGTTTAACTCAGCAACGCGCTGCGCTGAGCGGGGCAAATGCGTGTGGTGCATGACGGGGGTGGAGACTCATCCAGAAGTGGAGACAAAAGTGTCTCCCAGGAGCCCACGAAAGTGGCCACAGTTGCGCAGATCGCAAGCCCCCCAGAGGGCGGCGAGGTCCCGAGGTGGTCCGCGTATGACCTACCTCCGCTGGGCCTCCCAAGAGCTCACGAAAGTGCCGACAATTGCGCAGATCGCAAGCCCCCCAGGGAGCGGCGAGGTCCCGAGGTGGTCCGCGTGGGACCCACCGCCGCTGGGCCTCCCAGCCCACGAAAGTGGCGACAGTTGCGCAGATCGCAAGCCCCCCAGAGGGCGGCGAGGTCCCGAGGTGGTCCGCGTATGACCTACCTCCGCTGGGCCTCCCAAGAGCTCACGAAAGTGCCGACAGTTTCGCAGATCGCAAGCCCCCCAGGGAGCGGCGAGGTCCCGAGGTGGTCCGCGTGGGACCCACCGCCGCTGGGCCTCCCAGCCCACGAAAGTGGCGACAGTTGCGCAGATCGCAAGCCCCCCAGAGGGCGGCGAGGTCCCGAGGTGGTCCGCGTATGACCTACCTCCGCTGGGCCTCCCAAGAGCTCACGAAAGTGCCGACAGTTTCGCAGATCGCAAGCCCCCCAGGGAGCGGCGAGGTCCCGAGGTGGTCCGCGTGGGACCCACCGCCGCTGGGCCTCCCAGCCCACGAAAGTGGCGACAGTTTCGCAGATCGCAAGCCCCCCAGAGGGCGGCGAGGTCCCGAGGTGGTCCGCGTATGACCTACCTCCGCTAGGCCTCCCAGGAGCCCACGAAAGTGGCGACAATTGCGCAGATCGCAAACCCCCGAGGGGACGGCGAGGTCCCGAGGTGGTCCGCGTATGACGCACATTCGCTGGGCCTCCCAGGAGCCCACGAAAGTGCCGACAATTGCGCAGATCCAAGCCCCCCAGGGAGCGGCGAGGTCCCGTGGTCCGCGTGGGACCCACCTCCGCTGGGCCTCCCAAGAGCCCACGAAAGTGCCGACAATTGCGCAGATCGCAAGGCGGCGAGGCCCCGATGTGGTCCGCGTATGACCTATCTCCGCTGGGTCTCCCAGGAGCCCACGAAAGTGGCGACGGTTGCGCAGATCGCAGACGGCACGAGAGAAGAGGAGAAGGAAACACAGGAGACAGGAGAGAAGGAGGAGAGGAGGAGAGGAGGAGGCGGGAGAAGGAGGGTGGAGACCACACTGCTCTATATTCTAAACGAGAACCCAACACAGGAGGGTTGGGAAATACTCGAAGATGGACAAGAAATAATAGACAACTCGTGCCCATACTATGTTTTGACTGCTTTTGAATAGTTTCTCCTCCTGTAGAGGGACATGCCCGACGACCCGACCTCTGCCCGAGGGGCGCTCGGCCGCCGGCAGCAGCGTGGCGGGGGGGGCCCTCCTCCCCCTTGCACGCCCGAGGTGGGCACGCCAGCACGGGCACGGTGCCCGACGGGAAGCGCTGCCCAAGAGCCCGCAACGGCCGCTGCTGGGCCTGAGGTCTTTGCTGTTGCCTCAGGTGGCCATGCCCGCGGCGACACCGACAGCGAGGCCTGTGCCACATGAGCAGGAGCTGCCGTCCGTCTTCGTCCCTGGAGGAAAAACGCCATAAACATAAACGTTCGGCGCTCCGCGCGGATTTCCTGGATCTGCGCCGGACCTTCCTCCCTGGCGCGCGGATCGCGCCAGGGGCGGCGCCAGACGCGCCGCCGGGGGGGCCCAGGCGCGGATCCAAGAAATCCGCGCGAAGCGCCAACAGTTTATGCTTATGGCGTTTGTTTTTCTTCGAGTCCCCCCCCTCTCTCTACGCTGCCCATTTCGATCGTGCCGAACCTTGGCCGCGGGCTGCCCGTGCGCTCGGTTGTGGCGGTCCTAGTCGGGCCCGTCCTGAGCCCCGGGGCCGGTGTGCACGCCCTCCCGGCGCTGCCGGGGAGGCATGCACACGGGTCCTGGGCCAGGAGTGAGCCCGGCCAAGGTCTGTGAGGGCGAGAAGCTGGCGCCTCTGGGACCGAAAGGGCAGGGGCAGGGGGCATCATCCATGACCTTCCATCCTTGCTCCTTTGAAGGTCTCTGTGGGCATGGGCCAGCTGGTCCCCTCTAAGAGGCCCCCACGCAGAACATGCCCCCTGGAGTTTGCTCACCCGTATCCCTCCGCCCCACGCTGTGGGAGAAGGGGAAGAGCCCAGGCTAGAGGAGAAGGAATAGGAGGAGGGGGAGGAGGAGGAGAAGGAGGAGGAGGAGGAGGACCTATGTAAACCCAAGGGTCATCAACGATGTTGGAATTAACCCTCCTTCCAAGCTCCCTCTTCATAGGCCCCTACAACGGCTCATCTCCATTGAGGGAACTGCCTCGTTGGAAGACAACCGTTTGAAAATCCTGATGCATTTTCAACACCACGTGTCAACCTGACTGCTGCGTCGTGACGATCCAGAATCGTGCCAGAGCGTCATTTGTGGGACTTCAACACCGCGAATCAACATGGCTGTTGCACCCGCGTAATCCTGAGTCCTTCTCAAACACAATTTCTGGTACGCTGATCATGAAAATCCGTGAAACTCTGGCACATGTGTAAATCGAATGTGCGCGGCGCTAAGGCGAGAAACACATGTTGAAAAGGAACACACCTCAATCCGTGACACTCTTGCAAAAGCTTAAAACGAATGTGCGCGGCGCTAAAGCGGGAGCCACATTTTGAAAACCACCCGCCTTCCGTGTGTGAAACTGTTGCCACTTATTAAGCTTGAGACTCATAAATGGTGAGGAAGTCTAAGTCGAAATGCCCGCCCCGCCCTAAAAACAGGCCTCGGGATGCGCCAGGGAGAAGTTATCTACAAGGAAAAGGAATGCAGGAGGAGGAGGAGGAGGAGGAGGAGGAGGAGGAGGAAGAAGAGGGGGCCGAGGAGAGAGAGACAGTGGACGAGCAGCGGCGGGCACGAGGCGCGCGAGCGAACCGCCGAGAGGCAGGTGGGTTGGGGACGCGCGGGCTCGCAGGCACCCCGAGCCCGGGGAGCCACCTTCAGCACAGGGGGGGCCTGGAGCCGCCCGCTGTGCTGGGAGCGGCTCCCGAGGCGAGGCACCAGCGAGCACAGCGGCACGGGGGCGCCGCGGCCGCGGGCCGATGAAGGAAGGGAGCACGGGGGGGGCCCTGCGCCGGAGGGGCGAGGCACGAGGAGCGCGCGGAGCAGGGGCACCGGGAGGGCGGGGAGGACCAGCCGGAGGGAGGCGCAGGGGCGGGCGAGGCGGAGCGGCGGCAGGAGGCACCTCGCTGCGGGCGTGCTCTGCTGCGCAGGGCGGTGCACATGCCGCGCACCGAGCGGGTGGCGCCCCTCCTCGGGGGCGCGCAGACATGGATTTGCGATCGATGGATTCGGCGCGCGCGGTCGGATCATCCATGGAGCGGCCGGCGCCGCCTCGTTCAGCGGCGGAAATCCGCGATCTCACACGGGAACGCCCATCGCCAATCCACGCCCACTTGATCCACGTTTGCGATCGCCTGACCCTCCGCCCACGGGCGCGCGGGGTGGGGTGTGCGGAGGGGCGCGAGGCGGGCCCCGAGGGCAACGGGTCCAGGTCCCCCGGGGGCAGCCAGGACGGGGGCGTCCACGATGGGGGGGGTCGCAGATCGCAGACCGAGGCAGGCGCGCGCGACCCGAGAGGGGGCCAGGGGACGTGCTGGGATGGGAAGGGGTGCCACGACCATCTGGGACGATGTCGTGGCCCCGGCCTCGATATCCACCATTCGGCGGTGGACAAACCTCCCTTTAGCAAACCTCCCCTTCGTGAAACCGGCCCGGGACCGAAGCCGACGGACCTGGAGCCGCAAAAACGACGGCCGCGACGCCCTCTCGCGAACCGAACACGGCCAATTCGCGAATCGACGCGTCAGGGCGGGAGGCCCATCGACATCCGACATCCCGTGGTGGCTGCCGGATCTCGACCCTGGCCTCTGGCGCCCGACCGGGACGACCTCCGGGCACCCTCGGACCCCTCTCGGCGAGGCGCGGCCTCCGACAAAGGCCTCCCGAGGCCCGAGCGCCGCCGAGGGCCGCCGAGAGAACGCCCCCGCAGCGGGACTGGCCGGGAGTCTCCCGGAGCGCTCTCGGCGGGGCGCAGCCGCGGGAAGGCATCCCGAGGCCGGAGAGCCGCCGAGAGCCGACGAGAGAGCGCCCGCAGCCCTCGAAGCTCGGGCCTTCGAAGCTTCGTCCCGAGCCTCGGAGCCTGGAGCCTCGAAGCTTCGTCCCCTGCAGGGGCAACGCCAGGGGGGGGGGCGGGCATTGGGGGGGTAGCCTCACGCGAGAATCGGCGATACATCGCCGATAGATCGGCGATGGGCCCCGAGAATAAATCCGCACGCTCCTGGGCAGGTTGGGGCGATCGGGCCTCTATCGGCGATCAAGGGGCGATTGGTGGTAGACGCTTCTCCCCCTAACCCCGAAAGATCTTGGATAAACACCCGGGCAATAATGGAAAACGAATGAGTTTTGTCCGCATAGCTATTCCCCCGTGGCGGTCACCGCACAGGCCTCCGGTGGAGCCGCCGCCGCCGACGAGGAAGTCGTCGCCGCCGACGACGAGAAGCAGGGAGGGGAAGGAGGAGGAGGAGGAGGATGAGGAGGAGGAGGGACGAGTTGCTATTCCCCGCCGAGATGTTAGGGGGGGGGATGCTGATTCTGGGGGCCTTCCTGGGCACACTCGCTCCGCTCGCGCGGCCGGAAGCTGTGCCCCGGGGCGGGGCGGGCGGGCGGCGCGTTCTTCCGCGGCGGAGGGGCGGCGCGCTCCCCGCGCCGCGCGCGCGCCGCGCGCGCGCCGCGCGCGCGCGCTGCAGGCCGGCGGCGGGCGGCGGCCGGTGGCGGAGGGCTAAGTCTCGAGCCGGGGATGGGCTACAACATTTCTGTGGCAACGCCTGGGAGCCTCCCACTGGTCGACGCTGAATCGACGCCAATCGACGCTACATCGATGCGAATCGACGCGAACCGGCGTCAAATGGACGCGATCTCATCGACTCCCAGACGCTAATCGACGTTAATCGACGCTAAAAGCGGATAACTACCAGGGTACACAAGGCTCCCATGACTTGCTACAGAAAAAATGATTTACCCCAGAAATGATGCTTCAGTCGAAACTAAAAAAACGTAGAAACGCCCGTACATCCACGGAGCATTATACGTTTAGATTCCCCCTAGATTCGACGGACAATTAATTTCGGGGTAAATCAGTTCTGCAGCCGATCCTTTACTCGAGGTTCACCCATCACACACTGGGCCGCAGATGACTTCCTTTGTAAGTTCACCGTCAGCACGCTGTATACCTCGAGGAGTAAAAAGCTGCATACACTTGAGCGTTCGACGGTCAGCGCGGATCTCTCAGATCCGCGCTGACCCCCCTGGCGGCGCCTCCGGCGCCGCCCCCGGCGCGCTCTACGCGCCAGGGAGGAGTGTCCAGCGCAGATCCAAGAAATCCGCCCAGACCGTCGACAGTTCACATTCCTATCATTTTCCCTTCTTCGACGACAGTAGAAGCTCGACCACAAGAAACCTTCCACCAGAAACCCAACCCTGAGACCCTATGAAGTCTACTGACTTTTGGTATGGGGACGTCACGTTTCCCGTCGTAGAACCAACGAACCCAAGGAAACCAGGGCACCGTGGAGGAAGGCAGGGTGTTTCTTGGCATGGGCTTCCACTGCACCGCGACACATCAAGCGCTCGTGAGTGCCCCTGCTAGTACATCATGGCGCCGCTCTCCGCGAGCGCCTCCTCGTCCCTGGCCTCGGAGAGGGGGTCTCCTCTCCACCCCTCCCCCTCCGCTCCCCGCCTTCCCCTCCGTCCTCCCTCTCCCCCCTTTCTCCCCTGTCGCTGTCGGCGACGTCGACGTCGCCCTCGTCGCCGTCGCCCTCGTCGCCCGCGTCCTCGCCGCCTCCCTGCCCTCGCCCTCGCCCTCGCTCCTCGCTGTCGTCCTCGTCGTCGCTGCGCACCCCTCGTCATCGTTGCCGTCGCCGTGGTCATGGCCTCCATCGTCGCCCTCGTCGCCCTTGTCGTCGTCGCCCCAGCCCTCACCGCCGTCCTTGTCGCCGTCTCCCTCGCCGCCGTCATCGGTGTCGCGCCGATGGCGCCATCGTCCCCGCCGTCCTTTCTTCGGGTACGCTCCGACCAGGATCTGGAACAGTCTGGGGACGAGCCCAGACGCGGCGACGAGGGCTCCCCTGGCGGCCCCCAGCAGTGCAACAGGAGCAGAACAAATCCCTGACCTCCTCCATCCTCTTCCTCCCATGATCCATGGTTCCAGCTGGCGTAACAGGCTGCAAGCTTGATTGTCAGCTGGCGGGAGGAGCCAACATTCCAGAGATGTCGGAGTCCCGACCCCGAGAGACGCAGCACGCTACACCGCAATGGATGGCGGCGTGGTGCAGGTGAGTTCTGCGACGCGATGCTGTTCTGCGAGGTACTACTCGTTTTCACGATTCGTATGGTTGACATAGTGCAGTGTAATACACAACATGCATGGGGAGAGAGGTGCGAGGACATCAGCAAGGAGCTGAAGAAATGGCAACTGGAAACATTGACGGGAACAAAACGACGGGCGGATTGAGAACATCCTGCAGCTAAACAACTTCCGAACCACTGGGCGATTAATTGCGGATGGCGAAGAAGCTGGTGGACAGATAACATCTGTCGGAGCAGTTTCCTCATCGCGAACGGGCTGCCGATACACTACCTTAATCAGATTCACCGCCCACCAGTCGGACTCAGAGGACGGGCAGCTGCAGTACTATTGAAGCTTGGGAACATTGACGTGTTCCCGATTGGCACAATCTACACCCTGCGAAATGCTTTAGAAATCATGGGTTAAGAAATTCATAGTCTCAGAACTTGAATAAACAACCCAGAATGTCTATTCAAATCTTGGGATTTGCACTGAAACATTGAGAATAATCGAGACCCTGGCCGAAAACTTGGGTTTTCTTGAGCATCGCCTAAGGTGTACGCGCTTCTGGGCAAGAAGAACGCAGACGAGCTGGCCAGGCGCATCCCTTCGCGGGTGGAACGTTCTGTGATATAAGCGTGGGCGTATCACAACAACCATTGGTTGCGCAGGCTGGAATTCTGACTTTGGGTTGGCAAGAGGAACGACAGGAACAGTGAAATGTACACGTAGCAATGCAATTGGAGGATGCGAGCCGAAAGTCGAGGACAACACTGGACGTATTACAACAACCATTTGCTGCGCAGGCTGGAACTCTGACTTTGGGTTGGCAAGATGAACGACAGGAACAATGAAGTGTACACGTGGCAGTGCAATTTTGGAGGATGCGAGCCGAAAGTCGAGAACAGCACTGGACGGGAAATTCGGAAGGCCTGCCTCAGCTCACATCTACGTGTTCAGACAACGGTTGTGACCGAACTTGGTGAGACTTTCTCTGGAGAAGAACAGCCAGATCATTTTAGATCACATTATGATTCCCGACGGAGAAGCAGGCGCAATGCTAGATTGCCGAACCGTACCAATAGCAGGGTGCAGACTACGACCCATTCGGCATCGCGAGCAGCGATACCATATACCAGTTGCATTGGTGCTGCAGTGCGACACACATCTACGAGGGCAAAGGTGGCCAATGAGAGTTGAACGTGACCAGTTAATGCAGTGCTTGAGAAAAGGGCACCACGAGAGGAATTGTTCAAGAGGAGTAAGGAGTTACAACAGGAGGTCGACGAGGAATGGACACAAGCAGACATACGGCACACACCTGACGACATGTGGGAGCTATTACGCAACTCAGTGAACACCGCCCTGCAGGAGACCGACCCTCTAGGAAAGACCATACGACCTGAATGACTCGAAGCGGCTAATCAATCTCGCATGCAATTGCTTGATTCACGACGGTCATTCAAAGGAAAGGCTATAGCAGCGACGACGAGGAATGGGAGTGCATCAATCTGAGACTGAAGGAGATCACAGCGACGCTGAAGCAGGAGAGGGACATTCGTGAAACAAGAAGAAAGCAGGAGCTGGTCGAAGCTATTATTCTTGCAGCGGACAGCCGAGACTTCGCCGAGCTACACGCCCTTCGCTGTCAGTACAGCGGTACGGGAAGAGGACCTCGTAAGAGATAGTACTACTCACCACGAACAAACATGGAAGCAAGTGAGTGGGGCGGCGAGCTGAAGAAGAATGGAAAGGACTTGGACTTGCATATTGAGGTGATCGACTACGAGCCGGTGGAACGCGTGTACTGTCTAGGAGCGGAACAGGATGGCGGGGGCGATACGAGGAGAATAGATGCCGAGCTGATGGAAGACGTGAGAGAAGATCGGCGAGCGATTGTCAGATACCTACGAAAGACGTGCAAGAGACGAGCATATCCAGCATGGAGACTACCTTCAGAGATGGCGCTGATGATCGAAAAGACTACCGAAAACATCACTGACCCGAACGAAGCGAGCGACAAAGTAGCAACGACTTAGACAACATGCTGAAAAAGAGGAAGAGGAGGAGGCTCCACAGACAAACAAAGGGAGGGCAAACTTGTTTAAGATGGGATGTACTCCTGGACGAGCATTGGGAACCGAACGTCAGCGGCAACAAGCACAAGTTGTTGAAGCGGACCATTGGATGTTTAAAAAACATTTCAAAGGTGAATTGGGAACTGAGGCATTGAGCTGCAATGCCGAGTTTTTCCAGAGACGATATCAAACGTATTCGATCAAGACCAGGGCGTGCGAGGCGGTCCCGATTGATTGTTTGACAGCATTGTAATTTAGCACGGACATGAGCAATGGTAGGAAGGCAGATTGGGACGACGCTTCATGCACTGCTACTGCGCTTGGTCAATGGAGTTCCACAGCGGTATACACCGAAGAGCACCGGAGATCACGAGACCATACTGGGCGCATGGTGGCTTGGCAAATAATGCAGAGAGGACGCGCTGATCAGCACCATGAGTTGCAGATGGAGGTTGATACCAATGGGCCACAGCCACATCACAACAAGTATTGATTGCACGAATGCGTTTGGATGTACGGCTATTGAGAAGTTGGAGCATATCGCCAGGAGTCATAGCCTGGAGAAGGACAGTCCTTTTGCAGTCGGAGCTATTGAGCATGCTTCGATGATGAACAAAGGCAGCGACGAGGAGGTGAGTTCAATGCAGAAGAGCGGGAGCCAGATGGGCTTTTGTCTCGCACCGAGATTTCCACGACTGCTACAACCCCCTGGTCGAGAGCTGATTACGGACGAGGAGCTCCATTATGGAAGAGGGGGAGGTGGACATCGGATTGGCAACATCCATGGACGACATCACGCGCACCAATCTCTGGCTGGACACACCGAGTGTGAAGGAGGCAGTGGGGAAGATCAATCACGCAACGCAGGAGCTAGAGAAGGAAATAACAGTTGGCGGATACCACTAGAATGCTGGAAAAACTCGTCACCTGGTGAGCCCACGCGGAGTCGGAGCACAGACCACTACGAGGAGGATGCAGCAGAAGAAACACGGGGTGAAGGGCGAGATCCAGAGGCACATGAGAATGCTAGGGCCTCACCTGGCAGCTGATCGATCGATTAATGATGAGGTTCGCAGGCGTGGCGAGGTATTGAGCTGGGAGAAGGAGTTGTTTTGGAAGGCGAAAGAGCTCAAGAAAACGAAACGTCTCATGCTTCAGAGTGCGGTCCAGGAAGTCACTTAATCGGGGTTACCCACTATGATCTTAGAGAAACACAGCAGCGCCTACCTGAACACAAACATGGTGAAGCTGTTGAGGAGTTTGGCGGGGGGCAGCTGCAGTTGGGTCACCCCTGGAGGGAAAACGAAATCAATGCGATCGTTCGAGGGTCTCGAGTACAGGAACATGAACGATATCGGCACGGAGTTGTTTATTCGGAGGCTGAAACAATACCAACGTTGGGGACGTTTTCCAGGAGCAGCCAAACAGGTGCTCGCAGCGGTGTATGGGAACATGCTGATGGAGGAGGTGGAAGGGACTATTCGACTAGACTCATGCAACAGAGTTTACCATAATAGTACGCCAGTTGCTAAGCAAGTCGAGGCTGCTTTGAGATTGCTGGCGACCTTGTGCAAAGATATATGTGAATGAATGGTATGCGGATGATGACACATATTGGCTGCTGTTCGTTGACGGTACAAAGGGAAACCAGAGGTGGCGGTCGACAGGCGTATTCATAATCGGGCCTTGCTCACGTAGGTTGGGGCGTGTGAGGGGAGAGGAGCATATCATCATGGAGGGGGTGTTTGATTACATGGGCAGACCGTTCATCTGCAACGTGGGTGTCCTTAAGAACGAGGAGGGGGTGGAGTGTGGTAAGGCATACGCAACATGTCGAGCACTGGCATCACATCAACAGCAGCCACACACATGTAGATCAATCCTGGGGCTGGTACCAAGAACTAATCAATGCCCATGGTGTCGCACCGGATTCGCGAGCAGCCAGGTAGCAATTTATTACGTCATGGCAACACCAGGAGGAACAACCGAAGGCATGCTACGCTGATTTTGGCAGATGGGAACACGATCTTACCATCCCGAACGATCTGAACTGCTCTCTTTGTAACCACGTTGCTCGAGACCTTGATGGATTTCAAACAAAAACAATTACGCATCATACTGGCCCTGAGGCCATCCGTGTTTCAACGTACGACTGGGCAGAAGCAGACGTGGAGAGCTGTCAAGAAGAGGGGCACGCGCAATTCACGGCGAGCGAGAAGCCAACCAGGGCAAATGGCCCAGAGGGAAAGGAGACGACAAACAGCTCAAGGGAGTGTTGATAGACAACATCACCAGCCTGCAGCGCCTCACCCTCTCCCAAGACGCCAAGGCCGAGAGCTGGCAGCGGCAATATACGATTTCTGGCTGTGCCCGAACAAGGCGGTGTGAAAGCAAGCAAAGAGGCGGTGGCGGACTACCAGAAGACGGTGAAGGATCGTGGCAAGGGCCGCGGCATGGGGCCACCACACCTCCAAGTGGCAATGGCCATGTGCGAGGCGATGAAGGACGCCCTGCAGGGCACGTCATAGGAGGCCTTGATCAGGACGTGGCTGAAGATGGCCAACAGCGAGAAGGGCATGTCGGTAGTCAACGACACGTTCAAGGTATGCAGGCTCAAGGACACGTACAGCGAGGACACGCCGCAGGAGCAGAGGAAGACGACTGTGACGGTCAATTTCAGCAAGTGGGCAGACTTCAGAGCGAACGAAGAGCTGGTGATGGAGGACTCCGAGGCACTGACGGTCGAGCGGCTGCGCATGGCCTTCAACTCAGGGGTGCAGAAGCAGGGGGCGGGGAAAATGATCGGTCAACATTATAGCTGGTGAGGTTGGTAGAGAAGCAGCTGCGAGCGAACATAGACGGCTGAAGGGCCCAGTGAGTGAGAGAGCAGGCGAGCCAGTCAGCAGGATGCTAGCTAGCAGTAGCAAAGCAGAAAGGCATGGGACTCCTGAGCAGGGGGATCTTGGCCATGCGACACCCTCTCGTGGGGAGGCGGGGGTAGCGCCCAGCCCGAGGGTGCGTTGAGGGGGATCAGGGGTCCCAAGCGCCAGCCAGTTCAATACACAATTGTCTCTTCCCCCGCGCCTCCGAGCCTCCCTCCCTCCTCGCCCTCTCACGCGATCCCTGCGAGCACGATAGTTTCGCAACATGCCGCGACGGATCCGAATGTGCTTGCGAATTTAGAAAGAATGCCAGCAGCAGGAAGCGAGAAAGCCCGACGGACGTTGATATATGCTTGTAGGCTTTTGCGTCGTCCTCCACCCCGTGCCTCATAAGGTGTGAAGAGGCGTAGATTTCCGAGGATTTCAGCGGTGGGATCATGCGTATGCATCCCTACCGACGGTCCATTCACACGTGGGAGATCGAGTCACACATGTCGAGCGGGCCAAGCTGCGGTACAGAAGTCATAGCCCCTCGCCCGCTTCCTATTGTCACGCAGGGAGCACTCTATATTGGCATGTTGAGCATAGCACTCGTTGTTCAGGCCTGACACTGAGACACATCGACCCCCCAGTGCTTCATGAAACTACATCCATCCATCCATCCCATGGTTCCTCAGCCATGAGGGCGGCACGCCAGCGGGCCGATCGGGGCACTCAAGAATGCCGCCGTTTGGAGGCACTCGTCCAACCCAACCCCGGGACAGTGCCCCATTCCCCAAAACAGAATCGAAAACAAGAAAAGTAATCGCTGCACGTCTGCCAACATCTGCTAAAGTTGGGTCCAACCAGGATCCACTCAAAAACGGCTCTGAGACCCATTCCTGGCTTCATCCAGGCTGTCGCTGTCCGGCCATGCCCAGTAGAACCTCCAGAAGCGCTGCACAACTTCCTCACTAAGATGCCACTCGTCGTCATCGTCGCTGTCGCCGCTCACGTCGCCCGACGGAAATCTCCTCGAAATCGGTGTCCACCCGCCTCCCCAAGTCCGTCCTGGCCAGCACTCCGCCTCGCACCGATTCCTGCGGTCCCCCAGGGAACGGCTCGGGGGCCCCCAGGGGCGGAGGGTCGAGGCAACACAGTCAGCGCGATGTTTGTGCCTGGTAGCGATTCGCTAGAGGGTTCTAATGTTGGTGTACAGATAAAATTCCCACACGAGGGACGACGACGATGATGATGATGCTGATGACGATGACGATGACGATAATGATGACGATGATGATGATGGTGATGATGATGCTGATGCTGACGCTGATGCTGATGCTGATGCTGATGCTGATGCTGCTGATGATGATGATGGTGATGGTGATGATGATGGTGGTGATGGTGATGGTGATCATGCTGATGATGATGATGATGCTGATGATGACGGTGATGGTAATGATGATGATGATGATGATGATGATGATGATGATGATGATGATGATGATGCTGATGACGATGGTGATGGCTCAACTTAAGCAAGCGTCAACGCAATAGCTGGGCAAAATAACTCAGATGCGCTCGAAATCAATGGATGTTCAATCGGGTTCCGCGTTGGACGGGGAGTCCTGGACCGCCCTGTCTGCCAGCCGTTTCCCCTACGACTCTCTGACGCTTTCTCCAGGAGTCCTGCTCTCGCCCCAGTGTCGGACGGCCACGACCTCTGGTAAAAAAAAACATCAGGGTGCACATGGCCGTGATCTCAATCCTGTCCCCTATGATATGGTTGTTTTTTGTATGGGTTCCGGGTAGCGGTCGTTACCCAAGGGGGGAGAGGCGGTTGGGGCCCCAGGTAACGGTACCGCTTGGGAGGGGTGGGGAGCGGGGGCATGGATGCGCTGCGATCGCCACATGGGGCAAGCACCAGCATGTGGGGGGGGGGTCCAGGCGCCCCCCTTCGCACGATCGTCACCGTTGCCCGAGGGTAAGGATGGGGGTGCTCGGCCTGGGCAACGACTGCTACGCGCCAGAGGAGAAACAACGATCACGACAGCTACGACCAACTCCTCGACGCCACATCTTCACCTCTGCTGCCATTAGGGTGTTTTTGAAGGGGCCCTGGGACACACAAATAAATATACACAAACAAAAGGATTCCCCATATGTTTCCATGTTTTTTCTCGGCTTGTGTCTTCCCCCCCACTTCCCATATATTCCCATATTTCCCTGGGAGTGGACGATTAATTGTGTCTGTGTGTTTTTTCCCCTCCTGAGTTTTGCTGGGATGCGTGTTGTCGTCGTCGTCGTCGTCGTCGTCGTCGTCGTCGTCGTCGTCGTCGTCGTCGTCGTCGTCGTCGGCGCAGCCGCTGCCGCCGGAGCGGCGGCTGGGGGGCGAACCTGCGCCTCGCGGTAGCCTGCGATTTCGTCGTCGGTCAGCAGGCATCCGTCCAGCACAGCGCGCACGCCAGGCTCGTCGAGGCGCTGGCCGATAAAGACGATCTCCTGCTCGACGCGCGAGGGGGATCGACGACCGAGGATCGATGGGCATCGAGGACGAGGGCCGAGGGACAGGAGCAGGAGGAGGACCGAGGAACGGGATGAGGGGGAGGAGGAGGAGGACCGAGAAGGAGGAGTATGAAGAGGAGGACCGAGGAGGAGGACCAACTTCGCCAAATCGCACGGGTCCGGTGGCCCCGCCCATTCCCATCCTTCCCGCGAACCCCCCCATAACATGATAACCAATAACTGCACAGCCTGACATTGGGACTGGAACCCCTGCCCACCTAGCAAACGGAAGGCGTTCGCGCTGCCCCGCCTCCCACGAATTAACGAAATAACAACACTGCAGAGCGTCCTTGCACAGCGCTGCGCGGCCAGATGTCCGACAAGAGCGGCGAAGACGAAGCACGCGCCACGCCGAATCAACACTGCCACTGTTGCGCATAACCTGCGCAACGAGTGGGCGACGACAACATTCCGCCCACTCTCGCGCGTCTCCGCTGCCGCTGCCGTTCTGTACGATTCGAGTTGCGAATCGCGCGCCACGCAAACGCGTGAATGCCATTTCCAGGCGAAGTGCGCACGTAACTTGAGCGAAAACGACAAATCGCGTGCGGCTGCGCCCCCAACTCCAACGACTTGGCGGAACAAAAATGCGACGCGCCGTGGCGGGAACGCCATTTTCAGACGCACTCTGCGCGGCGCCGAAGGTTGACGACGTTTCCGCCGACGCGCGCGCGCGTCGACGAATTGGCGAACGAAACCTGCGCGATGCACTTGGGCAGGAGCTCAGCTCCCAGGAACACTAACGCGATGCCGTCGTCCGCACCAGCCTCGTCGTCGTCGTCGTCGGCCACGACGGCGGGGTCGGCAGCTCGTCCGCTCTCGCGCGGCCCCGCTGCCGCTGCCGTTCTCATAAGACTTGGTGAACAAACTGTGCGCCGCGCCCGCGCTGGACCGCCACTTCCGAGCGAGATGCGCACGGGGCTCGGGCGCGGGCGACGAGTTAGTTGCCCGCTCGCGCAGGCCCCCCAACATTGGCGAGTGGGGGACGTGCGGCGCGCCGAAGCGGGGACGCCACTTTCAGGCGAATTCTGCACGGCGCCAGGGCGAGAGCGACTTTCTCGCCCGCTCGCGCGTCATCGAAGGTGCTGGTAGAGTGCGCGAGGTCGCGCACTCTACCAGCTGCCTGACTCGAGAAATCGAATTCCGAAAACATCGCACGCTAGGAGATGCATGGCAGCAGTCGCGGCAGATGGGAAATGTTCTTCAGCGCCGGGTTCCAAAAGGATATGCCTTCCTTCCACATGAACGCAATTGGCGTCTTGCGCCCGTGATGCCCCTGCTCCAGAAACCCCCGAAAGTACGTGTCCTCAGTTGGGGCCGGGCCACACGTCGGTGGACCAGTGGCCGGAAATCTCTCAGCCTCCTGGCAAACCAGCCCAGAGCCCGCGAAGTGCTGGGGTTTGGGTTTTGCTCGGCGATGGGGAGTTGTCGCAGAGGGGCCTCCTGAAACACATGAGCCCCCCCCACCAGGTGACCTCCTGTTCCCGCCGTTCCCGTCACACCCACGCTGGGCCCCGTCGGAATCCTGCACGACGCGGCGCCCTCGGGCTCCCCCCAAGCCCCCGACCGTCGTCCAGGCGCCGCGCGCCCGGTCGAGAAGACGTTGCGGCCGTGGGAGGTCCTCGCCAGTTGCCTCCTGACAGTCGCCACTTGGGTTTCTGAAATCATCTAGGAAGGCATTGGTGTCCCCGGCGAGATCTCCATGCCCGCCCTAGGGGCTGGAGTAGAGATCCAAAAGGGCGCTTGTAACGGAGCTTACGAAAGCTCTGGGGTCAGAGCGCCGTGGTAAGATGGGTGTCCTCCTGGAGCTTCAGATACACAGGGCAATATTGCGGGACGTCGGTGCTGTAATCGACCCAAACTTTTTGAACCCCCCGTCCGATGCTCTGGCCCACACTGAAGACGTCGATGCAAATCCTGGCGTCAGCGCTCGCATGTGCGCAGTCACCTGCAGACCACTCAACCTGGCCTCCACAGCTCAGCGGGTCCAAAACATACCTGAGGGTATCAGGGTGATTTGGGAAGTCTCGCCCGGCGAAGAATGGGATTCCCGCGTGGACAATGTGGCTGCCCAGCTCCATCCCCAGACGGATAGTTTGTGGTTTCATTCCCATGCTGTCGTTCCAATAGGCCCCACGCCTTAGATCTGTAATTGAAATGCAAGCACCTGCCAGGGGCGATTACGCCTAAGCCGTGGGGGACCCAGAGGTGCATGTGCCTCCGTGCTAAGACCACCACACCTCCACAAAGGTATCCCTTAGAGGACCTGAGGCATGGCGCCCAAAAGCTCTGCCAGCCGCACTTCAAAAGCTGAGCCTTGACTTCGTAAGTCTTGGCGAGAGAAGAGTAATGCTGGCACGGCAGGTTGAAAAGAATTCTGCTTTATTGTGTCATGTGGTACCGTTGACTGTGACAATCTGCAGAATGTCCTGTTTCCTGGCGCTCTGGGGGGAAGGTTCATTCGTGGGTGGGCTCACCAAGCCCTGGTCGCAACTCCCGCGGCCGAGACTGTCCGCGAACCCTCCATTCAAGGGCCCTTGGCGCAGGGTCTGGAGGTCCACCTCCGTCCCCCTTCGCAATATCTTCAGCTCCCGGTGGGTCGACAGTCATTGCTGCAGCCCCGCCACCCGCTCTCGTGGGCGGAGAAACAAGTGCAACTGCTGCCCCCGCGCCGCTGTCCGCGCCTAAGCTTGCGGCCGCCTGTCCAAGGGAGTGAGCGGCAGCCTGCGCTGGCACAGCCAGTGGAGGTTGTTGAGCCGGGCCGGGCGGCGGTGCCTGTCCGATGACAGGAGTTCCCGCGGGAACGACGGCCCCGAATCATGTAGCGAGACCTCACCACCACCCCCTAAGACGGAAGATTTCTGCTGCTAAAGCTGAAGCTGAGGATTACTACCTGGTGCTTGTGCGAGCTGAGAGACAGCGCTGACCAGAGAGCGGTCTGCCGCCGCTGCTGCTCCAGCACTGCCAAGTGCCGCTGGAGGCCCGCCGAAAGATTCTGCTACTGCTGCCTGTGGAACTATTGGGGAGCGAGCTTTTGCCATCCACTGCTGCTGTTGATTTTCAACCTCGCCGATGATGCCTTGCATCCTCGCGATCGCCTCCGCTTCCTTCTGAACTGCCTCCCCACGTCGAAGAAGATCCTTTCCCACGCCGCCCAGGATAGTGCGGATTCGCCGTCGGGGGCCTCTCGCAGATCAGTGGTCGATGTATCGCCGACTACAGGTCGATGTTCCCCCCCACTGAGCGGGTCCCCCCTCTCGTTTCCCCGCACGCCTAGCTTGGAAGGTCAAAAAGAAGCATGAGGATACTACGAAACATGATAATAAGAAGACGAATACGAATAAGAACAATACGAGTAACAATAAAAACAATAATAATTCGAACCTCGAATACGCATATTAACAACACTATCGGCGTAAATCTAAACTTTAGGAGTTCCGCGAGGATCTCTTGGACTGGCGCGGGGCGTCCCCCCATGGCGCGCGGGGCGGAGCCGCAGGCGCCGCCAACGGGGTACAGCGCCGATCCAAGAGATCCGCGCGGACCTCCGACACATCGTACTTATGCGATGTTTGTTCCTTTATTTCTGGGCGGTGATAGGGAGCCACATGCGAACCCTACCCCTGCCCCCACGACTTCTGAAGGGCAGTGGCAGGGTTCGCACGTGGCCCCCTTATCCGACATGGTATTCTCATTTCATGCTTGTGTGTTTCTTTATTTCTCGGCGTTGAGCGTGGGTGCGGCCTGCAGCCAAAGAACCGCCGAAGAAGGAGCCATGTCAGGGGTCCGAGGATGGGGTCTCGGTCTCAGGGGCCGCTCTCCTCAGCTCTGGGCGGAGGGAGCTGCCCGCGGCCCAGGCACGCCGTGGCCAGACTGTAGCCCCTTCGTTTGGGTCGGGCATGTCCTCCTACAGGCGGATTTTGGCCGACACATGAAATGAACTCAAAACAAACCAAAACATTTTCAAAAATAGTCAACCATAGTCAAAACATCGTCCCACGACTATTTTTTCCTAGTTTTGATTATTCCTCCTGTAGAAGGACAAGCCCGACTTAAGCCTTCGATCCTCCTTCCATGCTCCCTGTGGTCGCACGATGGCTGTAGGCCCCGCCCTGGCGGCACCGCAGCACAAGCCAAGTCGGCCCCCTGACCGCAGGGGCCGTCGCAGGGGCCCGCTGGGCCGCCGCCACGTGTGCGCCCGCAGCAGCATGAGGGAGGGAGGAGGCGAAGGAGGGGGAAGAGCGAGCCAGAGGGGGAGGTGGAAGGCTGATGAGGGAAGGGGAGGAAAACTGAGGACGGTGAGGAAGGAGGGAGGACGGACGTGGAGGAGAGGCCACGAGGGAGGGTTCCCCCTCTCCCCTCGCCGTATTCCTTATCAATGTATACTTCTCGGCTTGCTTTACGAGGGACGCCCCTGGCGGAGGCCTCGCCGCTCCTGGCGACGGTCCGCCCACTCGTCGTCCCAGTCCTCGCGTCGCGCGCGCTCGTAGTCGCCCGCGCTGGACTGCCGCCGCAGGGACTCCAAGTGGTCCTGGCTGGGCGGGCTGGCGCCGAGAGGCAACGAGGCGGGGGAGAGGGGAACAAAAACGCGGGATAGCAAAGGGCAGGGCAGAGAATCAGCTTACGTAGCTGGCTTTCCTGGCGGCTCCTGGCGCCAGGAGGCGCCCATGCACAGAGGAACTGGCCCGGCGGCGGAGCCGCACCCAGCCGCATGCAGCAGATTTCGTGCACCCGCCTTGTCCTTATTCGACCCCTTCGTCCAGCCCGAAATGGCAGGAGAGGAGAGAGGAGGGGGCGACGAAGTTGGAGGAGGAGGAGGGCTCCATTTTCAGGTAACCAAGCACTAGCACAAGCAGAAGTTTGCGGTGCTCCGCGCAGATTTCTCGGATCATCGCTGGAACCACCTGGCGGCGTTTCTTGCGCCGCCCCTGGCGGGATCCGCGCGCCAGGGAGAGGGGTCCAGCGCCGATCCAGAAATCCACGCGGACCTTTGTTTGTTCCATTGATCCCACTATCCCTTCTGGGCGCGAGTGGTTTCGAGCGCTTATTCGTCCAGTCCCCTCTGTTCCCCTTCAGGGGAAAGATTATCCCTCCCCCATGCCCCCTTTGGAAAGAGCGTTCTGCGAGGCGCTGGGGCGTCCTAGATTCTAGATGGCCTCGGCGAAGAAACCAAAATCATTCCTGAACGGCGTTTCGCTAGAGAGCTCTACAAGAGGTCAAAAGCCCCTGTCAGCAGAAGCTCCGCATGGGGGGCCGGGGAGAAGCGTCTCACCGGTCCGGCGGCGGTCTGGAATCGACTCGCTATCGTATTCTGGTTCGCCTTGGTCCAGAAGCGAAACTCACTATAACGTGTTGGCTCGATTGGGCCAAGAAATGTAGCTCACTGTGGCGTTCTGGTTCCATTTTAGCCCTCCCAAATCCAAACATGAGACTCATTCTGGTAGTCTGGTTCGATTCGGCCCAAACACAAAAATAGTGGCGGGGTGCACGCTGCCAGGGGCGCTGCCAGAGGCGCTGACGGGGCGGGCTGAAAACACGTGTTTTCACATGTCAAGGCCACCCGGGGGGATACCTAACATGGTGGTCCCGCGCTGAAGCCACGTGTTTGTGCATGTCAGGCCACTAACATGATTGCCCCAAGCTGAGACCACGTGTGTTTAGGGTTCTAACATGGTGGCCCCGAGTTGGAACCAAATGTTTTGCGTGTCCAGGCCACCCAAAGCGGTATCTAACATGGTTGCTCCGGGCTGGAAGTCCGTGTCTTCCCGCACCGAGGCCAACCAGGGACATATCCAGCACGATGGCCCTGGGTTGGAACCACGCGTTTCTCGAATAGCGTTTCGCTAATAGGATATGATAGTGGTCGATGATTCAAAGATTCTTTCAGATCGCAGCTCCAAACATAATGCTCACCATGGCGAATTGACTCACGATCCTCCGTCAATTACGCCACAGATGCGTCCCCGAGGCCACGATCCCTTGCACATTGAACCAGATTCGCGTCCCCGAGGCCATGAAGCCTCGTTGAGTCCGTCGCGGGCGGCAGGTCTGGAGGTGGGTCTGGACGCCACGACGGATGACCATGTGTATATATATATATATATATGTATATACACTCCATCCGTCGATTGAGCCGCCAACTCCATCTTAGTGAAAGGAGTTGGCCGTCAATTCCATGTTAGTGAAAGGGTTTGGCCGTCAACTCCGAGTTGACGAACCCCCTTGGCGGCCTCCTTCTGAATTGACGAACCCCCTTTGACGGCCTCCCTCCAAGGTGACGAACGCCCTCGACGGCCTCCCTCCAAGTTGACGAACCCCCTTGACGAACCCCCCTTGACGGCCTCCCTCTGGGGTGACGAACCCTCGAGACGGCCTCCCTCCGAATTGATGAGCCCCTTTGGCGGCCCCCCTCGCCGCTTCCTCCGTCTTGACGAACAAGGCGTCGGGGCCGAGCTAATGGTTAAAAAGGACCTCGGTCTTAACGAACAAAGTGCAAGGGCCGAGTTGGCGGCTCCTCTCGTCTTGACGACCGAAGTGTCGAGGCTGAACTGACGATTGCTATCGCCATAGAGAACGTAGTTTTGGGGCCGCCTTGGCCGACTTGACGAACGTTGTGGGCGCTTCTCCAGGCATGCGCCGTCTCATCCATTGGGTTGGACTCAAAACCCTCACACATTATACAATTCTCGGGTCCCCGAGGCAACCAACCTTCGTAAATTACACCATCGTCGCGCCCCCGAGGCCATCAACCCTTGCACATTATAGAATGTTTGCGTCCCCGAGGCAACGAACCCTCGCGAATTAAAGAAGATTCGCGTCACAGCCAGAACCCCTTGCAAATCATACAATGTTCGCGTCCCCGAAGCCACAACCCCCTGGAAATTGCTCAGTTGTCGCGTCCCCGAAACGAGAATCCTTTGCAAGTTGCACAATCTACGCGTCCCCGAAGCTACAAACCCTCGCAAATTGCAAAATGCTTGCGCCCCCGAGGCAACAAACCCTCGAAACTTATTCCATGTTCGCGTCCACGTGGCCATGAGCCTTCGCAAATTACGCCGTATTCGTATTGCCGAAACCAAGAGTGCTCCAAGGCTCCCGCAGATGGTTCCGAGACGGCCCAAGAGGGCCCCAAGAGCGCTCCAAGAGGCCTCCCGAGAGCCCCAAGAGGCCAACATCGTCGAGTTTGAAAAACATGTTTTTGAAGGAGCGGAAACTGACCGCGTAACATATGCTGTTGGCCACTGAGCCTCAAATAGCAAGGGTAGCCCAAGAGCTCGTTCCGGCTTCCGGCAGGAAGCCTCGGCAGGATGCCTCGCGACGCCTCCCGAGCGTGTTCCTGGAAAGCCTTTCGAACTGTTTCCCAACACGTGTGCCGTCAAGCGTTCCAGAAGCTCTTTCCAAGAGCCTGCAGAGCTCCTTCGAAGGACCTTGTGAAGGCGGTGTAGGCTTCTTTCGCCGCGCTGTCCAGGTCTGGGACACAACCTTTTGACACGGATCAAACTGAGAACCTGTCAGCAGAGGTCGGCACCGCAACCAGCAGGATATCAGGAAATTCCGTGTGACCCAAGAACTCTGCACGGGCGCTAGGCAAGCAAGCACTGTGAAGGAGCCTCGGCGAGGAAGCCGACGGAACGCCTCGCCTCGAAGCGCCGAGGCTATAGAGTCGGAGGAAGGAGGAGGGAGGGAGGGTGGGGGAGGGGGGAGGCGGGAGAAGGAAGGAGACAGGGAGGGATGACAAGAGAGGGGAAGGGGGGAGGGACCAGGGTTGGACGAAAGGAGAAAGGGATGGTGAATGGGGGGCGGGGTAGCGAATCAGCTCACGCAGGGCTTTTTTTTCCTGGCGCCTCCCGGCGCTGGCGTGTATATCGAGGAAAGCAACCGACGGCGGGACCAGCTGCGTGCAGCAGATTTCGCGCCCTTCCCTTTTCCCCGGTTCCCCCATTTGGTACCACCCAAAAGGAAGGAGCAGGGATGAGGGCTCGTCCTCTGGCATCGCGCCCCACCAGACGCCCTCGTACTGGAGGGCCATGTTCTTGCCAGCGTGGCTCCAGAACATCCTGCCCGGCGCGATCAGGCTCTGCTTTGCGCGCGCCGCGGAGAGGAGTCCCGCCCACTCTCTCTCTCCGCGACGTCGCGGAGGAGAGGAGGGAGGAAAGGCTTTAGGAGGTTCGAGCCGAGCTGGGTCTACAGTCGGCGCACTAATCTATAGTGAGCATTTTGACAAGGCATGTTCGTCGAATGACTGCAATTCGTTCACGCCGAGGTGGAGGCGTGGCTCGCTCTAGCTGCCCACTCATGCGACAACCGTTAAATCCGCCCGACTGGCCGACCAGGCGACCGACCGACCGGACAGCGACCGACGGCGACGACCGACGAATGACAACGACGACGACGACGACCGATCGACCGACCGACCGACCGACCGACGGAGCGAACGACCAAGCGACCCAGCGGCCGAGCGACCAACGACGACGACGACCACGAACGACGACGACGACGATGACGACGACGGACCAACCGACCAACCGACCAACCGAGCGATCGACGACAACGACGACGACCGACCGACCGACTGCCCGACCGAGCGATCGACGCCGACGACGACGTCGACCGACGGCGACGATCGACAGACAACTACGACGGCAATGACGACCGACCGACCGACCAACCGACCGACCGACCGACCGACCAACAACGACCGAACGACGAGGACGACAACCGACGGCGACGACCGACGGATGACGACGGCGACAGACCGACAGACCAACCGCGACGAACGGCGACGATGAAGACAACAACGAACGGACCGCCCGACCGAAGACGACAAACGACGACGACCGACGACAACGACGGATGCCGTCGTCTAGAAAAGCAAATCTGGAAGGCCGACCGCGACCGGCCGAGGTCAAACTCTAGAACGCGCGGGCAAGGTCAAGTTCTAGAAAGGAACGCTTAGAGGACGCGCCCCCTCCTCCCCATCTCCCCCCTCGGAGACGGAGCTTCGGTCTTTAGTCATATATGTATACACATTTAAACTTATCGCTTTTAGTGATATATGTATTTACTAGAACCATCGCGCGCGCTTCGCGCGCGCTCGAGATCTAGCTAGGCTTGACGGGCTAACGCATGGAA
This sequence comes from Prorocentrum cordatum, assembly GCA_963575745.1. Classification (NCBI taxonomy): domain Eukaryota; class Dinophyceae; order Prorocentrales; family Prorocentraceae; genus Prorocentrum; species Prorocentrum cordatum. The sequence goes on from CAUYUJ010007792.1 coordinate 324,317, forward strand.
TATCCTCTTCGCCGCTTCTTGCATTCAGGGACTCTCTTGGAAGCCCTGCGCAAGCCTCGGAATCGCATACAAGGGAAACTGCGGGAACGCAAAATCATTAATTGCCGTTAGGTATTCAACGATTAGGGGCCTTAATTGTGGTCTGTTGTGCAAGAATAGCCAGGGGGGCGAACTTGAACAAAAACTGAATTGTGGGATTTCCCTTGTTTCAAGTTGTAGTGCCTGGGCTGTGGGTTAGACGCTTTCTGGATGCAGGCCACAGTCAGTTGGGATGCCTCTCGGGGTCTTCGTGCAAAAGATAAGCAGGGGGTGAGTTTGACAAACATGAAATCTAAACTTCCACTGTTTCAACTTCCATGTTTCAACTCAAGAGGACACGAAGACGATCCAAGAGAGTGCCAAGACAGCGTCAGACAGTTGAACAACATGTCCGAAGCACTTGATGGGGTTCGAGGATCGGTCTTGGAGCGTCGGAAGCGGGAAAACGTGAGAAGGCGAAAAACGTCGACCAAAAACCACTGCTAATCAACGATTGTGCCTTCGTCGGAGCTCTCTTGGAGCCTGGGGAGCCTGGGAGAGCCTCTTGAAGCCTCCTGGGAGCCTGGAGAGCCGCCCGAAGGCTATCTTGGGTTGCTTGGGAGCGTCGTGGATCGTCCTTTTGGATTATGGCGGCTGCTCGTGGGCGCACGCGGCTCTTCGTGGGAATTTTGGGGCCATCTGGGGGGGGTGGGGACGCGGTGCCGGAAGCGCAATGCAGATGCGATCGAAGTGGAGGACGCCCCGGGAGGGGGCCCGGCCTATTTTTGGTTTTTTTGAGATATATATATATATATATATATATATATATATATGATCCAGCGCTTCTTGGGGCCCTCCTGGGAGTGCTCTTGGAGGCCTCTTGGGACGCCTCGGAGCCTTCTTGGACCGTCTTGGAACCATCTTGGGCCGTCTTGGGCGACTCGGGTCCTTCTTGGGCCGTCTTGGGCGCCGTCTTGGGGCCAACTTGGCCGTCTTCCGCGGCCCTTGGGCCGTCCTGGCGCCCTCTTGGGCTGGCTCAGGGGCCTCTTGGGAACGCCTTGGGCTGTCTTGGGGAAGTCTTGGGAGCCTCTTGGACAATCTTGAAAGCCGCTAAACATGTTGCCCCAGCGAAATTTATTGATTTGGGCCTCTTGGGTCACTCTTGGGAGTGCTCTGGGAGTCCTCCTGGGCCGTATTGGGCAGCTCGGGGCCTTCTTACACCGCCTCGGGGGCCTGTTGGAACCCTCTTGGCTCGTTTTGGCGCCCTGCGAATGCACCCAGCGAATGCACCCAGCGCACGGGGCGCCCACACAGAGGCCACGACAGGCCACCAACCAGACACCAGGCGAAACCCCGGCTGATACAGCCAGCGCACGGGGCGCCCACGAGGCGCCCACGACCAGCCACCAACCAAGCACCAGGCGAAACCCTGACGGACACGTCCACTTCATTCTAGGTAAGACGAGCGAGAACCTCTAATGTGCAAGCCCTGTTTGGGAAAGATGCATTCGCATATGTATGACGTTTAGCGTATGATATGTAGAAGCAGATGGAACAACAAACGTGACACATTCCTCCTCGCCCCTCGTCCCCCCCTGCGGCTAGTTCGTGTCGTGACGGCTTGCGCGCCGGCTTCCTAACACCGCGCGGATCGTTGTATGAGACGCAGCCAGGACGGGGGTAAAATCGGATGAAGATAAATCGAGCATCTCTCAGATCTGACCGCTCTGGAGGATGTCTCGGGCGCCGCGGCCTTCTCGGAGCTTTCCGGAACGCTCTGAGAGCGCTCCGGAACGCTCTGGAATGGCTTTATCCTCGCTCAAGGCCGACCCGATGGAACCCTGAACGATCGCGGCCTCCCAGTAGCGCCACTCGTCCAACGTCGGCCCATGCTGGGCCACCGCTGGCGCTCAACCCTGCATGCCCACGCCAGGGTCGCAGCCACGGCCGTCGCGGCGCGCACCTGCCGCATACGTTGGGCGAAGAGAACTATGCACATGCACCGATCCTGGCAAGGCCCATCCTTGACCCAGGATCGGTGCATATGCCTTCCTGGCCAAGGCAGGAGGGCGTTTGCACCGATCCTGGGCTCAGGATGGGCCTGGCCAGAATCGGTGTATGTGCATAGTTCTCTTTCCTCTAACACGACGGACGACAAGGGCCTGCTCGACGGGTGCGTGTCGATCCCCATCCCCATCCCCATCCCCAGCGGCGTGGCCTGGGCCCCACTGGCCGATTTACCCCCCTAGATGGGGATATAGGTCGTTCTCTTCGGGTTTCTAGGGGTGTATCCCCATCTGGGGTGGTAATTTGGTGGGGGTCTTGAAGGCGTTGAAGATGGGGATGGGGATAGGATAAACGATACCGACGGACGACAAGGGCCTGCTCGACGGGTGCGTGTCGATCCAGCAGTAGCCCTTGGACCGGATCACCCCCGACAGCGGGGAGAGCGCCTGCGGCAGGGGTCCGCTCGGCGGCGTCCCCCCGCGATGGGCCGCGCGTGGCAGCCGGTGAGGAGGGGGGGGAGGGGGAGGGGGAGGGGGAGGAGGAGGAGGAGGAGGAGGAGGAGGAGGAGGAGGAGGAGGAGGAGGAGGAGGAGGAGGAGGAGGACGAGGGGGAAGAGGTGAAAGCAGGGGGCCGCATGCGAACCCTACCCCTGCCCACCACGATTTCTGAGGGGAGGGTGGGGTTCACTTCGTGGGGGGCAGGGGTAGGGTTCGCACGTGGCCCCCTGGAAAGAAAGGGGGGGGGGGGGGCTGTTTGGACTGTTATCTGATGCCCAAGTGATCTTTTGGCTGTAGGCTCGGGGCAATTGTCTTGCAACGCGGGTCCGCGTGCCAACGCCGGCTTGCAGCCAGCCGCACGTCGGTGAGGTCGAGGCGATGATTGCTTGCACAATGTGGCTGGCACCACACAGCTTGCACCACGTAGACTGCACCACATAGCTTACAACCCCCAAATTACACCACCTAGCTTACACCACTAACTCGCGCCTCACAGTCTGCTGCATGATTAGCAATACAAAGACCCCTAACCCTCTAGCAGGGTACCTAAGTTAGGAGGGCCACAAGCTTCAAGGATAGGCGGTCTGTTCTGCAGATGTATCAAACCAAGCCGCCAAGACGTGGACACAAATGAGGCCACGTCTTCACCCTGTCACCAGGGTTACGGGTGCTTTCGTCATCGGTGAACGGCGATAGCTGTGCGATCATGTTCTGCGAGATGGTCGCTGTCATCACGAACCACGGTCTCGCACGTATTCCCGCTCTTCATCGCTGGGTCGGATCGCTCTCCCTGGCCGCGTCTCGCGTCCACGGTAGTCGAAGAGGTATCCATCGATTTCCTCATTGACTTGGGGTCTCTGGCTGCTGACGGAACAAAAAGAAACATCCTCCTCCACGTCCTCCTCTTACCTATGAGGTCCTCCCCTCCTCGTCCTCCTCTTGCCCCTCCCCCCCATACCACGGGGCCGCGGCCAAAAGAAGCCCTCCCAAGACATCAAACCCCAAACATCGGCAGAGCTCGTGTTTCTTTAGCCAGGGGACACCAGCGAAGAGAATCTTAGCATCCTGCCTCTGGCGTGTTCATCGTGTCACCGCTATTGGATGAAAACGAAAATTCAAAGTCAAAGTGCATGGCAGTGCGGTTGCAAATCATATGCTGTACTTGCTCGACTCCCTGCCTTTGAAGGCTGACAAATCTAAGCTCCAAGCATTCCACTGCCGCTGCCTGCGCCGCATCCCAGGCATTCCGCATTATGTTTTCGCGAAACAAGAAGTTCGAGCGTCTTGGAACAACTGACGACTAATCTCTCTCTCAACTCCTACTTGAAAAACAACGGAAAATATACACCCGGGTCGCTTCAAATGCATCTGCATCTTTTGGTACCTCAATGTATCTGTTCGCTAGCCCCAGAGATTCAGTGGAACAGCGGCGGCGCGGCCGGCCCAGGCAGCAGTGGGCTCCCCAAGTGTACGAGACGATTGCAGCACTTATGAGGCTTCCCCCCCTGTCCTCGTCTTCCCCCCCATCACCTTGTCTTTTCCCTCCTATTGCACCTCGCACTCGTGCTGTTCTTCATTTGTTGCTTCACAATCGTGGTGCGCACCGTTGCCTGCTTCACAAAGGGGGGGCACTCCACGTTCTCGCTCTAAGTTGTGCCTTGAAGCGTTGCTAATCGTGCGCTCTTCCGCCCACGCGTCCTCCTGGATGCACGGCTTAGTGGTGGTGGACTCTGACCGACACGTCGGGACTCATGAAATACCGCCTGAAGCGAAACAGCCTAGTCAGAGTGAGGGGGTCGAACGATCATTCACTGTCCCTGGGTGCGTGGCTGAAGCGGGGTTCCATGGTGCGGATTGTCGTTGCGCTGCTGTTGTTGAACCCTCATCCTTGAAATATGAATTCGTTGGTCCCCCGTGGTGTTTTTCAATTAGAATGTCCACCTCGGGGCTCGCACCCTGTTCTTGATCAGGAGAGGTTTTCGAGCTCAAGCTGCTTTGTTGGGCCCGAACTACAACAACAACGGTTCACACTGTATTCCCAAATCGCGCTCTCGCGCGGGTCGTCCTCACACTGTATGCAGGGATCGCGCTCTCGCGGTGACTTCCTTGCAATATATTTAGACGCTGCGCCCTCGACACTCAGGAATCATCCTCTCGCTTCGAGTCGCGCTATCGCTTGAAACTGCGCCAAGATTCATGCAGGACTTAAGCTTCAGCACACGCCTGTCCGCCCTGGCCGCTTGGGTCCGCCTTCCCAGCACGCCCGCTTGGGTCTACCCGCCCGATCAACCCGTCTGCTTCTGTCACGTGTTCGGTGCTCCTAGCCCCGTTCCTGCTAATCTCCTTCGTGATACATCTGTTTCCCTCCTTCATCCCGCTATCCTTTTTCTCCCTTGTTTCAGGGGCTGCGCGAAATACGCGTGGCAAGTACGGAAGATACACCCAGAAAGGGGCACGGTCGATGACGATTAGGGCGGGTACTTCAGGTTTGGAATACACGTGTTGAATGGCACGCCATCAGGTAGGATCGAAAAATCTTAAACGAACCGTTCATTTACCTATGTGTAATAATCCCCCCCAGCCAAGTGACCAGTGTGTTCTTCAATCAAAGAGAACATCCCGTGGTTCGCACATCGCTCCCTGCAACGTAACATGTAAAGTCTCCACACTGCGCCGTTGGACCCCGCACGATAGCAACAACGGTTTTTGCCTGATACCTCTTCGCCGCTCATCCCGAAACCGTGCTATAGTGCAGGACCCCCCCCCACATCTCATGCACGAATCGCGCCCTCGCGCGGGACACCCTTGCAATCTATTCAAACGCCGCGCCCTCGACCCTCGACGCTGAGGAACATCGCCTTTCTTCTGGTCATCTTTGCGATTCGCGTGGGAACCGCGCTGTCGTCCGGCACCCCCTCGCGATTCACGCGGCACCCACGTTCTAGCAGCCCGCCTGCTCGACCCGGCCGCTCGGGCCCGCCTGCGCGACCCGCCCGCCAGGGTCCGCCCGCCCGATCAGCCCGTCTTGATGGGCCTGTTTTCCACCACCACCACCATAAGTTGGAGGGTGAGGAGGAGGAGGAGGAGGAGGAGGAGGAGGAGGAGGAGGAGACCCCCTCCCCCTCCAACTTATGGTGGTGGTGGTGGAAAACAGGCCCATGACGTCTGGTTCTGCCACGTGCTTTCTGCTCCCAACCACCCTCCTGCTAATCCGGGCGCCCTGTTTATCCCTCCCCCTCCAATCCGTCCTCGGCTCCCCTGTTGTACACCTTTGGCGATGCTTAAGAAAACCCAAGTTTTCGGCCAGAGTCTCGATTATTCTTAATGTTTCAACGTAAATCCTAAGATTTTAATAGAGATGTTGGGTTTTTATTCAAGTTCTGAGACTATGAATTTCTTAACCCATGATTTCTTAAGCATTTCGCAGGGTGTACGGGTTGCACCAATTACGTGCGGCAGGTAAAGAAGACAGCACCCAGACGGGGGCACGATCGAAGGCGAAAAAGGCGGGCATCGAGGGTCCGGGATACCTGTTGAATGGCACGCGAACAGGTAAAGACAAGCAGCCTTAAAATGATTACTGTCGTTGTTAGTGTTGTTGCTTAGCCTCCATGCATGACACATGATATGCTATGATATTTTTTTGGCGCACATGTTTTTTTTTTCAATTGAATAAACCCCTTCGGGGATCGCACCCTCTGCTCCCATCGAGGGAAATATTCCTTCTCAAACTGGGTCGTTGGGCCACGTAATACAACAACAACTGCATCCGCCTGAAATGTCTCATGATGTATTCCTGAATCGCGCTCTCGCGAAGGTTTGCCTGATACGTTATGCAGGAACCGCGCTCTCGCGTGGGACGCCCTCGCAATTGGTTCAGACGCCGCGCCCTCGACACTCAGGAATCACGCTCTCGCTTTCGCTTTTCCCACGATTTACGTGGGAGCCGCGGTATCGTTCGAGGCTTCCTCGTGATTCGTGCAGGACTCATGTTTCAGCAGCCCGCCTGCTCGACCTGGCCGCCTGGGCCCGCCTTCCCGGCCCGCCCGCTGGGGCCCGCCCGCCCGATGAGCCGGTCTGCTTCTGCCGCGCGATTTCTGCTCCCAGCTCCCTGCCTGCTCATCTCCCTCGTGTTCCATCCGTCTCTCCCCCTCCTCCTCCTCCTCCTCCTCCTCCTCCTCCTCCTCCTCCTCCTCCCCCTCCTCCTCCTCCTCCTCCTCCTCCTCCTCCTCCTCCTCCTCCTCCTCCTCCCCCTTCCCCCGTCCTCTTTTCCCCTGTCTTAGGGACTGCGCTAAGTGGGCATGATCGGCAAGGAAGATCTACACAGAATGGGGGCACGGTGGAAGACGAAGAGGGCGGGTATCGAGGGTTTGGGGCATGCGTGTTGAGTGGCAGGCGAACGCTCTTACAATGATTGCTGTTGTTGGTGGTGGTGTTGTCGTTGGTGTTGCTGCTGGTGCTGCCTGTTCTTGAACTTTCGTTTTTGAGAATCAGAAATTGTTGATCCCTGCTTCGGGGCTCGCAACCGTTGTTTCTATCAGGGGTAATCTTCCTGCTCAAGCTGGGCTGTTGGGACCCGGACTACAACAACAACTGCTCCCAACGGATACTCCATCACAATGTTTTCTCACAATGCGCTCTCGCGCAGGACTTCCTCACAATGTATGCAAGAATCACACTCTCGCATGGGATTCCGACGCAATGGATTCAATCGCTGCGTCCTCGACGCTCATAAATATCGTTCTCGCTTTCGCCTTTCTCGCGATTTACTTGTGAATCGCGCTATCGCTCAAGGCTTCCTTGCGATGCATGTAGAACTCACGCTTCAGCAGCCCGCCTGCTCGACCTGGCTGCCTGGGTTTGCCTTCCTGACCCGCCCGCTAAGGTCTAACGAATACGAACTGTTGATCGCCCCCCTCTGGTGATCATGGCACTTGTTTTGCGAAAATGCTCCTCAAGGGACTACTAACTTGTTGTTCGACAAGGGGAAATCTGACGTAACCAAACTGTGTTGCTGGCTCCCAGTTTGCAGCAACTACCAGGGGAAATCTGACGCAACCAAACTGTGTTGCTGGCTCCCGGTTTGCAGCAACAGCGGCTCCCGCCCGATAGTTCCTCAGTTTTTTTCCACATCGCGCTCTCGCGCAGGTCTTCCTCACCATGTATGCAGGAATCGCGCTCTCGCGTGGGACATCATCGCAATGTGTTCCGACGCCGCGCCCTCTACACTCAGGAATCACGCTCTCGCTGTGGCCTCTCTCACGATTTACCTGGGCATCGCCCTATCTCTTGAGACCCCGCGGTTCACGCAGGACTCACGCTTCAGCAGCCCGCCTGCCCGACCTGGCCGCCTGGGCCCCGCCCGTTCGGGCCCACCCGCCCGATCTGCCCGTCTGGCTCTGCCACGTGTGTTCTGTTCCCAGACCCCCTCTCCTGCGAATCGCGGGGTCGCGCAAACATGATTTATATAGCGATCCATAGATTTGGCCCGCGGTCGCCAAATCCATGGATCGGGGGGAGGTGCCCTCCCCAAAATGCGGTCGGTGTCGCCTCGCTCGGCGGCGGAAATCGCGATCCCCATGGAAACGGGGCCCGTCGCTAATCCACGCCACCTCCTCCCCCCTCAATCCGTCCTCTCTTCCCCTGTTTCAGGGGCTGCGCTAAATGCACGTGGCAGGTAAGGAAGATGTACCGCCAAGGTGGTACGATCGAAAACGAACAAACGAACAGCGCGGGTACCGAGACTTTGGGATACGCGTGTTGAATGGCACGCGGTCAAGTAAGAATGAAGAATCTTAAAATGACTGTTGTTGTCGTCGTCCCTCTCGCGACCCGGACCGCGACCCAATCGCGACACGCCCGCGACCCACCCGCGACCCACCCGGGATCCAGCCGCGACCCACCCGCGACCCCTCCGCGGCACAGCCCGCGACACACCCACGACCCACGCGCGAACCACTGGCGACCCACTCGCGACCCACTCGCGACCCACCCGCGGCCCGCCTGCGACACGCCCGCGACCCGCCCGCGACTCACCCGCGACCCGCCCCGCGCCCGCCCCTATCACTCTTATCTGCAACGGCGGGGTCCTACATACGATGAAATGCTCGAAATGATAGCCAACAGAGGGAAGGATTGCAAAGATATGAACATATAGGAATGTTAGTCGGCGAGGGCATACCGTTGGCGCGCATCAAGTCGAGGCGAGGAGAAACATCACTGACACCAGCATAACAATACACATGTGGTGGACACCGAAAAAGGTGGACGTGAACAAAACACAGTGTGGCATGCGGGCGGCAGCTGGTAAGGGTGGGTTGACATGGCATGGATGGGCTTCCCATCGGCAGTACACAGTGGGACACCTCATAGTAGGGTGCCCCCCTGCCGAAGGGTCAAGCTGGCCGTAAGCAAGCTGACAGTGCGGGTAGCACCATAACAAAAACAGCGAGAATCAGAACCTCCATCCGGCCTGAATCACAAAGAAGAAACGTCAACAACAAGTAATCGTTTGGTGTGGCTGCCAGTGCCGGGCTGAGGCGGTGTGTGTATGGCGTTGAAACGTAGTACACAATTTGTGTATGTCTGAGGGGCCAGCACTAGCTCGAGGCCAGAAACGCACCACACTCGACGCCCGCACTCGCCGAACACACTCGCGCCCACACTCCACGCCGACACTCGCGCTCTATATTCGCCTCTCACACTCGCGCCCACACTCTACGCCCACAGTCTACGCACGCTCTCGCACCCCACAATGCACGCCCACACTCGAACCTCACACTCACACCCCTCACTCTACGCCCACACCCGCCCCCCCCCCCCACACGCACACACACACACACACACACACACCACACACTCTATGCCCACAGTCTACGCACACACTCGCACCCCACACTCACACCCCACACCAATCCCCGAGTCGATTTACCGACTTGATTCGACGAGTTGATTTCCCGATCTGATTTATAGAGTTGATTTACCGAGTTGACTTACAGCGTTTACTTGCCGACTTGGTTTCCCGAGATGATTTGCCGAGTTGGTTTCCCGAGTTGGTTTACAGACTTACCGAGTTGATTTGCAGAGTTGATTTGCCGAGTTGACTTACAGAGTTGCTTTACAGAGTTGATTTACGGAGTTGATTTGCAGAGTTGATTCCCCGAGTTGATGTGTGGAGTTGGCTTGCACGGAACGCTGAGATGGCGAGTTGAATTGGCGTCGATTTATTGGGCTTCGACTCACCATTCCAACTGCGAAGTGCGAGTTGGTTCCCAGAGTTGATTGCCCGAGTTGATTTCCCAGGTTGATTTCCCGAGCTGGTTTGCCGAGTTGATTTCCCGAGTTGATTTGCCGAGTTGGTTTAGAGAGTTGACTTCGCGAGGCGGCCTGCCGAGTTGAGATCGCAAGGTGATGTGCCAAGTTGATGTGCCGCTTTGGTTTCGCGATTGGAGGTGCTGCATGGATTTCGCGAGTTGGTTGTCCGAGCTGATTACTCGAGTGCGAAGTGCGAATTGACCGTGGGGCGGGCGTCCCCGACTTACTGCGCCGAGTTGGCCCGCGTCTCGCGTTCGTGTCGTGCGGGCGCAAAGCGTGGGGGGTGAGTGCGGGCGCGAGTGCGGGGTGCGAGTATGAAGTGCGAGTGCGGGCGCACAGTGCGGGGGGCGATTGCGGGGGCGAGCACAGGGTGCGAGTGCGAAGTGTGAGTATGCAGTGCGAGTTTGGGCGCCGAGTCTGAGGGGCGGCCGTGCGCCCCGAAATGGCTGCTAGCTAGAGAGGCACGATCGCTGCCCCACAGACATACACAATACACAATACTAGTTTGCAAAACGAATGGGCGGTTGGACTGGTCGATTGCAAGCTGTCAGGAAAAAATATCGGTTGGGCGCGTGGCCTCGGTCCTCTGGCTCCGCCTCCGCCAGCCCCTCCACCAGCCATGGGCGCGGGCGGTCAGAAAGTGAAGGCACGGCAGTGCGGGAGGGGCGGGGGGAATGGTACAGTAGAGGCTCGGCCGCAAGAAACCTTCCACAAGAAACCCAACCCTGAGACACCAAGACGTCCATTGATTTCTGGCGTGGGAACGTCGCGCTTTCCATGGCAGAACCGTCGAAACCCAACAAACCCAGGGCAACCTGGAGGCAAGCAGGGTGTTTCTTGGCATGGGTCTCCACTGTAGGGTGGGCGGGCTGCTGCAGTAGATGGTACAGGTCGGCAGACTGCACGCAGCAGGAGGCGGCATGACTCAAGTGGTTGGTAAAGCTCGTGACTTCAAAATCCAAGGCTGGGTGGCTCCGCCGTGGCAGATACGCAGTGTGTGGCAACGTCGTGAGACGTAAGAGGAACTAACATCTGGAATGTGTGACAAACTCGGCCGCACGGGAAGCATGACGTGCACCTCGAATGAGGCAAATGGTCGGGAAACTGTTACCCATCGACCCCTACCACCACGGTCTCGTCCTCGCCTCCCGACTCCCCGCCCGGTTCCCCCCACCCGTCCCACTAAGGTTGCGGTGCGGCTGGCGCGGCCCTCCTCCACTGGCCTCCCTTCTCATCCTCTTCCCCCACTCCTCTATCCTCTTTCCTTCTCCCTCCCCTCCCTGATCATCCTTTTCCTCCTCCCCCGATCTCGTCAGGGGGGCATCCTGTGACATCGGTAGGTCCTTCTCCTTCTCCTCCCTTCTCTGCTCCGTCCTCGAGAACGGGACCATCGACCTCTCCTGGACCACGTTCTGACAGGGAACGGCGATGCGGATCCAAGCGTTTGCGTCGAGGCATCGAGGAGACGGAGCAGGATAAGACACTGAAAAGAAGGCCTGCCGCATCCTGTCATCTCCTTCCAGTGTCGCCCAGGCTCACCCATATGACTCCTTCCCGACATCCTAGCCAATAATTCGAGCTGCGTTTCACTATGGCCGGGGCCAAAAGCCTTACCACGAGCTCTAATGGAAGTTTGCAATCGTCGGGATCACTCCCCCCGCTCCCATCAGATATTATCCTCACTCGGAAGGCCTTGTCCACAACCACTAAACCATCACCGCCAACTATCGTCATCATCACCACCACCACAATCAGCATCATCATGATCGTCATAGCCTCCTTCGTCATCACCAGCATAAACATCCTGATCGTGAGCATGACCATGATCATCATCATTACCATCGGTTACCATCGGCATCATCACCATCGCCAACACCATCCGAATCATCACCATCAGCATCATCAGCATCATCAGCATCACCATCATCACCACCAGCATCGGCAGCGGCAGCGGAATCGGCATCATCATCACCACCGCCACCATCATCGTCATCAGATGCAGCAGCAGCAGCAACACCAGCATTATCACCACCATCCTCATCGTCACCACCAACACGACCACCACCACAACCACCACCACCACCACCATAATCATCATCATCATCATCATCATCATCAGCATCATCATCATCATCATCATCATCATCATCATCATCACCATCATCACAATGAGTATCAGCAGCATCAGCATCAACATCGTCATCTTCAGCTTCATCATCACCATCATCATCTCCATGACATTCATCATATCCTTCATATCCATCATCATCATCATCATACTCATCATCACCATTATCATCATAATCATCATCATCATCATCATCATCATTATCATCATCATCATCAGCATCATCATCTCATCATCATTCTCAACAACATCATCAGCATCATCGTCAACAGCATCACCATCACCGTCATCGTCATCAGCGCCACCATTCCCATCACCATCACTTTCACCAACACCATCATCATCAGCATCATCATTGCCATCATCAGCATCATCATCATCATCATCATCATCATCAGCATCATCATCATCGTCATCATCAACATCTTTATTGGCATCATCATCATCATCATCATCATCATCATCATCATCATCATCATCATCATCACCATCATCCCTATCGGCACCGTCATCCGCCACCGTGCCCCCTGGCGCGTTGGGGAATGATATAATGCCAAATGTTGCCTCGACGTGTTTCCGTAATTGTCGAGAAAGCCCCTCCCTCGGACCGCGTCCAGGGGCATGCACTGGCCCCCTCTTCCCGAGGCAACAACACCTCGCGAACTACAACTAACTCGCGCTCTCGAGGTCCAGATGCCTCCAAGACGGCCTGATAAAGCATCGTTCCGGGACGGGCCACCTTGGTCTCAAGACGGCCCACCCGAGATAGCTTCAAGACGGCCCACGGGGCCTTCCCAAGGGAGCCCCAAGAGCCTCCCCAAGAGGGCATCGTGAGGCAGCAATCATGAAGGGGCCCACAAACACACAAATAAATACACCCAAATGAAATAATTCCCCATATTTTCTTATATGTTCTGGGTTTTTGTCTTCCCCCCCACTTCCCATATGTTCCCATATTTTCTGGGGAATCGACGATTAATCCCACCAGCCCTTTAGGGCGTGAGTGGTTCAGCGAGCCCCCTCTGTCCTCAACCCCCCTTCTTCCCCTTCGGGGAGGGGTTCACCCCTCCCCCTGCCCCCTCCCCCTGGGCCTGGACAGGGAGTTCCGCGGGTCGTCAGGGGGTCTTTTTCGACGCCTGGGAGGGCCAAAAAACGACGACCCTCACGAGGATTCTGGTCCCGACGGGGGGGCACTCTTGTAGCCCCCTCCTCTTCTGTGAAGCCAAAATCCTTGCTTTTACGAGGGTTTTGGCCCCATGTTGGCCTCCCGAGGGGGCCGCGCTCATCTTCCTTCATAGCAAAATCATTGATTTTACGAGGGTTTTGGGCTCATTTTGTCTTCCTCAGGGGGCAGCGCTTCGTGGCGCTTCTGAGGAGGTCGCAAGAGGCCCCAAGATGGCCCCAAGAGGCCCCCAGGAGCCTCCCAAGAGGCCTCCAAGAGGTCCCCAAGAGGCCCCCAAGAGGCCCCCAGAGGCCCCCAAGAGGCCCCCAAGAGGCCCCCAAGAGGCCCCCAGAGGCCCCAGGAGGCCCCCAAGAGGCCTCCAAGAGGCCCCCAAGAGGCCCCCACGAGGCCCCACGAGGCTCCAAGAGGCCGCCAAGAGGCCCCCCGAGGAGCCCGAACGACTCACACCAGGACGAGGGGCTCGAACGACTCATACCACGAAGAACCCAACGACTCACGCCAGAAGGAGGACCCCGAACGACTCCTACCAGGACGAGGCGCCGGACCGATTCACACCACGAGGAGGCCGAGCGACTCACACCACGACGCGCGCCTCGAACGACTCACACCACGAGGAGCCCGAACGAGTCAGACCAGGAAGAGGGGCAGCGCTTATACAAGCACCCCAAGAGGCCCCCAAGAGGCCCCACGAGGCTCCAAGAGGCACCCAAGAGGCCCCACGAGGAGCCCGAACGACTCACACCAGGACGAGGGGCCCGAACGACTCACACCACGAAGAGCCCGAACGACTCACACCACAAGGAGGGGCCCGAACGACTCACACCAGGACGAGGCGCCCGAACGACTCACACCACGAGGAGCCCGAACGACTCACACCACGACGCGGGCCCCGAACGACTCACACCACGAGGAGCCCGAACGAGTCACACCAGGAGGAGGGGCCCGAACGACTCACACCAGGATGAGGGGCCCGAACAACTCACACCACGAGAAGCCCGAACGACTCACACCAGGACGAAGAGCCCGAACGACTCACACCACGAAGAGCCCGAACGACTCACACCAGGAAGAAGGGCCCGAACGACTCACACCAGGACGAGAAACCCCAAACGACTCAAATCACGAGGAGCGCTTTCTCTCCCTCCTCCTCCGCCTCGTCCTTCTCCCGCTCCCCCCACAAGGAGGATGTACAAGGAGGCGGGAGGAAGGAAGAACAGGGGAGATATGCGGGGCCAAACGGACACACGCCTGAAAAACACGACTGTCGGCATGCTTCGCATGAGTTGCTGTTGTGAGATGGGCTGGTGGGGATACGCGAAGCGTAAAGAATTGTGTCTGTGTTTTTCCCCCTCCTGAAATCAATGATTTCCTTTTGATTGTCAATCTGTATCGAGTGTTCGCCTTGTCGAGCTTCCGACGTCCCAGGAGCCCAAGAGGCCCCCACGAGGCCCCATGGGGGCTCAGAGGCGGCCCAAGAGGCGACCAAGAAGGCCTCAGAAGGCCCCCAACCCCAAGAAGGGACCAAGAGGGTGAACACGAGCCGACAATTCGGACCTTCCGCCCCGAGGCTCAGAAGGCCCCACGAGGGTCAACACAGGCCCCCAAGAGGCCACCAAGAGGACTCCGAGAGGCACAAACTAATGATTGCCCGTTGCTCTTTCAATGTGTTTGGGATGTTCGTTCGCCTGTTCGAGCGTGCGACTCTCCAAGACGGCCCAAGAGGCCCCCCAGACTCCCCGAGACGGTTCTAGAGTCCCTCAAGAGAGCACCAAGGCGGCCCAAGATGGCTCCAAGACGGCCGAAGGGGCGCCCAAGTCTGCCCACGAAAGCCCGAAGATGGCCCCAAGAAGGGCCCAAGAGCGGAAACACGAACCAAGAATTCGAGCCTTCTGCCCGAAGAGGTCCCCTTGCTTCCTCGAGTAGCTGCCACCCAGAATGCTGAGCTGGCACGGTGGCGGAATTGCCGGAGGCAGCTGGATCATTATCACCATCATCATCGCCATGACGGAACATAATCTCACTCATTCTTGCTCCCCCTCCTCCTCCTCCTCCTCCTCCTCCTCCTCCTCCTCCTCATGATCATCATCATCATCATCATCATCATCATCATCATCATCATCATCATCATCATCACCATCATCATCATCATCGTCATCGTCATCGTCATCGTCATCATCATCATCATCATCATCATCATCATCATCATCATCATCATCATCATCATCATCATCATCATCAACATCATCATCATCATCTCCCGCATTATCATCATGATCACCACCATCAGCATCATCATCAACATTATCATCATCAGCAGCAGCATCATTACCAGCAGCAGTAGCAGCATCATCAGCATCATCACCAAATTCAACATCGCCCCCCGCCTCCGCGGTGTCGGGCTCCGCTGAAGCGGAGGACAAGATTTCGCCAAGGTCGTCCTGGCAACGGGTAGTGGCCGCCGCCGCCACCTCCGAAGCGCCGCGGAACATCTCGGCGGCTGGCTTCTCTGGTTTCTGGGCCTCTGGAGGAGCTCCTGGTCCAGGGGCCGTCGAGGGGCACCTTTCGGCGAACAGGACCCGCGCGCATCGAAGGCTCATGTCGTCTTCGTCGTCCTCGTCGCCACCGCCTTCGTCTGCAGTGCCCGTCGCACTGGTCGTCGCCATCGCCGACGTCGTCGCGACCGTCGGTCTGCTCGTCCTCCTCGTGCTCCTCGGCGTCCTTCTCCTTCTCACCTTCCGCCTGGGACAGCCGAGGGGTCGGGCCAGCGCCGCGCATCCCCCGAGCTTCGCGGAGACCGCGGCGCAGAAGACGTCCAGCCCCCCCCCCTTCCTGGCCAGCAGCGGTGGCCCATGCCAAGCTCTCCCTTTGAGCTTCGAGCTGTTGGCTGCAGTCGGACATCGGCCAGAATAACATCCTTCAAGAACATGATGCCCTCCCTCGGCCAACACAAACAGAACGTCCAAGGGTACCCTCCCCAGCATCAGGGCACCCTCCCCGAACCGACCTCGATCTGACACCTCGGTCCGACTGTATTGAGTCGAACTGACGCAGCCATCCCTAGAGGAAGAAAAACGACATAAACATACACTGTCGACGGTCCGCGCTCCCTGGCGCGCGGTGCGCGCCAGGGGCGGCGCCGGAGGCGCCGCCGGGGGGGCCCCGGATCCCAGCGAAGCGCCAGAAGTTTATGTTTTTGGCGTCGTTTTTCTTCGTCGAATCACCCTCCCCCCAGGGGCCTGTGCCCCTGGGCGGGGGGGCTGGGCAAACGAAAATCCTGTAGCGGAAAAAAAGGAAATCGAACGTAAGACCCCCCAGAAGGGAGGCGGGGTAGCCAGGACCCAGCGCCCTAGGGGGGAGGGAAGAGGAGCGACTCCTCCTCCTCCACACCTCCTCCTTCTCCCTCCTCCTCCTCCTCCTCCTGCTCCTCCTCCTCCTCCCCCCCTCCTGCTCCTCCCTCCCTCCTGCTCCTTCTCCTCCTCCTCCTCCTCCTCCTCCTTCCTCCTGATCCTTCCTCCTCCTTCTCCTCATCCCTCCTCCTCGCTCCTCCTCATCCTCGCTCCTCCTCCTCCTCCTCTTCCTCCTCGCTCCTCCTCATCCTCCTCCTCGTCCCTTCCTCCCTGCTCCTCCTCCTCCTCCTCCTCCTCCTCCTCTCCTCCTCCTCCTCCTCCTCCTCCTCCTCCTCCTCCTCCTCCTCCTCCTCCTCTCTCCTCCTTCTCCTCCTGTGCGGTCGCGAGACTTGCGGGCTGGCTTCCCGAAGGGGTGTGTGGGAGCCCGCCGTGGCTCTTGCTCTGCGGGCCCAACGCTTGACAGCATGCCCCTCCCCCCGCAGAACCAATTTTGAGCCCAGGGCCGTTCTACTTGAGGCAGAAGAGGGCCACCCTGCGAAACCTCTTCCCGCATTCCCGAAACTGCAGTATGCCTCCAGATACGATCGAGAAGCCACTGAGCGACGCGCCGAAGACCTCCCAGACCAGCCGAGAAGCCTGCAGAGACAGTGATCTCGAGAAAGCCGTCATCCTCGTCATGCCGTGTCGGCTCCCAGGTCTATCATGGAGCGCGTTCTGACCAGCGGATCCAGATGTTGAGGACGGCGGCCCTCCCCAACGGCGAAAACTATGCAAATCAAGCCCCCGTGTCGTCGCGATTGTCATCGTTGACGATCTAGACGCCGACGGCGACGGCGACCTCGACGACGATGACCGCAATCTTTGGTCGAACCTGCTCTGGAACGCGTTCTGATCTGGATTCCAAACCCAATGCGGCCGTCGCGACGAAGACGCCCTGGGAAGCCTAGAAAGGTGGATCCCGGTGGCGACGGTCCCTGGACCCTTGGGCTCTCCCAAGAACCAAGGACGGCCCGCCCAGAAGCCTGGGAACGGCGAGAAGCCTCCGGAGGACCCGTTCTTCCAGGACGCCCTGTCCCGCAGGGCAGCCCTTAAACATCTCCTCGTGGCCCCGTCCAGGGGTGCGCCCTGGCCAAGCGCCCGAGGAAAGTCCAGCCGCGCCGACGAGGACGTCCCAGGAGTACCACCCAGGCACTCGACTGGCGTGCTGCCAAGACGTTCTCAGAGTGATCGTCGTCGTCGTCGTCGTCGTCGCCAGTCCTTATTCGGCACAGGCCACTTCGACAGCGCCTCAGCCAGCCGATCGGCGTTGAAGGGCCTGCGGCGCCGCAGCCAGCTCTCCATCTGACCATGACGATCTCGATGCTCGCCAACGGACCCTCAACGACGACGACAACGACGACGACGACGACAAAAACCGCCGTCGACGACGACAAAAACTGACGACGACGACGACAAAGACCGACGATGATGACACTCTCGACTCTGGTCGGAAGAAATTTGGTCCGCGGGTCGCACCGCATCGCTTATGCATTGGCGACGTCGGGATTGAGAGAATCGCTGGAGACGACTCTTGACGACGACAACCACCGCGGACGACGACGAAAACGATGACGACGATGACGACGACGGACGACGACGACGACGATGACAACGACGACGACGACCACAACCACGACGACGACGACGACGACGACGACGACGACGACGACGACGACAACGGCGGCGGCGGCGGCGGCGGCGCCCGCCACGACGACGACGACGACAACGACGGCGACGAAGACGACTGGCGACGACGCCGACCGACGACGACCGACGACGGTCGACGCACTGGAGGGGGCCTGCGCGCCGCGTAGACGAAAGAGGTGATGCCGAAGCGCTCGGCGGCGGTGGTGGGCCCTGGCCGCCGGGGAGATCGCCGCCGACGACGCCGGCCCTGGCCGCCGTCGTCGCCTCCGCCGCCACTTGTCTCCATGAGAGTGGCATCGGCATACAGCCATCGTGCTACTAACAGGAACGCTGAGGAAGGAGCGAAAGGATGTTTCTGGCCATAGCGAGCCTCGGTGGGCTTCCCGACCTAAATCCCAGGAGGCCTTACTGGGCCCAAAGTGGTCCTTACTTCAACGCGTTTGCTTCGAAATTGTGTAAATCAGCATGGATTCTCTGCATCAGCGCTAGATCCCCTCCCCTGGCGCACGGAGCACGCCAGGGACGGTGCCTGCAACGCCGCCAGGGATGTCCAGCGCCGACACAAGGTATGTGTGCGGAACTCCAGGTTTGCAACCGTGGGAAGCGATGAAGAACGCCCCCCTTTGGGTGAAACGATACGGCAGCCAACACCCTGAAGCGTTAGCATGACACCTTGAGCCGTCGCGAGCTAAATCGGGCAATCATGAGAGTGCTTGCCTCGACTGAGAAGGTCCGAAAGGTTGCGTTCCGACTGGATCCATCGGCGCCAGAGGCGGGAGCCAGACACCAGCGGCGACATAACAATCTTGAGCAGCGCCGTCTTCAGGCACGGCGACCCGGCACGACCCTTTGAGCCAGCGAGGCAGAGCGGCCGATGGTTGTCGACGATTGCCAGCAGGCAGCTACCGTACCGAAACAGGCGCCCGAGCGCAGCAAGTGGCGGTGAGACAGCAGCAGCGCCTCGGCTTCCAGTGCTAGGATGCAGGTCCCAGTCTCGACATCAGCGGCAATGACTCCGCCCCGCCTGCTCGGCGCGAGCAACGACTGCGACACCTTCTCGAAGACGGCAGCAGACGGCTTCACGAACGAGGCCCAACATCGCCAATCAAGGAGTGAGCGCAGAATAGACAGGGCTTGCCAGAGACGCAATAATTTCGCGAAGCCCTCTCCCGAGCGGCCTCAAAACCCTCGAATCGGCATGCCCTATGGCGACCTCAAAGCACGGGGCCCTCTGGCGGCGCGCGTCGAGCTTGGACTCGCTCGCGCCCTAGCACTGGCGCCTCCTCGATGGCGAGCCGCAGGCGTTGCGGCCCTTGATGGACGGCCGCCGCCCGGATCGCAGACCCCTGTCCACGAAGGCGCAGTCCCCCGTGGCGTACAGTCAAAAACCCTAATAAGGACGCGCGGTAAGGACGCAAGATCCTTGGAAGCCGAAGTTGGGAGTTCTGGGGCGGCGGACGACGAACGCCTCAAGGACGCAAGAGCAAGGAAGCGCAAGGACGCAAGGGTACCCTGAGCAACGTCGCGCGTCCTTATTAGGGTTTTTGACTGTAGTCGGCCTGACGAACTTCCGGGTTGGGCGAAAGGGGGGATAGCAAAGGGGGGGTTTGAGAATCGGCTCACGAAGCTGATTTTCCCGGCGCCTCCCGGCGCCGGAGGCGGCTATGTATCGAGGAATGGGCCCCTCGGTGGGGCCGAAACCAGCTGCATGCAGCAAATTTTGTAACCCCCCCTTTCCCAATCCCCCCTTTTCGTCCGGCCCGAAGCTCGACGGCCGACGGCGCGGAGCTGCCCCGAGACCCGGTGGACGGCGACGTCGACGCCCGCCGGGGCGGCGCC